>CM055963.1:67110000-67475000 GCA_029531755.1 Holothuria leucospilota
GACCTAAGTATGTTTGGGCAAAGAGTTGCTAGCAACTACCTGGTTTGGGGGAATGCCATGTCTCCTTTAGCCATATTGTCTCATTCCATCGGTACACCTACCTTTGATAGCGGTAGAGGGGACCTAGAGAGCGGTGGACGTGCCTTCTGGTGGTCACATCATAACGATCGTCAGCTAAACCTGGAATGGCTCTGTTTTTGCGTCGAGTTAATTATCTGTATTTTTAAAACGTAGGTTATATTAGGCCTACCCAGGCTCTAAGAAATCAGACTACCGTAATTGATAGGCTTGAAGGCCTTTAATGACGCCACCAGGATTTCAGAAGTGGGGGAAGGAGGGGGCAAGCAAAAGTGGGGGAAAACGTGCGTTCGCATTGTTCCTGTAAGCTCTATACCTTTGTAAAGGAACGGGCTGGGGAAGTGGGTGAAGGGCCGAGACTGGGGAAATTTGCCGCCATGCCTTTGTTGGTGGCGTCAGGCCTACAGCTTAATGTGGGCCATCGACTTGTGTGGAGAGAGACCTCATACTGCTCTCCGGCCGGTCAGTATGGTCCGTATCAATTTACTTCTGTAATGACCTACGGTAGCTAGTGGTTTTTGTCAGCGTTAGAGCACGCAGCTACATCGAAGTTTCTATGTAACAAGAGATGTGAACTTCAAGGCAGAGTTACCGGTACGCTATGGTTTGCGTTAATCATTCAAATGGTTAGGACGAAGAAAGTGTAGGCCTAACTTAAATGTTTCAAGAGCATAAGTACTAAGTAGTGGCATTAAATCGAGGCCATGGGCTAGAGGTACTTAACGGGTACACCCTCCCCACAACCCTTCGGACCCAATATTTTTGGGAAACCCTAAGGCCCGTAGTCAAGGGGGGACCAGGGGCGAAGCCCCCCTGAAATTTTTTCGCCCCCCTAGAGAGTTTGAATCTTATCATTGACTTAATACATTTGTACACATTTGCCCCCTCCCGAATAAATTTTCGTCCCCTGGAAAAATTTTGGCCCCCCTCCAGTACCTTGTCTGGCTACGGGCCTGGAAACCCTATGGTCCCCTGATCATGAAAATCGGGAGGTAACAGTAAATATTCTGGGTCTCGTTCATCCAAAGAGGCTGGCAAACGCAAAGTGGTCCCCAATATTACAGTTACATAAAGAAAATCATCATTAAAACCAGGTTTTACATTTTTGACAAAACTAGTTTAATATCTGTTCGTATTCTGTGATAAATATTCAAAAGTTATTTTCTTAACTTTTCTGTCGGGATCCAGCTTAACCAAGATGACCGAAAGACAAAATGACCGCCAATGATGTAATAATATATTTAAGTAATAAAGAAAATAATCATTAAACTTGTATTTGAAACAGGTTCTCATAAAATCTGTTCATATTTTGCGATAAGTACGAAAACATTATCTTTCTGAACTATTTTGTTGGAGTTCACATCAACCAAGATGGCCGAAAAAACAAAATGGCCACCAATCTAATAACTATAATATATTATAATAACAATGTTTCGACACGGTTGCATATTCTGTTCATATTTTATGTTAAATATTCAAAACTTTTTTAATCATTTCTGTCTGGATGGTATCAGAGGCAGTTAATCTACTGCCTAATCGTTAAAACTGCTTCGACTTTGTAGTCGTTCCCATATTCATTTTAAGTTTATTTCTTTTCTCCTTCAGCCCAGTACCGTGCTATGTGTCCACAAGGAACTGGATATCATTACGGCAAGTATCATTTACTCTGATAACATATGATATTATTCTGAAGAGAACACTGAATGATCATCTGTTATAGCCCCTCTCTCCAGTCAGGCAGAAAAAATTCTATTCGGGGAAAGTACGCAGTTTGCTGACAAAGCGGTGATCACGAAATCACTAGCCTCAAATTAGGGCCAAAGTGCCCCACCCCCTCCAATTGAAAGTAGTTATGTAAGCTTATGTCACTCATAACCCACCAACTGAACATTTTCAAATTTTGACAATTGTTTGATAAATTTTACCAAATTTCATAAACGTCTCATTTCGCTAAGATATACTTGGCAGCATAGCTTGCAGGTGAAAGATCTAGCCTTCATGTGACGTCGGTGTACGTGTTTCAATTTGTCACATTTGCTTAACAGATTGGTAGGCATTGTGTAAGTGAGAAGAGCTTTTCCGAGGGTTGTACTCGTAGAACAAACAGTATAGTATGGAATGTTGGATGACATAGGTCAACAATCACAGCCATTACCTCGAGGTTTGTTTCTGCGATGCGCCCTTGGTAAGGTCGACCGGCTCACAAAAGTGCACGGGGTGCACAATTTATCTTTCCAACTGCCCCTGGTTGTCACTGTGTGCTTGAGATTGTGCGAGAATCACCTTCAGGAAGCCACCGTTTACTTGAAAGTCGTTTTACGGACTTGCAACCAAGTAGGCTTACCTTACAGAGGGTGGGTCACAAAAGAAGATAAAACACGTTTGCGACACCATACCCTAATATTTGGGCCTGGCAGGATAAAATTTTAAGCTGTAGTAGCCCACTCGAGGTTACTGGAATTGCCCCAAACCCTTTCGTGAAATGTACTCTCGAATAGGGTTATGAGCGTTGAAATCCTACTAGACACTGCAAAGCACTAGAGAGCATAAACACAGTTTTAGGAGTTACCACTTCAAATTTCAAAGACAGTTATATATAGTTACTGATGCAACGTGGAGACTTGAGAAAAAAAGGGTTTGCGAAAAGCGTCATGTTTAGTCTTCAAATTAAAAGGCGCTGTAGAGACGATAGGGAGCGTTTGCAGGATTTTTGTACCTGGGAGCGACGTTAGCAATCAAGAGTGAGATTTGACTCTATTCCACAGGGTAGCCACCATTACTTTGAACATACCGTACCATGATCACTTCTGCCAAAATGGCTCAATATTCTTCATTAATCGAAGCTGTAACGAAGCTTACAGCTTCGAATATTGCATTTGCTCAATTTTTCACGTGAATTTGGGCCTTCATTTGTGGGTTGGCATGTGATTTTCAGTGTGATAGCCTACTTCTCAATTTGAACACGATTACTACGAACATATACAGCATACTTTATCTGCCACGCAATTATTTAATTGACTGTTTCATGAAGTGGAAATTTTGACCATTTCCCCGATTTCAACGTCCAAGCTTTAGCTGCGCATGCGTGAATGCCTGAATCTGGGGGTAGATACAGCTTACGACCGTCTGCTGCCTGGCTTGGAAGATAAATTCCTTACATTGGGGTAAAGTTGTTTTTGAAAATTCGGCAGCAGAACATTTTTTGCTCTCAAAAGTGTGCATGGCACGCCGTTTGCCCCTTTTTATACCTCTCTCTCAATACCGTATTTATTTGATCAAGAAACCAGGTGGTGCAAATATTTGGGCTTTTTGTTTTCGTTTCATACCATCTTCAGGGGCTTCGATCTGTACTTGCCTACAAGTGCAAATCGCAGTGTCGTTAACAAGTCAAGTCACTGACTCGGACTCGAGTCGACTCGAGTCGACTCGAGTCGCATATTTGACTTGACTTGACTTGACTTGACTTGACTTGGTCATCAGCCAAAATGACTTGACTTGCCTCGAGTCTGGACCCTAAATGACTTGACTTGACTCGAGTCACCACCTAAAATGACTTGACTTGACTCCGACTCGAGCCTAGTATGACTCGAGTCCAATTGAAGACTCGAGTCAGGGAAAATGACTCGAGCCTCCTTCTGCGACTCGAGTCCGTTGACGCGACTCTGATGTTTGTAAATGTACCCAATTCTGGGCTGTGCTACGTGCATATCGCGAGGTAGACGTGGCCTCAACACACAGTGCACGTGGGATATTAATACCAGCACCGCATACCTATAGTATAGTTGTCACTTGACAACAAACCGGCAGCGGTAGTTCGACAAATCCGCACTCACTGCTGCGGAAGCATGTCATACCTGTTATGTACACAGCATTACAGGATGGACCATATTACGAACACCAACCTCAGTGGTTTCTATCGGAAAACAACATGTTGCACAGACAGGGTTGCCATCTGCATGATTCTTGCTGATTTCAGGAGCTTTCTTTGTACTAGATTTTTATCCATGGGTGAATATTTCAAAATGAAATTATTAAAATGTGAGTCTGTTCATTTTTGCTCTCTGTAATAATTTTGTTGCCTCTAAAAAAGAAGTATTCAAATAATATTGTTTGTGCAACTCTGATGGGAGTGGTTTAGTCCTCAGTAAGGACAGGTGTGTAGGGGGGCATTCCACGAGACCGAAAATCAAGAGGGGCCACGAGACCGAAGGTCCGCGACTGACCGAAAATGAGAAAAGGTTCGTGAGACCGAAAATAAGGAAAGGTCCGCGAGGACCGAAAATGAGAAAAGGTCTGAGAGACTAAAATGAGAAAAGGTTTGCACAGTAATAATTATCACGTACGGATGTTACGGTTTTTTATAATAATGCGTGCGTACGTACGTAATAATAGTGGCCGCGTACAGTGACGTAGCGAGGGGTTAATTGAGTCATGGCCCAACCCCTGGCAAGAATAAATAAGGCCAAATTTGACTTAAAGTTTTCACCCGCACACAAAATTATTTAAAAATCATCTCAAAGGGGAGGGGAGAATCCTCCCGTTAGACGCCTTCCTCTCGTGGAGCATGGTTCACAAAGTCATGATCCCCCTCAGCTGAATTCTGGTTACACAACTGTGCACGTAAGTTTATCCTTAAAAGTTCCGGTCTCGCGAGCGGTTTTAAATTTCGGCCTCCCTGACCTTCGGTCTCGCGAACCCTATTTCATTTTCGGTCTCGCGGACCCTATTTCATTTTCGGTCTCGTGAACTTTGGTCTCGTCGGCTGTAACCGTGTCTAGTCGGTCGCCGATAGCTCCCTATATATACTTGGTCCTTACAACGACCCATTAGAAATCCGGGTCTTCGACCAGTACAATGATGGTCGAGATTGATTTTTTCTTATAGCAAAGATAGGAGCGTAAGTCCTTATTTACTGGGCAAAAATTTCCTTTTCAACTCTGTAACTAATATTGCAGTTGTTTTTGATCACCTTAAACCTCTGAAAAGTTCCGAAAATTTGAAATAAAATCAATAACTTTGCCACTTCGTAAAATTTACTGTAGGCTGTTGCGTTCGAAATATTTGTTGATATCAGTTTACTACTGAAGTTCCTAGACATACACATGACAACTGCCTCTTCAAACATTCCATACTGACGTAATAATGTAGCTTATTAGCATACTGATGTGAACAACGTTCCTTAGTCACAAAGTAAATATTGAGGCACGAAAAAGTTGCTAATTTCATTTCAAGTTTTCGGCCCTTTCATAAAGATCTCAGTGATCAAAAACAAAACTGTTATACTCCTGTAACATCTGGAGAAGAAAAGTCATGGTAACGTGGTAAATTAATATTTTACGGCCAAAATTTGCTAAGAGAAGAAAGTCAATTTCAACATCATAAAGACGGCCGACCCCCCCCCCCCATCCGATCTATTTTCAGAGGTCGTTGTAAGGACTGTGTATAGTGAGCCCCCAGCGAACGACCATCAAGTCCTTTACTGAGGACTAGGACTGGTTATAATTTCGCAACCCCGTGTAAAGCACTGTTCATCAGATGGAGTTGTCAGGGTGAATCCACAGTACACAGTACCGACGATAGCAGTCCGGGCCATGTATGTTATGTACGTGCACATGCCGTCCATCAAACAAAGCGATCTGTCGCCGCACGCGTCATAGGCGGGATAATGGTGGACAATGGGGAACTTGCCCCCCCCCCCCACTTTTTTCCAGAGCTTAAAAAATAATAAAAATAATGAATAAAAAAAAAACGAAAGGAATCTAGACAAGAGAAACTGTAAGAAAATTTTCAATAGCCTATTATGATTAAATTTTGCAATGTTAAATGAAGAAAACGTTAACATCAAGTACCATAAAAATGCTAGGAAGATTTTTCTCTGCGCGCTCCGCGCGCACTTTCAGAGAAAACTGACTAATACAATTGAAAATTTCGTCTGGCACCGTAAAATTTCTTTCAAAGCGTGGGCGTCTCCTACGCGCCACACTATTGTGACTTGAAGTCACTGAAAGTACTGCACATCATTAAATGCACCTGGTCCTTGCAAACAAAATGCCAATCACTACCCATGTATAGGGAATCACAATTCTCGATAAATTTTTCGGCGTGCTTCGCATGAACCTGATATAAATTGGTCTCATTAGTACTGCTGTACGGTTGTGCGTAGGAAAACTTTGGTGGAATTACCTCGTTATAATTTCCTGTAGGACAGCTTGAGTAAATTACCATTTCCAAAACCCTCGCTACACCTTTCCCTGCCCACTTTCCCCACCAACTGCCATCATGCTTCCTCAGCAAATTGACTAACGGTTACTATCTTAAATTTGCGATTTTCATTAGAAACCTACTTTATTAGCATTTCAAATTACAGATGGGGAAGCAGAATTTGTTCAAGGAATTGTCCAGAATTGTCGCAAAAGCCGTCAAATTTAAAAAAAAAAATTACTCAGTCTTCAGCCTCCGGCTTCGCACCTTCGGCACACGCGGTTAAAGGTTTCGCCGGCCACAACTTCCCAAGATGTAGACTCCAATGAAAATTACTTCCCTGCATGGCATTTAAACTGCCGATGGCCTTGGCCATGTCCATGTAAAAAGTACCCGTAAAACATTTCATTGTTTTTTTTTTTAAATTATCATAATTATACTCTATAACCTGATAACCTTCAAAATCGACACTACCTTATTTTTCACACTAATAAAGACGGTTGAGGGGGATCGTCCCAGACCATCGACAAAAATGAAACATGAAAGAAAGAACCATAGAGCAGGATATAGGACCCTGCATCCTGTTCTATGAAAAGAACAGGCACCTGGGGAAAGGAGGATTTTTTTAATGTAATAAACAATACTGCATTTAAAATCAAAGAAACACTGTAGGCTACAATTAAACATTTCAATGTGTTTCCTTCGGAGCACTTCACGCGCACCTGTTTTAAACATTGTTTTGGGATTCCGTGTTTTTTTCCTGTAGAACATTTGGCTTTTCATAGCTTCGTACATACTCTTCCATTATCTTTGAAACCCTTGAATTCCCCATGGCCTTACGCAGTGGTGGGGAAGTTCCCCTCCCCCAGAAATTTTCAAAGCAAAATTTTTATCACCGTTGATCTGTGTAAATTTGCCGACTTTGTGAACATTGTTTAGATGCAAGTTGTAAGGGACGAGAAAGTGCCATTTCCGGTACCGTAATATGGGACAGGCGCTTAGCGAAGGGGGTGCAAGAATCCTCTCCTTGAGGGTACTTTTCTTAGCTTTTTGGTTCCTTGCGTTAGCAAAAGGAACCTATGTAGTCAGCTTGGCGTGTGTGTGTGTGTATGTGTGTGTGTGCGTGTGTGTGTGTGTGTGTGTGACACTTGCTTCGGTACGCTGTAACTCAACAAGGGAAAGTTGGACTAAACCGAAACTTGGTATATGGATCTGTCATAGTAAGAAGGTGTGCCCTATTGTTTTTGGTGGAGGTCAAAAGTCATGTGGGGTCACCAGGGGTCAAAGACCGAAAACCTTGTTTGCACGATATCTCAAGGTAGGAAGCTTGGATAAATTTCATACTTGGTATGTAGATGCATTATGGTGAGAAGATGAATGCTGTAGCTTTTGGTGGAGGTCAAAGGTCATCTGGGGTCACCAGCAGTCAAATACTGAAAACTTGTTGTTAAAACAATATCTCAAGGTAGGAAGCTTGGATAGATTTCATACTTGGTATGTGGATGACTTATGGTGAGAAGATGAATCCTTTAATTTTTGGTGGAGGTCAAAGGTCATTTGGGGTCACTGAGAGTCAAATACTGAAAACCTTGTTAATGCAATATCTCAAGGAAAAAATCTTGGATAGATTTCATACTTAGTACATAGATACACCATAGTGAGAAGCTGTGCCATACAGTTTTGGGTGGAGGTCAAAGGTCATCTGGGGTCACCGAGGGTCAAAACTGATAACCTTGTTGTTAGCACAATATCTCAAGGTAGGAAGCTTGGATAAATTTCATACTTAGTGGATGCCTTATGGTGGGGAAAAATATTATGGTGGAGACCAAAGGTCATCTGGGGTCACTGGAGGTCAAACTTTGCAAACCTTTTCAACTCTATATCTCAGTGTAGGAAGCTTGAATAGATCTTTGCTTTGAGGTGTTGCATTAAATCTAGCAGAAAACCCATATGAGTTTTGTTGGATGTCAGAGTTGAAATCACCAGATGCTAAAAAGCAAATTCCCAAGAATTCCTCAAGTCAAAATATAAGCACAAAACTGTATCATTCCCGCACATTAAGATCACATTCACCCAATGACTGAAAGATGTGGGACATCTTTCAGAGATGCCAAGTATCTCAATTTTAATTGAAATTATAGTATTACGATTTTAATCCATAATTCTGCCATTATTAAAACGTGCATCAAATACTGCTTTTTAATATTGCAGAAGATTCTCTGCCCACAAAGCAGAGGACTGTTGTGAAAGTTCACTAGACAGACAACATTTGTCCTTAGATTAGGACATGTGAGCTTGCAGGAATTGGAAATTGGAATTGGTTAATTAAATGCTACTATGGGTTGTTAGTTTTATAAAGAGAACCAAGTTACTGATCATTTGGATCAGATACCACTGAGCGTGCATGAATTGTGATTGCTTAATTGAATAAAACAAATTGTAACTGTATCCTGTCTGTTTTGATATCCCCTGAAGTGCCTGTAGGCTGTATTTCTTCAGAACAATTTATTTATGCTTGAATGTGTTAACACAAGATGTGCATTGTCTACAGAGCAGATTTTGTGAATCAACAGAAATACTGGTTCATTCAGTAGTTGGCTTAGTTTCATTACATTCAGCAAGGAACCACAGTGCCCATTGGGCTCTTGTTTATTACTCATATCGCTAAAAGTCTAAAATTACGATTTTTTTCAGCGCGCTTCGTGCGCACCTGCTCTGAGTTCCAGATCTCACATTTATAAAATTATTGCTCCAAAGTCCCGGCCTTCGGCGCCGCTTGGCAGTCCACAAGGGTTTTCGCCCCCATTTTCAGACATCAAATCCCCCCGGTCGTTGTGGCCATTTTTATTCTTTATTGACGGAAAGAGTTGCATTCGACAGTTGCATAGTGCTACATGCTACGTCCTTGACTACTTCGTTCGATTAAAGTGTATGTTACACCATGGCGTAGCCATCTGTGGATTCTAGGACGACGATATCTAACGTTAGGCCTACGTTGCAAAGTGAAACTGAGATTGTGCCAGCAGATATTCATCAACATTGTTTGCTTGAGTAGTTTCAGCATTCCTGTGTTGGGCGCAAGCTATTCGTGGTACCTTAGTATGTGCAGGGTACTCCTGGCAAATTGCATGTAAAGTAACTGTACATGCAAAAATAACTTTTAAGTTATGTGAAAACAATGTACCTATAGCATACCATAGAAAAAGATTGCAGTCAGTGACAGGTACACCTCAGAAGAGGCAGAAAGGAACCAGTTGTCTGAAGGTCACACCAAAGAAAAAATGCAAGTTTTAAATTTGCTGTGATTATGTGATAGTGTGACTTGCGTTAACTTGTAGACACACCAACTGACTCGAGTTGACTCGACCAAAATGTCTGACTTGACTTGACTTGACTTGACTTGGCTTCTGTCTTGACTTGACTTGACTTGAAAATGTGCTTGACTTGACTTGACTTGACTCGAGCAATGTGGCGAATGACTTGACTTGACTTGCGACTCGACCACCGTTGACTTGACTCAGACTTGTATTTCGACCTAAGGGTGACTCGTTACAACACTGGCAAACCGTCTAATTTAAGACGGTATTTTTAAGAAATTTACAGGTAGGTTTTGTTTTGTATTAAGGGAGCCACGGAAGAGGGAGGCAACTGAGTAGCGTGGGTGAGCGAATAGGGAACTGGGTGTGTGGCTCCCTTATTAGAACGTTACATGAAGGAAGTATGATGTGTCTTTTTGGTTTCGATGAAAAGAGAAACCTATGCAGTCATGATGATGGCGTGTGTGTATGTATGTGTGTATGTGCGTGTGCACTTACTTTCCATTCAGATTGAGGACCTAAACAATGGATTTCAGGTACTTAGAAGGAAATACAATAGATTTCTCATCTCCTCAGAAGTTTAACAATAGAGAGTCTATTGTTAAAGTTAGGGTTAAGCATGAGCGTGGATCCATCTCCAAAGATGGGGAGGACTTTTCACCATTTGCGAATCGCCGTCCTGGGGGAGGGGTCTAAGGGAGGGGGTGTCTCCCTCCCCTTTGGAAAAGTTGCTTACGAAAGGTGGGCTGGATGCAAAATGGTGCTACATTTGGTGCTAAATTTAAATTGAATATATATCACCAAGAATTTTTACTTTATTAGGAAGTTTTTGATCTTCCTTACTTTAGTGAATTTTTTACGTATAGTTCTTGGGGTAAACCAAGACCACACTGTGTGAAGTAAGTGAACGGTAAATCGTTAGACTACATATACCATTAGCCAGGGGAATTTGCGGGGGGTGAACTATTTTGGGACCAACTACATTTCTTGGAGACCGACTCCCATTGATATAGTTGTATGATCCATATTTCCTAGATAATTACAATTTACAGGACGGTAGTAATAATCCTATAGGCGTACGGGACTCTTCCAATTTGGGGATAGAAAATCTTTTGCCCGAATCTCAAAAAGTGCCCGAAATTCGTTGCAATCCAGGTGCATAAAATAGACCACTAAGCCATTACATCCGCGCGAAGCACGCGAAAATTTTTGCACATTTTTTGGCATTCGATCAAAAATTCGGAAACTTAGTAGAAAATTCGAGCAATCTTTTCAATTCAAATGTTTGCATGTCTGGTTTACTGTTACAAAGGCATACTTAACTGGATTCCACTAAACCGCTACATGCGCGCGAAGCGCGCGAAAACTTTTACACATTTAGGGGCATTCGATCAAAAAATCGGGAACTCAGTAGAAAATTGGGGGAATCTTTTCACTTCAAATGTTGTTCATGTCTGGTCTATTGTTACAAAAGCATATTGAACCGGATTTGAGACAGACTTTTTGGCGCGCAGAGACCGACCTTTGATTTTCATTGCCCCCCCCCCCTCCTCCGTATTTCCTCCCCTGTCATTAGCATGTTTACTCATATCTAATAAAATTTGGATATGGAAGTGATCAGGACTGTGCATGTCAGAGCTGTTTCGAAAGTCTGATAGAGGGGATACTGATAGCAATCTTTTCATTATTTCACTGTGGTACACCTTGTCCTTGCATAGTAGTCGACTCCCAACGAACCTTTCCAATATTTTCTTCAACTAGCATAAATTAGTTTTAGGAGCTTTAGTAAATAGTGCGAGTGACATTTTGTGGCACAGAACCTACGGTAAACTACAGGGGCATCAAGGCCATTTTTGACGTCCGTCGGCGTTAGCAATTTTCAAGTAACTTTACGATTTTGTCTCTTATTTCGAGCAATGAGTAAAGACCACAAACATGGAAATGGGGTAGGGCCACCTCCCCTGTGAAAGAATGGAGATTGGAAGGTGTCTAGATGGCAAATGGTGCAATATTTGGGTACGATTTTGCTTTTAAAATGTAGTGTTATTTTGTAATCTACTGTTATATTATCTTCTTCACAGTTTTAGTTTTCATCATTTTGAAAAAGTGTGGGGGACTTTTTGGTGGTGTCTCCCCCTCCCAAAAAAGAGAGGGGGACGCGTCCCCCGTCCCCCCATGATCCACGCCCATGGGGTTAAGGAAGCAAACACAATAGAGAAAACAATGAGGTCCTCAAACAGTATGTAAAGCACAACTGCGTGTGTGTATGTGTGTGTGTGTTTGTGACACTTCTTGTTTACAAGATATCTCAAGAAGGGAAACTCTGACAGTTCTCAATTAGGTAGGTAGATGCCCCATATAAAGAGAAAGAACCCTATTGTTTTTGGTGGAGGTCAAAGGTCATTTTGGGTCACCAGGGGTCAAACTCTGAAAACCTTGTTTACACGATATCTCAAAGTAGGAAGCAGGGATAGATTTCATACTTGGTGTGTGTATTCATTATGGTAAGAGAAAAGACTATTGTTTTTGATGGGGGTCAAAGGTCATACTTGGTATGTAGATGCATTATGGTGAGAGAAAGAACCCTATTGATTTATTCATTTTTTTATGGGGGTCAAATGTCATTTGGGTTCACCAGGGATAAAACCCTGAAAAACCTTGTTTACACGATATCTCAAGGTAGGAAGCTTGTATGTTTTTCATACATGGTATGTGGGTGCATTGTTTTTTTTTCGCAGCGATGAGCTGAACGAAAAAACTTCGTCCGCTCCGCGGGGTAGAGGTTCCCCACCCCTGCTGTAGTCAGTTGTTGTTTTCACTCCAGAGTCGCTAGGATAACGGAGAAAGACCCACCGACCCCATAAACAGATGAAGGGCGGGCTTCCCAGAACAGCTCAAAGATATTAAAAGCTTGTATCTTTGGAACAACAGCTGCTCTCGCATGTGGACTTACGTGACGTAATCCATTGCTTATACTGTACTGTATAATTATGTCGTCTGCAAATATGAGCACAAGTTACGTTCAACGTTCTAGCGGCAAGTGCGGCATAAACGTTACGTTCTACTAAGTTGCCACTATACACTACTAGGCCTGCGGCATTAACTTTACAATTTAGGCATACACGAATGTTTCTCGTACTGTATTATGACACAGGCTTGCCTTTTAATTCGCTTGAAACGTGCTGAAGACAAGAATGGAGTAATAATCTCCTTCCAGTTGTAAGGATTTTGTGATCTTGTGGTACTGCAGTCAAGACAGTTAAGTTGAAAAACAGACGTTTTTACCACTGAGTGCACACGGTTAGTCAATGGCCTCCTCTGTATACAGTGTGTGTAGGGAGCATTTTCGCGACAGGCCCAAGTATGCAAGTGGTCTTTTACTTCTGATACAGTTTCTAGACTTGGCCTTTCCTAGCATGAATACTACTATCATTCTGTTGCCTAGCTGATGTACATCGCCTCGTCTTTTTAAATAACATAGCCAACTTCATGATCTTCATCATAGTCATACAAATACCATAGGCCTATTGGAAAGTTCGTTTTTTCGCCACAGAAGATTTACGCCAAAGGAAAGGCAAGATAAAAGTTAGGCTACGCCACTATCTGCTGTAGGCTAGGCCTAGGTGCGCCAAATAGAAATCAGGCTGACAGAATACGCCAGAAATTTGGCATGACCGCTTGAGTGCCACACCGAAGATCTTCGGCGTAACATACGTGTTTTCCAGACTTAGAAATAAGCTAGGCATAGCCTAGGCCACAGGCGCCCCTTAACATTGTATAGTATACCATATACTATGTAGTATATATAGACGGAAAGGTATGTCACAAATCTCCTAGCTCGAACAAACAACTTACGTTTCTGGCACAATTACTGCACTTTTCTCGCCAAATTTGTCTGTGTCGAGACTTTTGATCATAAGGTACCTCAAGGCAGCTCTTTTTCCCGAATAATTTTACTTGGCATTGTCTGAAGGATGAAATTTCGATGGAGTAACAGTATGAGGATGGTAGCTGCTGATAGAGAGCATTCAGCACTTCCACACTGTATAATACAATACTCCTAAAATATTCCCTAAAGTTCTCTTAACTTTCTGAATTTCTTCCAAAATTTGTCACTTATGTTTTGCTTTGATTATTCAAACCTTACAGATACATATAAGCATTAATATGCAAGATTTTTTAACACAGAAATTCATAAAATTTGAAAACCTTTTGAAAAGTGGAAGGGCTTGCATTTACTATGAGCATTTGTGGCAGTTGAAGACTGTACAACAGTTACAGTTCAACTGTCACAAGTGCTTGTAGAAAATGCTAGCCCTTCCACTTTTCAAAAGGTTTTCAAATTTTATGAAATTTAATGTTCAAAAATTGTTCATATTGATGCTAATATATATCTGAAAGATTTGTAACAATAAAAAGTGAACCATAATTAAACAAATTTTGGAAGAAATTCAGAAAGTTAAGAGAACTTTTGAGAATATTTTAGGAGTATTTTATTATATAGTGTGGAAGTGCTGAATGCTCTCCTATCAGCAGCTACCATCCTCATACTGTTACTCCATCGAAATTTCATCCTTCAGACAATGCCAAGTGAAATTATTCGGGAAAAAGAGCTGCCTTGAGGTACCTTATGATCAAAAGTCTCGACACAGACAAATTTGGCGAGAAAAGTGCAGTAATTGTGCCAGAAACGTAAGTTGTTTGTTCGAGCTAGGAGAATTGTGACATACCTTTCCGTCTATATAATACATAGTATATGGTATACTATACAATGTTAAGGGGCGCCTGTGGCCTAGGCCTACAGCTGTTTACTGATCCAGTTCAAGATGGGCCTAGGCTAAGATTAGGCTTGACAGCTTTAGTAGCCTACCAAACCAGCTTACAGTAGACCTAGGCCTATTCCTTGAACTGGACCACATTCCCCTCAATGCTATGTTCACTTTGTTTACTCCATGGTACATACTAAGGGAGTATGCCAGGGTGCTAAAAAACATTTTTTGAAAGAAGTAGCCCATCAGGCTTTTTAGATACCTAGGCTAGATAGCCCAGTACCTAACTTGTTAGGCTAGCCCTAAGTTAAATAGGCCTAGATAACTGTTTATCGTCCATTTCAACCGATAAAACGGAAACTCATTTCCCATCCACATTGTATATACAAGAATCAAAACAGTAAAAAACATAAGAGCAATGATATACACAACAAGGTATAGCCTACACAACTTTTGGTAACAGAATTGTGGTATCCCTGCAAGATTTTGTTTGAGCCCCCCATAAATTATCATCAAGCAGGTGTACAGGCTACTAGGCCTAGGCCTTTCATTTATTTGTGCCAGGGTTGTGTTTTTGCCTGAAAAAACCTGTTTCTACTGGGACAGCAGTAGAAACTGGTAGGTTAGGCCTATTACCAGTTTTAAAAACTGGGAGAAAATAGAAAAAACCTCTTCTTGCAGTGAAGGGAGTGCAGTTGTTGTACTCAATTGCACATTTTGAATAAACCAGTTGAGATAAAATTATTTACATTCACTAAACTTAATATTTTGCCTGAAAAGTGAGCATTAAAACTTGCCAAACACAGAAAAAAGAGTGAAATATACTGATGTTACAATAGTACTGTAAGTCATAACATCTCAAGTGTAACCCCAAACAAAGCAACTACATGCCAACAGGAATAGTCTGAAAATTAAGGTTGGTTTGCAAATGACTGAAATATTAAGCAAAGTTTTACAATATGAGGATTAGTGAAGTTGTGTTTTTATGAAGGTTCTAAATATGAAAGTTCAATCACCAAGTTGGAAGAGCATATCTGTTACACATAAGAAAGAGCAGGAGAATGGAGTGTACAGTAGGAGTAACTTCTGTAGGAGCAACTTCCTTTATCATGTCAGACACTTCCAGAGTCCGCATTAGTGTCAAAGTTTTTTATAGCAATTTCTGGTGTCGTTTTGGCCAAATAGAATTCTGCATATGGTTTTGTGTACAAAAACTGCTATTCATTTCAGAAATTGTATATAGCAATTAACACTCATTTGAGGAGCATTTTGCTATGCTATACCAACTAATGCGGACACTGGACACTTCAGTTTGACACAGCAGAGAAGCAAATTACAGTGCCATAATGATAAATGCTGAGTAAGCAGCAACATGAAGTAAATGAGTTTCATCAAGGGAGCTTCTCTGAATATTTCAAGTCCACTGTACTCAGAAATAAGTAAGAAGATGTAGATGACCAACCAAATACAAAGAGACTATTATCTTCCTTTAGAAAAACTTGATAAACCACAAAGAGTAATGTATGAATGAAAGAAACTTTAAGTGGATAGCCAGCTCTTTATTTTACATGAATTCATAAATAAAAGAAAAAATGCTTCTCATCAAACTGAAAATAAATCCTTTAATTATTCCTTGAGTTTCCTTCCTATTTTTCTGCATTTAATAAAAGTATAGTGAATGTATGAACAGATAACACAAAAACTGTAAATTTGGCAAAAAATGGCCGAAATCACTTACCAAATCACATTAAGATTCTGACATGGTACATATTGTTGCCTAAAATGATAAATCTTGGTGTAATAAAATGACTTTCATCCTTAGACTTTGAAGAATACCTAAAAATTACTTGTTAACATTAACAATATTTTATTCAGTTTTGCAGAATAGGTTTTTTCCGTCTTTTCCATTTTTTGGCAAAAACTGAGAACCCTGAATTGTGAATGACTTATTTTTGAAAATTATCTTGCAAGGTGTTTTTTGGAAGGAAATAAAGGTGGAGATGAACATGTTTTTACTTCAAAGTTTGCTCTAGGCCTAGTTTTGTTCTGATTTCAAGCAATCTATGCCATTTTCACACCATACGCAGCACCATTACACACATTTTACCTTCAACAGTAGGCCTACTTGCGGTTTCCTTACCACATTGAAAATGCTGGAATATATATTCATTCTTGGTTTCTTTCTCAAAATCTGACACTTAAGTAACTTCCCAACTTTTTTATCTCAGAATTATCTTATAAACCCTAACTGACCAATGTTTAGGTACAGTATTTTAGGAAAGTATGGTCCTTGCAAAATCTCTCTGGAGAATTTTTGCTACATTTTCAGGCTTTGTTTCATACACACTTTTACATGTTTTTGGACTGCCAGGCTTCCATGAAATGCCCAGTTTCCTGGAAATTGACCACACTAATCCTAAATTATATATATGCAGCTCTTTCTGCCATCATCCTTCAGTATTCATCTGTTTCAAAACTTAAACTGCAAGTTGTGGTCTGAAGTGCATAGTACAGTACTTCAAAATTTCCCCCCATTGACTCTGCACACTTGCACAGGGCTAGTAAGCAAGGAAAACACAGAGTTAAGTCACAAAAGCTGGTGCAGTTAAAGTTGGACTCAAGCAACTGATGAAGGACAGGAATTGACCCAACGTACAAAATTGAAGGCTCAAGGTGACTTTATATCAAGATCAGAAACTCAAGGTGACTTGACTGAAGAGATCAGCTGACTTAACTGAAAATTGTGACTCAAGGTGACTACAACCTTTACAAAGATTGGAAAGGAGTCCACTTGAGCTTAGGGAAGTCTCAACTCGACTTAAATTATTCAAGACTCAACCTGACTTGAGACTCAAGACCCTGTGACTAGAGGTGCGAAGAGTCTCAGCATCAAGTGACTCAATAACAATACACTTAACCACATCTGTATTCTAAGAATACTCACATTTAGTTGCCTAAACATGTCCAAAAATTTGTATAGAAGCGATCCTGTTTTGTTTTTTTCGGTATTCTGTCAAGCTGCTAATTCTTGTTGCTAGGGTGCTCACATCATTGTATGCTAATCAGAACGCAGTGTTGTTCAGTTTTGATAGTCAAATACTATGAAGCAACATGTGCTGAAGCTTTGTTACTCTCACAGTAACATGTGGTCAAATTGGTTACTTCATAGATTAGGCCTAGTTCAGGGAACAAAGTGTATGTGAGAACTAGGCTTAGGTACCCTAGGTTAGTATAATCCCTACATAATCTTGCTTTGTACCATTAACCATGAGCTTAACATTAGCAATCAGTGACTTTTGCAAGGTACTGAGCAGGCTGCATCTTCCTGGCTTGTTTTGAATTTGCCCAGTTTTTGCAGTATGAAAGTACAGTGAAGATGCAATTACAGTTACTTGGAATGTTTTGTTGAAAGATGAGAGTGCCTTTAACATCTTTTAATCAGGGTAAACCTGCTGTAAAGGGGTTCACTTTCTTTTGGTCTTTCAAAGATATTACGTGCAAAGATATTGGATGGCAAATTGACTCCTCACGGGACCGAAAATATAGGGACAGAAGTGCTGATCACTATTCAGTCATTTTCTGTGCAAACAGACACTGATTTATGGTTTTCACCAGTTCTACAATTTGTTCTTCTGAACATTGTTAAATCCAGAAGTCATCAGTCTTCAATGTACGTATTCCACTTACAAGAAAAAGTTTAAGTGCTCCCTGCAGCATTCCACATAAACACTTAAAAATGAATGGTTTAAAGTTGACAGTCCTGTTTATGGTGTGGGGCAGTCTTGCAGCATTTTGGTCAAAGTTCACATTGCTGATGAAAACAAATCAAACACGCCTGCCTCATTAACCTATGAACACTAGTCAAAAAGAGAAGGTGAATCTCACGGGTGTTCATCCACGCTTACTCTGGTATAGAGTCCTCGTTGAGCCAATGTCTTCCTGACTCTCAAAAGTTCAGCTTACATTTTAACTTTAATCTGGCCAGATTGTGTTTGCTGTGTATGTGCACAGTAGTTGTTTTCATCAGTTTGTTCTCTGAGCTGACCAATTGTGATATCACCACCCTCCTCCCACCATAGGTCAGTTGCCATGGTATTGTCGTAGTAGTAAGCACCACATACTCTAGTTAAATGCAAAGAGAATCAAATTTTGCGTGTATCAATTACATGCCGTAAAAGTGCATGCATGCCAAGTAATGGCATTTTGTGTGATGCATTCTTATTTTTGTACAGAGATTGCCAAGTGGAATGGACAATGTGTATGTCAGATTTACACTTCTGCCCTGATATTTACATCTCCACTAGGAGTTGAGGCCCTTTCCATAACTGTGTAGGTATAAAAATTAGGAATCTATGCTTGCAACATCTTTGGGTCTTTCATGAAACCCTTGAGGGATAAGGTTAATGAAAAGAACCAAATGCAAACAAGTTCTCGCCTAGGCTCATGCATGCTCTCTTTGTTCAGCTTCTCTTGAAGGCTTCCCAAACCCTAACTCTTTTGATATGAGGGAACACAGAATAAATTATGCAAATTATTGCTGTACTGCCTACATGCTGTAGGCAAGGCAAGTTCCCGTGCAGATGGTGACCATTACCATGCCACATGCTGCATTCGGTGAACATCATGGGATAGTGCAGCTTACTGTAGTTTGCAGCCTTACAGGCCTAATGTTACTGTAGAACATCAGTTTGACTGGTGAGAGTTACCAAGCTGTATATACCCACAGGCGGTTCTAACATTTAGTGCATATATATTTATACTTTATATAATGAAAAGGTGATGCACTTCCATGACATTTTTGTGTTGAGCAGCCAGATTTGGCCTGTTTGGCTGTATATGCACAAATGTGTGGCCAAATTAGTCAAGGCTTAGCCAATTTGGCCATATCACTTGGCAATTTGGCCATATTAGTAGTACACCACAGGAAACCTTTTTCTAAGACAAAGCACTGCCACTCACTACAACCCTCTGTTTCAGAGTTGTAATCGAGTCACTAGATTCGTGACTCGAGTCACCAATTGTCAAACTTTTAAGTGACTCGAGCCAAGTCACTGTACTATTACAATGGGGAAATTACTCCTGAATTCTCTCGAGCCACTATCATTTTGAGAAGTGACTCGAGTCATGACTCTTTACCACCCTGCTGTTTCCACATAACCACCGTTGGATCCAAGTCAACAAATGAACGCCATGCACATGCCCTTCAGCTTTTGCAACATATGCATATGATGTAACTTATCAGATGCTTTCTGAAGGTCCAAGAACACAGCATCAACAGACTTGCTTCATGATTATCAAAAGGAGAACTAATTTCCTCCATAAACTCAGTTGGTTCAACAGGACCAAATAGACTGCAAAGGAAACTGTGTTGAGACAATACCAATCAGGTAGAACAAATCAGAGGGCTTGTACATAGTGAAATAAGTCACCCTATAAAAGTAAGACAGTGACCACATTTTGGCACAAGGTACAGTGACTTTCGAATGAAACAAAGGAAAACAAAGACGGTTTTTTTAGTAGTACCGTCAGAAATATTGTGCAGTCTACCATTTTGAATTGAGTGGCTAAGCTTCAACATTCTTTTTCTCATCTCAGGAATGTCCTGTGGAGATTGGAGTTGGACCATTTGGATTCATTCTTTAATCTTTGTAACATATATTTTGAAATTTTAGACTTTAGGTACACTTTCAGTAAGAAAGGGCAGACAGCATCAGGGCCAGGCACCTATTTACCAAGGTTCAGCAGCTTTATACACACCATCTCCTCAGAAAACTTAACAGAAATCAATGCAGCTTTAGTTACTCTATCAACATGGAAGCTAGGCATATTAGTGCTTTTACTTGTGAAAACACAAACAAAATTATACTGGGGGGTTTTGGAAATTTTAAATACTTAAAGGCTTTGCTGTTATTTCTACTGAGAGCTTGGTTCTTCAATTACATTGAGGTAAGCCCGAGCCAACTCTGTTTTTGACGGTACAGCACCAGCTTGAGAAGGCCTATGTTGGGATTGTCTTGATGCTTGTTCACATCTGTTACACAACCCTCCTACAGGCATACCAGCTTGTTGAAGTGAATCACTTTAAACATTGATAGTGCATGATTTGTCATAGGTTCATTAATTTAGGAACCATGTCAGATTAGGTGTCTTTGCTGTGTAAGTCCTGTTTTTGTTAGTTGTTGGAAACTTGTGTTACTGAATGCATTGTTATAGTGATTCAGTAAAATTTTGGTTTAATTTGATGAGTGGAACATATGGACTTAGGACTGTATGTAAGATTTGCGTTACTCTCTGCCCATGTTGTTTAATCTCCTACTGTAACTTACTCCCCAGAGAAAAAAACTTGATGCAGAAAATACTTTTGGCTCTATTTTTTATTTTGTTCAACTTTTGGCTAAAACATGGTGAAATCATTATGGAGTTTGTGAGACTGGATGCTATTAAAAATTAAGTTGGAATTTTTGTCAACTGTTTCTGTATGGTAGGGATATCATGAATTGGTCGTTACCTTGAGGCTGGAGTCGATCAGGGCATACTAGTGAACAGTAGGACTGCCTCTGTTAGGTGATGAACCCATGGTTACCCCAGTACACAGGTCGCCAGAGGAAGCATGTACATTGTGAATGCAGCTTGTGAACAAACTCAGTTCAGGTTCCCTGCTTGTTGCAAATCATTTAAGTTGGTGAAAAATGCTTGCATTTTCAACATTATTTGTGTTACCTGAAAGACTGAAAGAAAAATATGGCAAGCTCATCTTAGTGCCATGTTGTTGTCCATTTTGGAGTATTAATCACTTATGATCAAGAAAGAAGACACACTCCTCCTTCTTCCACAGCTCTACTACAGTACAGTACTTCAGTAACTTGCCTTTTAATCATGTAGGGGTAATTTTTCAACCTAAAACAGTCAATTTTACCATTTAAATCTGTGATCAATGATTCTGTTAATTCAGAAAAGGTATTCTTTCTCTGTGAATTTTCTTAATGGTCCCAAAAACCGTGAATACTGCTCCAAATTTCAGTGGTGGAAAGCACTGCTTTTTGGGGGCAGAACGTGAGGTGGAAAGTACTGTAAGGGACCCCATATTTTGATCTGAAAATTGTCTGCTGTACTCTCTGTTGGAATTAGAATGCACTGCAAGCACACAGTGATGTGATGATGAAATTTTGTTGTGACTTTTTCACAAAGTGATGTAACAAGACGGCTATGACCTAAGTTAAGAATGTTAAAGGGGATATGACATCCCTCCCCTCCCCAAATCAGGGAGTTGCTAGCAACTCCTAGCCCAAACACATTTAAGAAATAGGAATAGCCCAAGAGTTCTAAGTACAGTTCATTAACTGCACTTTGATTGACATTTTTTCAAACAGTATAGCTTCATTCTGGTTGGTAAACAATGACTTGTATGGTCAGTTGTGTTCCCAATTAGGCTCACACACAGTCATTGTATTTCTATGCATATGGCCTCGAGCACATTCAGCTCATTGCAGGCTTCAGTAGTTACTGTGTCTCTCTTGGAAGTGTACTATAGAGGTTTTTTTTTTTTCATTTAAATTGGAGGAGGGGCTAAAAGTAAAGCTAGTAGGGTGAATTTTACTATCTGGTGTGAAATTAGAGAGCCTTTAAAGTTTCAAGTAAGGTGCACCATTTGAAGTTAAGTGAGTAGGAGGGGAATTGTGGTGTTAAGAGTTTCCTGATCTGCTACGGTTTCTTCTAATTCAAGAATTGAATTTTGCCATTTTGGCATTCAGATTTATAATTTTGGCATTACAGCAGTTGAAAACTCATGTTTTCTCACCATTATAATATTGTGAATGATTATGCAGTTTATCAGATGTTATTGCAATGACTGGACTTTCATCATGGAAAACTGCCATGTAGCAGCAGTGAGTGATCCTAACTGTACATTGAATTTTCTTTACAGAGGATGGGAACAGAGGTAGTGGAAATAGAGGAGTAGGGGTTGGGTCAGGAAGCAGAGGAGGCAGTAGTCCTATATCAACTGGAATCAGAGGAAACCAGAATATTTGCAGTACTAATAGACGACTTTGCCAAAATGGACAGTGTGAGAATGCCGACAATGCAGCTGGGTACCGTTGCACCTGCAACTCAGGATACAAACTAACAAGAGCTGGAGACAAATGTATAAGTGAGTATTGTGAACTTCTTTTGCAGTAGATCTTCAGTGCAGTGGTTGTACAGTATGAAAGGGAAACAATGATGACAGTCATTGAAATATGATAATGTTGAAAAGAGGTTGATGCATAATGGTTTAAATTATTGTCTACACTGATTTGACTGTCAGATCATGTTTTCATATTCTTGACATAAGCTTAACATGTTCCTCATCTGCCTTGCATTTCGCCTCAAATGCAACTTCTTACTGTACATCACTAAGACAGGAAGAAAGTTGTAGCATATTCCAGTGATTTTGGTTTTGTTAGGACAGTAGCAGTAACATTTTGCAGTCTTGCAGGTCTTAATTCTTTGGCTCAACATGTAATATGTACTCACTGTTGGTCAAACTTCTTTTCACTTTTCTTGATACCACTTATGACAAGGGGACATGAGGAATTTTATGTTGGCTGTTTCAAGTGTTGACACATTTCCTGTCTGCTCCGACTCCCCCTTTCATGCCATTTGTAAAGTCACTGCATTGCATACACAGGTCGGGACATGACCACAATGAATTCACAGTTATCCTGTATAATCATCTTCATTTGTAATTTTGCAGAAAATCTTTTCCTTTTACACACAGATATTAATGAATGTAGAGTGCAGCCAGATATTTGCAATGGGGGTCGCTGCATTGACTTTGTTGGTCGTTATCTTTGCATCTGTGGTTCAGGTTTGAGCAGCCGGAATGGTGGTCAGTCATGTGTAGGTGAGTTTTCTATCCACAAAGTGGAGATGACTAGGAATGTGATTTTACTTCAGTTTTGTACCTTTCAGCAGGCTCGTAGTCAAGGAGGGGAGGGGGGATTCCAAGAAAACATAAATTTTGCCCCCTACAACATTTAATTGTAAACTATTACAACCTGTAAAGTACATCTTAGCATACCTTGCCCCCTGGAAGCTATCTCGCACACTACACCCCCCCCCCCCCACACTGTTCAATACCATGTCTTTGACCTTCAGCATGTAGAAGTGTGAAAGTGGAAGATTATAGTAAATAGATCAGCTCACATGTTAATGAGACAATATTCCTGGGTCTTTTTGTCACATCACTCTGGAAACTAAGTATTCCTAAATTAATGTACTTACTGTACCTAGAGCTTATTTCATAAAGCCAGTGGGAACTGTTAAAATTGTTTTTACCAGTATACAATTCTTAAAAATTTTTTACATAAGATAGTCACCCAACATCCATCTTCCCACATTTGTAATGTAACACATTTATAACTAAACACGTTTATAGAGAATTTTCTTGGGGGGGAGGGGGGGGGGATTTAAACTGCGTACCATAAATGAAGTATATGGGGACTGCATGTTTTGCGGTAGACTTAAACTGTGAAATTGCTTCCTCTGTTAATACCTTCAGAATGTTTGAGAAAGCATACATCCTTAACCACATTTATTAGTGTCATTAGTAGAAATAATGTAGAAGTATTTAAGAACTATGCATGGCATCAGTATAAAGTTGTACTCACATTAAATGTAAACATTCTTTTTGTCTTTCAGATGTTGATGAGTGCTTAATCAATCCTTGTGGTCGGTTCTTGTGCATTAATACTCTAGGGAGTTACAAGTGTTCTTCAAACAGGTGTAGTGCAGGATATGCCTTCACCCCGTCACAGACATGTCAAGGTAGGAAAGATTGAAGGATGATAGCTTGTTAATGAAGAGCCTATTAATACCACAGTCACTTGGTGAGCAAGTGAGGTCAATTGTTTTACCAGGACTAATCAGGGGACAAGTAAAATTCAACATTTTATTAGCAAAATCCCATAGCTGTACAAATGTCCTATATCTTTCTTTGTTTTTTTTTTCTTTTTTTTTGTATTACACAAGTGTTGCTTTGTGTATCCTATATGAAAGAACAATTTCCCATGGCATTGCCAGATATGAAGGTGAAAATATTTGACATTTCTGGCATTTAATGTTTGAAACAGCCTATTTTTAGATGTGGTTGAGAAGTCACAATTGACCAATCAGAGGCATGCTACTGTTTGAGTTGTTGTCTTTCAAATTGCAGTCAGCAGTTGTCAATAGAGATATGTGAATATTCTTAAACATGTTTGGGGTGTTCCAACAGTCCCTTTAACTTTTCATGCAGTCAGCTTCATGACTATACATATGTATTCTTGATTGTAGGATATCTGTCTCATTATTTCATCTTTTGGGTTGTGTCCCTCCATGGCTGTCAGATGAAGTTTGTTCTTAGCAGTTGAAGAGTTGGAAGAAAATATATACATATATATGGAGTTGATTAAGGTTGCCAGACTCTTTGTAAAATTACAGACTACAGAGAGGGTACATCATATACAGTTTAACTTTAAAGGCTGGAAAAGTTAGAAATACCATTTTTGTGGTATTTATTGTAGATATCAATGAATGTGAAGGAGACAACCCATGTGAAAATGCCAGATGCCTGAATGTGGATGGCTCATACAGGTGCTTGTGTGCAAGTGGATTCTACAGTGCGCCTGACAATATTCAGTGCCTAGGTTTGTTTTTGTTTGTTTCTGTTACTAATATCTCTTATCTGGAAGAAGTATGCTGCAGTGACTTTTCAATTGCAGTTTCTATTTTTCCTTTATTCAATTCTTTATTATAGAGGATGAATCTTTCACGTTTACTAATTTTTGTATTCCATGGTGATTATTGTCATCGTTGTTTTGTTTATCTTTTCATCATACAGCCCTCTTTGATACTCTCAATGCATCTTATGGTGCAGGTATTGTAACAGTGGCCATGTCAGACTTGCATGACATAGTCCAAAAATGAATAAATCATCACACTGTATGATGTTTTCAGTGCAATAAGTAGGCTGACGGTTAATGTATCAAGCAGAACACCAGGGGTATTTTGAGTTAGTAATATTCAGCTTCACTTTGTGAGCACAAAGCTGATTGATTCATGGTGATCACATTTGTACTGTTGCTATGGAAACTGCAAAGCAGTGTAATCTTGTTTTCAAGAAACATTGAAGGTTATGACATCAAACATAATCAGGTAGTGACAGGTAAAGCTTTTAATAGTTTACAGTTACAGTGATGAAAAACTATTAAACTAGCCTATGTCTTTGTCAAAAGTCACAAAATGAGAGCAAATTTAAAACACCTGAGACACACTTCTTTGTTGTGTTTTTAATTGACATGTTGAGATGTATATTCGCTTTCTATACTGAGACCACAACTAAACTGAAATGTTTATTTTTCATTTCTGTTCATTTGTACATATTTTGAAACAGAGGGAGATCTCAAATTTAATAGACCTCACAATCAAAACCACATGTCAAAATGTGGATAGTTAGTACATTGTGTAATATGCTTGAAGCTTCAGTGCTTTCTATGATAGGGTTTGTTGGAAAAGTAGGGAGTGATGTAAGAACTGCTGCTTTGATTTCAGTGAATTGAGCAGAGCAAGTAAACTTGAGCTGTAACTTTTTCTTGAATCACATGATTTCTCCATTATGTGGGTGTGATACAAGTAGGCCTAAAGTATGAAAAATGGTTCTATAAGTAAACATTCATAACGATGGCTGTTCAATGCACTTTTGATGCTTGAATGAACTACAAATTGGTGGCTGATGCTGTGACTCTCTGCAGTTTCATCACAGTCTTAATCGGGAACATTTGTATTGTTCTGTGCATATTACAAATGCTTGTCAAGTGGTAACGCGTAAAAACGCAGTTGTAAAGCAGTATAATCAAAGAATGGTATTGAGTCTGTTATCCATTGCATGAAAGAATTGTGACTTATTTGTACATTTGATTGTTGTCAGAAACCCTTGCTAGTACACTCTTGCTAGCATAGAGGATGCTCTTCCTATAAGAAGTCACTGACCCAGAATTTTGTTGTTTTGCTAAATGATAGCAAGCTGCAAGTATCATTGAATCTACTCTATTGTTACACATGGAAGACGTATCCATTTTAAGCTCTTGGAGGAATGCCAATGTTCCTACAACAGCAAAGAGCTCAGTTTGCCAGTTTCTGGGAACCTTTCATAGCTATAATTTCTATGTTTGTTCTAGATACCGATGAATGTGAAATAGATCCTGGTATTTGTAAAGGGAGTTCTGTCTGTGTCAATACCTTTGGTAGTTACATGTGTAACTGCTCTGCAGGGATGGTGTATGACGAAGAAGCTGAAATTTGTGATGAACCTCAACGAGGTACCTTTTGAGCATTTTCCTTTCCACATTTATTACTGCTCTACTTACAGAATGAAATGGCGTGTTTCACTTTTACGAAGACTAGAAACAAACAACTATCTGTGACTGCCCTCTATTTCATGATATGAGAGCAAAGTTGCTGGCGGTACAATGTTTCCAGCCATTCAAAAACTTAACATTAAAAAAAATGACATTTTAATTGCATTTACACCTTTTGCCCTGTCTTTCAAAGCTTTAGAAACTTTTATGTCTCTAAAGTTATGATGAATTTGATGTCACCATTTAAAATTTTCACAAGATACTGTAGTTCTAAGTCACATGGGTTGCCTTGAATTGTTCAGTTAGCCCTCATGGTGGTATTTTTGAAGCAGCTTTCTACCTGCTGGAGTAACTTGCAGAATTGGTTTATTGTTTCCTAGACCTGTACATACATAAACCAACAGTTTCCTGCAGTGTGTTTGAAATACCAAAGGGATTTGAAAAACCTGATCTTTTAGAAATATCTTGGGTGTTCATGCCATTCCATGATATGAATTCAGGCCTCAAGTATCATATGATGATATACACTAACAGCCATGAATACAAACAACCTGGCAAGATTGTATTTTGAGATGTGTGCTATATGCAAAGTAGCCTGGCTTCATATCTGATATGAAGATGTAAAAACAGTCTTACTAGTAAGACTGGTTTTGCAATTGTTCACTTTTGATTACCATTTCTATTATCGCATTCAAGGTTTGCCAACTGAGGTGTTCGTTGGAATGTAATATAAACTTCTCTTCATTGTTTCCATCAGTTCTGCAAGTCAGAAAAAATTGTTACCTTTCATCTGGGAGGGACTGTACAGTTCTTGGAGGTAATGTCACCAAACAAGAATGCTGTTGTTCTGTAGGAGGAGGGTGGGGCACTCACTGTGATACAATCACTGCCTGTCCTCCAGTTAACACAGGTAAGACCACCACTATTCATAACATGGTCACTTCATTTACATATGATACCTATATGTGTCACAGGGGTTCTCTAAACTTGTATGAAGAAAAGAAATTTACAAGCAAACTATGATAGCATGGACTGTCATGACCTGGGTTTATATCAGAGGTGAGGTTTCGAACCACAGACCATATACTGAGACCATTTTATATGGTTTATGAGACAATTTAGAAATGTTAGTTTTTTAAGCCATGAAGTATTTTATTGTTTTATCCACTTTTTAACCTGCTTTTCATGTGCAGAATGTTTAACGTAATTACAGGAGCCAACAACTGGCTGTGAAAAGTTTGCTTGGCCAGCAAATGATTTCATAATTATCAAAATGGCCTTTGATAAGAAAAAGGTTCCCCACCCCTGGTTGAAATCTTCATCATGATTTAAGGATGTTTTACACATTCCCACACACTGTATGACAAATCAGCCAGTGTGGAGGGGTGGCACTTATTTGGGAAACCTCCAACCGCTTTGCAAACAGAGTGTGATAACTGATCGGTTGATATCAGAGGTCGAAATAAGCCTTCAACCTTTGTGGGCCTGCCGGGTGCCTAGCCCATGGAATCTAGGGGCCAAATTAGAAATCAAGGGGCCCAAAACTTACAAATAAAAAAGAACTGATAAAGTGTACGGGTGCTTTTTACATGCGTAAAAACGTTTAATATGAGTATAGCTTCATTAAGGCAAGTTGAGGCTGAAACTAGCCTGAAACCAATCTGTCCACACCCTCTTAGACCATGTTACATGTAGGTTAGTGTACATTTTCAAATTTTCTCGTAACTCTGGAAGTTATTACCCAGTAAAATGAAGGGCATTGTTCAATTTCCGCCAACCATCTTCGTCAGTGGATCTTGTGAGGCTCCGCCTACATTACTCATGACCGTGACTGACATTGGTGTGTCTGCGTGAGTGATCTTCTGTGTTGTAACAACTGTTTATGAGCGATGTGAACTGATTTCAGAAATAATGTGTTTCACAGGTTTTTAGTGACTGTTAGTATAGGAATACACAGGCTGTGCAAGATATAAAATGGTTGAGTTGTGGATGGAGAGGTTCACGGGCAGACTGTACCATTAGACTTGAAATATTTAGGAGCCAACCAGGCCCCTTTCCCTGTAGAAGCTACGGGCCCGAGTGAATTTCTAGGAGCATCGGGCCTACAGGCTCCCGTTATTTCAAGCCCTGGATATTGAACATCGTCAGTTTTCCCAACTTTGGTCAACACACAAGCTGAAACTGGCCTAAAAATTGCCCTTGCGGTTAGCCCATGCACATTAAATGATTTTGAATGATACGGCGGTCGAGTTGAATTAATGTCAAAAGTCATGTAGACCTGCAGGGGGCTTTTCTTGTAAACATTGTACTTTCCTAACCTCAAATTCAGAATTTGGATATTCCAAACTTAGCAAAAGATGGTTTTGTTTTAAGCAGAGGTGAAAATTTATCTTGTCAACATAGGTGAAAATGTTCAAATTGTGAAAACACATTATTGCAAAGTTACCAAACCTTAGATATGATTTACTTTTACATATGAATTTCCCACATTGATTTAAAGTGTCTTACTGTCTTTGCTGAAGTTTTAAGGTCATTAGGAGCCAACAAATGTCAAAGTATAAGCCTTGTGAACTTATTCAATAAAGGTACTGTTGCAGGACATCTGCTTGACTCTTGTAACTCTCATGCTGATTGTAAACATTGTGTCCAGGAGGAAATGAAAGGTCAGTTGAGTTTATCAGGCTCAAAATTTTAGGACCATGTGAAGTAATTTAGAAAGGTAATTCTAGGAAATCTCATACATAGTTTATGGATATCTTTTATTGAGGTGATTCCAACTTAACAGGGCTTAATTATAGGAACTTCTGCGAGGATATTTTATTTAAGTTGCTTCATGGAACCACAATGAGGCCTATTTATTAAAAGGACGAACCTCAAAAATTTTTTGAGGAGGGATTGTCTTCTCCCAAAAGTTCTGGTTGATGGTATACAGATTTGTAAAATTCCGTTAAAAGAATCTGTAAAGTCTTTTTTATTTATTTATTCTTTCCATAAAATTACTGTTTTGCTTGCTTTTGAAATAAGTAGGAAAGGAAGCAATTGAAGTAAGTTTTACATCGGATGAAACTAAGACTTTCATCATAAATTGCTAAAGTCACCGTGCTTCTCCTTATATAGATGCACACTTCATTTTATACTGTTGTTGGGGAAGTTGTAACATCCATGTAATCCAGAAATGGTTGTGCACTTTTTGCTTTTCAGATGACTATAGAGAAGTTTGTCCACTTGGAAGAGGTCGAACAGAAATTCTGGAGCAAACAGGTCCATCTGTAGGTGGGAATCTTGCACCCAGTGGAAACGGAGAAACTCCAAAGCAACCTCTGACTGCAGGCCAGGGAGAAGCTCTGTTTAATGGTGAGATAGTTTGACAGGATCAAATGTAGCTAATTGATTCCTTGCCGAAGGCAGGCAAGGAATCTATGTGATGGTTGTGTCCTGTGTGTGTGTGTGTATGTGTGTGTGTAAGCACTTACTTTGCATTCAGATTGAGGACCTAAACAATGGATTTCAGGTCCTTAGAAGGAAATACAATAGATTTCCCATGTCCTCAGAAGTTTAACAATTGAGAGTCTATTGTTAAAGTTAGGGTTAAGGAAGCAAACACAATAGAGAAAACAATGAAGTCCTTAAACAGTATGTAAAGCACACTTGTGCGGGTGTGTGTGTGTGTATGTGTGTGTGTATGTGATGCCTAGCTTGTAAACACGATATCTCAAGATAGCAATGACCGACACTTTTCATATTTGGTATATAGATTTATCATGTTAAGAGGAAGAACCCTATTGTTTTTGGTGGCGGTCAAAGGTCATTTGAGGTCACCAGAGGTCAAATAACGAAAACTTTGTAAACACGATATCTCAAGTTAGCAATGACTGACACTTTTCATATTTGGTATACAAATTTGTCATGTCAAGAAGAAGAAGCCTATTGTTTTTGGTAGAGGTCAAAGGTCATCTGAGGTCACCGGAGGTTAATCTGCGAAAACCTTGTAAACGGCTTGTAAACAATATCTCAAGATAGCAATGACTGACACTTTTCATATTTGGTATATAGACTTGTCATGTTGAGAGGAAGAACCCTATTGTTTATGGTAGAGGTCAAAGGTCATCTGAGGTCACCAGAGGTTAAACTGTGAAAAACCTCGTAAACACGATATCTCAAGATAGCAAAGGCCGACACTTTTCATATTTGGTATACAGGTTTGTCATGTTAAGAGGAAGAAGCCTATTGTTTTTGGTAGAGGTCAAAGGTCATCTGAGGTCACCAGAGGTTAATCTGCTAAAACCTTGTGAACGGCTTGTAAACATGATATCTCAAGATAGCAGTGCCCGACACTTTTCATATTTGGTATATAGATTTGTCGTGTTGAGAGGAAGAACCCTATTGTTTTTGGTAGAGGTCAAAGGTCATCTTAGGTCACCAGAGGTTCAATGACAAAAACCTCGTAAACACGATATCTCAAGATAGCAAAGGCCGACACTTTTCATATTTGGTATACAGATTTTGCATGTCAAGAGGAAGAACCCTATTGTTTTTGGTAGAGGTCAAAGGTCATCTGAGGTCACCAGAGGTTAAACTGCGAAAACCTCGTAAATGGCTTGTAAACACGATATCTCAAGTTAGCAATGACCAACACTTCATATTTTGTATACAGATTTGTCATGTCGAGGGGAAGACCCCTGTTGTTTTTGGTGGAGGTCAAAGGTCATTTGAGGCCACTGCAGGTTAAAAGCCGAAAAGGCTCGTAACCACGCTATCTCAAGATAGGAGTGACCAACACTTTTCATATTTGGTATATAGATATGTCATATTGAGAGAGAGAACCCTATTGTTTTTGGTGGAGGTCAAAGGTCATTTGAGGTCACCAGATGTCAAAGACCGAAATCCTTGAAATTGGGATATGTCAAGATAGGAATGGCGGATATAGATTTGTCATGTTGAGAGGAAGAATGCTATTGTTTTTGGTAGAGGTCAAAGGTCATCTGAGGTCACCAGAGGTTGAACTACAGAAACCTTGTAAATGGCTTGTAATCACAATATCTCACAATAGCAGTGACAGCCACTTTTCATATTTGGTATATAAATTTGCCATGTTGAGGGGGAAAACCCTATCAATTTTGGTGGATGTCAAGGTCATCTGGGGTTACCAGAGGTCAAAAAACAAAATTTCCCAAGAATTCCCAAGATTGTCATCTTGGGTCACTGGGATCAAAAGCAACATTTCCCAAGAATTCTCAAGATTGTCATCCGGGTTCACTATAGGTTAAAAAGCAAAGTTTCCCAAGAATTCCTAAGATCATCTTATGGGGTCATCAGAGGTCAAAAAGCAAAATTTCCCAAGAATTCCCAAGATCGTAATCTGAGGTCACCAAGGGTCCAAAGCAAAATTTCCCAAGAATTCCCAAGATAGTCATCAGGGGTCACCAGAGGTCAAAAAACAAAATTTCCGAAGAATTTTCAATATCCAAGATCCATTGGAGTTGAATTCCTTTCAAGACACTTTCGTTTTTCTTTTTTGTTATATTTGGTGGGGTTCAAAGTTCATGTGAGGTCAGCAGAGGTGAAATTGTTAAAATATCGTAAAATGATGTAGTCAAGGAAGATAAATCTGAGGAATGAACCTCAGTACAACAAAGCATCCCCATTCGGCAAGGATTCACTAAGCCCTTAGGCTTTCTGGTTAAATATTGCAAGGTAGTGAAGGCTGTATGAAAATGGTAATGTTGATGCCATTTCTTTTTTTTTTTTGTAGGACAGTGATGTGAAAGTTGTGAATTATTGGTTTCCATGAAAGAGAAACCTATGAATTCATGCTGGTGTGTGTGTGTGGGTGTATGTCTGTGACACCCAGCTCATTAACAAAGTATCTTAAGAATTGACACTTTAATGAATCTCGTACATGCCATAGGGGTACCTCATATCGAGATGAAGAACCTATAAATTTTGGTGGAGGTCAAAGGTGCAGGTGATTTGAGATCACTCGAGGTTAGAATGTGAAAACCTTGAAACATCTCTTGAAAGATCTCTTATCTTTTATCATATATTTGGCATTTTACAGTCATGACCAATATTAAATATACAGGCTGATTTTTGGCCATAGTAACATGACATCAATCTGTCTGATCAATGCCCACCCATCTTAAAGGAGGTATACCTACAGAAAGTGCAAACACAAAAAAAAATAAATGTTTATTAGAAAATATTTGCATTGGCACACTGGAGTATGTGGTGTATTTTTTGCCATTTTACCATGGCTTGAAATAAGTGGAAAATTTTTGTAGGGCTACCAGCAAGCTGCAATATCACACTGCCAGTTTTTCATTACAGCTACTAAAATTTGTAGTAGACTTCTGTATATTCAAGTGCACATAGTGTGAAATGTAATTTCCAAGCAAACATAGAATGTAAGTTTGAACTTTTCTTCTTTTTTATTTTTATTTACATATTTTTTAATGATTTTTTTAGTCATTGAAGTCTGTAGACTGTTTCCTGCTATTTGTGGCAATGCTACTTGTGTGGGTAGAGACATTCAGTTCAACTGTGAATGCCCACTTGGTTACAGATATGAGCAAAGACGACGAATATGCAAAGGTAAGTTTATACCTCATAAATACTATGTATCAAAGAAAGACGTGCTGTTGGATTTTGAACTATGGCATTGGGATTGTGCATATTGAGTAGAATAAAGCTAATGTCTTGAAACTGGAAATCATGTGAGGTCAGCAAAGATCCAGTTTTGTGAACCTTGTTGACAATACATTTGAAGAAAAGCAGTTTTGACCGACCTCATACTTAGTATGCTGATTCTTTGCGTTGCCAACAATGATCTTGGTAGTTTTGAGCTGTTCAAACATCTGGGGTGAAGAAATTTTCAGAAGCATAAAAGTCTTAAACGTTTCCCAGAAACTTATACCTTAGGTGTGGTGTATAGAAGAACCAAAGAAGTATGTTCTTTGGTTGTTTTCAGAGGTCGTCATGTCAATAACAAAGGTTTAATGTTCTAACCCAATACCATGTTTCAGGATTCTTTTGTTCTTTGTGGTTAAAGATAAGACGAGGTCAACAGTACATGGGTGACTCTAATATTTTTAAAGTCAGGTACCCATGGCCCTATTAGTTGCCTCTGAATGGAGCTGCAACTCCTGATGCAGGAACGTATATATACCTCAAACTAAGTTAAAAACTTTCTGTCGCTACCAATGAGTACAGGCATCTGTACAGTTAAGGTGCTGAACTGACAATGTCAGAGAATCATAGTGGCCAGAAGAAGAAACTTATGACTGAATAAAGAAAAAGATGTGAAGAGCCAATTTTGATACAGTGTTTTGTTAAAACCTGCAAAATAACACAAATGCAAACTCGAAAACATAATTTTTGTGCATACCCTGAAGTAAAGTCAGGCATTCTGCCCGAGCCTAGTCAACAAAGGTTAGAATGTCATCCTTCATGTACATATCTGCCTAGTAACTATATCATTGCATATTTATTTGTAAAATCTGAATGACACACATTGAATGCAAAGAACTTTAGATTTAGTCGGTAATCCAATTTTGTCCTCCAATTGGTATCAGCAAATATTTATCTAAAATGCCAAAATTACCTAGTTGATATTTCTCATCTTGAATACTTCTTAAGATTTTCCAGTATTTGAGTTTGTTTGATCCTTATCCTTGATCCTTATTTTATTATTATTTTTTCCTCATGAAAATGAAACGACACTTAGTTGTAATGCCTAGTGGCCTATAGTTTAGTGTGCAATAAGCTCATCCCTCCGATATTGTTATTGGCCAGTATTGAGAATGGATATGTAAAATTAATGATACTGGTTACTTGTAGTACAGTATCAGTACAAAACTATGTGATCAAGGTTGCTTTTAGGTGATCCTAACCGTAAATGCAAAATAAGTTTTTGTAAGCAGTTATGGCCATTCCTGGTCAAATAAGTCTGAAATACTCAAGTTATTGAAACTTAAATGTATTTTACATTTTGATTCATGCATAGGTTTAGTAACAAAATATCCCATGAATGAAGTAAGTTCTAGTAAATTCCTTTTTGGTTTCGATGATAAGAGAAACCAATGCATTCGTGATGGAGTGTCTGTATGTGTGTGTGTGTACTTACTTCCCATTCAGATTGAGGACCTAAACAATGGATTTCAGGTCCTTAGAAGGAAGTACAATAAATTTCTCATGTCCTCAGAAGTTTAACAATGGAGAGTCTATTGTTAAAGTTAGGGTTAAGGAAGCAAACACAATAGAGAAAAAATAAGTTCCTCAAACAGTATGTGAAGCACAACTGTGCCTGTGTGTGTGTTTGTGACACTTTTCTCGTTAACACGATATCTCAAGAAGGCAAACTCTGATGGTTCTCAAACTTGGTACATAGATGCCCCATATTAAGAGAAAGAACCCTATTGTGTTTGGTGGGGGTCAAAGGTCATCTGGGGTTACCAGAGGTCAAACTCTGAAAACCTTGTTAACACGATATCTCAGGTTAGGGAGCTTGGATAGATCTCATACTTAGTATGTAGATGCATTATGGTAAGGGAAAGAACGCTATTGTTTTTGATGGAGGTCAAAGGTCATTTGGGGTCACCGGGGTCAAACACTAAAAACCTTGTTAACATGATATCTCAAGCTAGAAAGCTGGGATTGATTTCATACTTAGTATGTGGATGCATTGTATGTGGATGCGTTATGGTGAGAAAATGAGCCCTATCATTTTTGGTTGAGGTCAAAGGTCATCTGAGGTCCCTGGGGGTCAAACACTGAAAACCTTGTTAACACGATATCTCCAGGTAGGAAGCTTTGAATAGATTTCATACTTAGTATGTGGATGCGTTATGGTATGAATGCTGTCATTTTTGGTGGAGGTCAACGGTCATTTGGGGTCACCGGGGTCAAACACTGAAAACCTTGTTAACACGATATCTCCAGGTAGGAAGCTTAGATAGATTGCATACATGGTACATGGATGCATTATGATTAGTGTTTGCACAGGTACAAAAAACAGGAACCGGGTACTCAATCGCCATGCCCGTCGGGTACGCGGGTACCCAATATTAGAGTGACTTAAAAATTGCAGCTCATTTTGATAGGCACAGAGACTTCATAACACATGCCTGAAATGACCCCTGTAATCAAAGAGTTAGCAACAATTTTAAGGGAGGCTAAAATTGTCACAAAAAAATCGGGTCATTTCATTTTAAATCGAAATTACCAATAAAAGAAACCACATAAAAAATAAACAATTAAGAAGACTGAGTACTTTACATGACCCCATAAGTTTCTCAGATTGAATTTTGAGACGTTTTCTAACGCTGATAGCAAGCTAAACTCGAAGCTGTTTAGACATTTAAGACACAAAAACTTTAACCAATCAGAGGCCTCGACGCAGCTAGGTTATTCTCTTTCAAGTCCATATATCATGTAAACAAATGACGTAATTATGTAAACAAATGATGTTCGCGTGTCCTCGTGTGCCACAGTGTGCCACATGTTGTGGAACTTTCACTGACAAGCTTTGTACATTCTACCGGTGCTTGCACTGCATGTGTTAACAGCGAGAATGAGGCATGCTCACCCATATATACGCACAGTATATGTAGCTAGATAGCAGACATCCGGGCACCCTTCAGTCTATCAGGAACTTGCTTCCCGCGAGCGCCATTTTGGTGCCCACTAAATGTAATAGCATGGTTCCGTCCGCAACTTTTCATGAATATTTACAGTGTCAATAGTCATATCTTAGTTCTTCACACATGGTGAAGGGTTGATTTGGATTTAGTGGCACATATGTTTTATTCTTTTTGGTATACTCGAGGTATTAACGCAGTGCGAGGTAAAGCCTAAGCCTACTTTAGGCTATTGTGACTTGTTAATGCTAGACTGTCAACCTTTTTTGAACAACTTAGCCCTATACCCCGGGGTGACTGTAATTAATGTGACACACTCGCAAGAACGGGAGAGGATATAAGATTAATTTGAGCATACATTCTTGGGGGTGGGTGGGGGTCGAGCTTAATGAAATATTCCGACTTTTAAACAAAAGTTTTGAACGCTAAATTAACTGATTCAAAATTTGGGAAGTTGCTATTCCGGTTTTTGTATCACACATGAGGGTCGACTCCAGCCAATTCCATTTTTCATGGGCCAATGGCCGATCAGAATCTTTTGAACAAGCTACTACGTATTAATGATGACCTCGTGATGCTTTTCACATATATCAACATACGTTTCGCACATTTGGGGAATGGGCCCTATATTAGCTCGGTTCATATACCAAGCATTATTCATTATGTATGTAGGCAGCACACACAACTGTGGAATTCGGACTTAGGCCTAAGCTAGATTAGTTTGTAGAAATCACGGACTGGGATCTCAATTAAAGCGACGTTGGGAGAAATAATTCTGCTGCATGACAAAGACTCTTTAGAAAAACTCTGAAATAATTTATAGTTGAGATTTAAATCTCTTTTCATGGTGCTTTTTTTTAACAAAAAAGTGAATATTTTGGTTCAATCTTCTGGGAAATTGAAAAAAACAGGATGATTTTTTCGCATGCAACATTTTTTTCGGAACCGAGTAACAGAACCGTCGGGTGGGTACCCGGGGACACGGGTTACCCTTGCAAACACTAATTATGATAAGAAGGTGAACCCTATCAGTTTTGGTGGAGGTCAAGGTCATCTGAGGTGACTGGGGGTCAAACACCGAAAACCGTGTTAACACGATAGCTCCAGGTAAGAATCTTGAATAGATTTCATACATAGTATGTGGATGTGTTATGGTGAAAAGATGAATGCTTTCATTTTTGGTGCAGGTTAAAGTTCATCTGGGGTCACACGGGTCAAAAAGCAAAATTTCCCAAGAATTCCCAAGATCAAATATGAACCTAAAATTATTTTCCAGCATGTTAAGATAGCACTTGACCAGTGACTGAAAGATATGGGACATCATGGCACTATTAGGAATAGAACATATATTATTGAAACGTCAATGCATTTTTGCATTCTGATTTTTTTTTCCTGCTTTGTTTTTCTGTGAAGTTTCTGATCCATGTGCAGCTTTCCCTAACATCTGTGGCAATGGAACTTGTCGGGGAGATGAATATGCCCATGAATGTTTCTGTGACTATGGTTTGACCTTTGATGAAGATATCCCTGGTTGCATCAGTAAGTGGTGTATTACAATACACCCTCATTTGGTACACAAACCAACATTGGCTAACATATTTTGTAGCTTAATGCTTGTTTCTATTTCCTAGAGCAAAAGTAGGTCTATTCAATTTTGCACTTATTTTGAGGGGATATTAGAAATACAGCTGGTAATATTTGCAGATAAGTGGAAAGTCTTTAACACTCAAAGGGATTCCATAGAAATAGAAGAGGTTCAATGAGTATGCCATCAAATGACTTAAAATTTAGTCAAGCTTTTGTCAGAAGTGGGTCTGACTTCCTCAGGACTTCCATACAGTGCTGAAGAAGTCAGAGCCTCTTCTGACAAAATCTTGACTAACTTTGAAGTCATCTGACAGCATACTTGTTGAAACATTTCTATCTCTAGTAATGTTTGTCCTTCTCCTCCCCTGGTACATTTGAATCAAACAGAGAGAGAGCTGGTATTATGCAGCATTTGTGCTGGCTTTTCAGACAAAGCCCATGTTTGTGCCCCCAAAAGAACATTTATTACATTTTTTACTAGTTTCCAAATTATCATGTTCTAATAGGTCTTGAGTCACTCATACATTGGCATGTTGTTTAATTGTATCTCTTGTTTTTTCTTACGTTAAACTAGCTGTCAACCCTTGTGTTGCTGACCCTAACATCTGTGGGAATGGCAGTTGTTCACCAAGTGCAGGTTATTTTGGGTATGACTGTTACTGTCCATTGGGTCATGACTATGATGCAATGAAGAAGCTGTGTGTAGGTAAGGATTCCTGTCTGCTCCTGCAGAAACAAATCACTTCTGGATCTTGCTGGTATAGAAAGTACATCAGGTCTTTACTGTTCTAATTGTGAAGATAAACTTTCATTCATTCTTGGATTAAATCAAGTTATTTACCCTAGAAAAAGTGAAATTGAATACAGTTTTGTGTTCTTCAAGGTGTAATTTAAACTCAGTTTGTTCAGGATTTCAGATCAGTCAAGTTTAGTGAGTTGCTGAGTTATTTCTGCTCAGAGTTTACAGACTGTGCAACAAGGAAAGGAAAATGATTTGCTTCAAATTTTATCCTCCAAGAAGTAAAGGAAAGCCCTCAATTTTCCTCTAAGCTACTGTCAGTGTCTGTTTTATGTGGCTGTCTGTATCACAAAAGATGCTTTAAGCATGCACAATTGTTCCTTCGGCACCTTACTGTCCAAAGTTTAAGTTCACGTGTAAACATAAACTATGTATTTGCAGCAAAAAGCCATCCTACACCCAGTTTTATCCCTTGAAGCTGATTTTACATCAACCCTTTGCAGTTTGTAAAAGTTTGTACTATTTGTGTTGTTTGTTGCCATACAATAAGATTGCCAAAGTATCTTCCTAATTTAATGCAGTATTAATTTACATTCTTCATTCATACAGGTCTGGAGAAAGATCATGTTTGTAATATGTATTTCCACAGTTTTTGGTATTTGCCTAGTATGTTGTTTACAGTATCTGTCATACAGTATTAGTCACACAGCAAGAGTAGGAGGGGGCAGGAAGGGGGAGATAACATAGCTAATTAAAGGCAACTTATGATCGCAATATGCAAGTGGAACATAAATGCATCCTTGTTTTCATAAGACATGTTCAGTTCACTGAGGCACTGTCCATTATAAGGTTTCCTTAGAAACCTAACCAAATATTGTCTGTTACTTGAAGGGTGGTGGGGTGGAATGAAACCATACTTTAGAGCACAGGGTACTGCAAAGTTATATCACAGTACATTGCTCTGTTACCATTGGCATCGATTTCTTTATTAGATGTAGATTTATGCGAGCTGTATTCAGTACACTGTGGCAATGGCACATGTATTGACCTGTTGGATCGTATCGACTGTTCGTGCCCACCTGGCTTTGAATTTGATTATCTGATGAAGATTTGCCAAGGTTTGTGTGGAAGAAGGTTGATATCAGTGCTACCTGCTTTTTCTGTGATGCTTCATACCTACGTACACATTGCTCCCTCCTGTTTGCTCTATATACATACTGCCTGCAATGGTTATTCTTGCTATTATACTGCAGCTTTATGTACCCCCCTCAAGCCAATTAGCTACACTGATGTTTCTCTTTGCAATGCTTTGTTTACTCAAGTGTGTATCAAGCTTGATAATTACTGCTTATGTGCAGATTTTTTTTGTGTGTGTAACATTCTTTGAACCCTGTGTACTCCTGTGCTAACAATATTTGACATTTATGGTTATCTTTTTGATTCGCTTGGCTTATAAATACGATATCTCCAGATAGGAAAGATGGATACTTTTCATGCTTGGTGTATAAATTTGCCATATTGAAAAGAAGAATCATTTTTGGTTGAGGCCATAGGTCACTTGAGAAGACCAGAAGGCAAAAACCTTGTAAATAAGATATATCAAGATGTGACTGATGGATAGTTTTCATACTTAGTATATAGATTTGCTGTATTAAAAGTTAGAAAACTTTTATTTTTGTTGGCAGTCAAAGGTCATTCTAGGTCAACAAAGATGAAATAACAAAAAGCTTGTAAACTGCTTGTAAACACAGTATCTCAAGAAAGGTAGTAGGGATCTAATACTTGTCTTATGGAGCCCCATATTGCCCCCATAATGAGCACAAGAAACCCTATTGTGTTTGGTAGAGGTAGGAGGTCAGATACTGTCATCAGAGGTGAAACAGTGAAAACCTCGTAAACCTGATATCCCATGAAGGGTAATTTTGATGGGTATCACAGTTGGGTGTTTATACAACACAATGAGCTCAGTAAGCTTCTTGTTTTTGGTGAAGGTCAAATGTCACAAACAGGTAAACCCTTTATTTAAAGAAGGCTAACCTTGAGGGATTTCACACTTAGCTTGCATATGCCCTGCATTAAATTAATGACCCCCAATTTCTTTTGATGGAGGTCAAGGGCTATTTGAGATCAAGAAGGATTATCTTAAGGGTTCTCATACTTCACATGTCAACATGAATATTTAGTGAAGATCAAAGGTCATTAAAAGTTACCAGAGGTCAAACTGTTAGAGCATATAAATATATCTTATGTACTTTAAATAGTACATATCAAGGTCTTTCATTCTGCTACCTCCCCCACCACACAACACTGCTTTGCACTGTCTGGCAGAATGAAAATCTTGACATACTGTATGTAATACTTTTGGTAAGAAATGGTAGAATGTTCATTCTGGTCTGTGTGCTTGTCAGCATTTGGTTTAATTATGTAACTGTTGTTTGTAAGCAGATGGAGTACTTATGGACCCAGTCTTCATATCCAACTGTTTTCTTTATATTCTTTGTTGCTTTGGTAATCCTTTTAACTGTCTTGTCATCTGACTGAGTAGAAACTTCTTACATGGTAACCTGTTGTATATAACAACTATATCACATCGAGAAATGTACTCAGAAAAACCACAGGACTGTAGGAACATTCTATGTATTCAAGTTTAAAAAACACAGGGCCTGTAGAAGGAAATTCACCTGAAGTTCTGTGAAATGCCATTTTTCTGTTCCAGAAATATTTTCATACCCATGCACATACAGTGTGTATGAAGGCCTTCTATGCCAACAGAAGCACAATGCAAATTAAAGCTCTTACTGTTTGGTGTAATTGATATGTTGTGTCTTTTAAAGTGGTACTGTAGTTGTCTTCAGCTTCTGTTCTCATCATTGTAAGGGCCACAGGTGCACCTTATAGTGCTTCACTCACCAGAAACACTTGTGTGTGAATGTGTGTATTTAACAGAAAAGGTGTGCATTTTGAGTCAAGGTTTCAATGTCCAGACATAACTAAGACAACCCGAGGCTGACCTTGGTTTGGGGGCAAGACAAATGAAACCTCCCAAACTTAAAAGCTAATTTACATCTTGAAGTTAAAAGTTAAGCTAAATATTGAAATTAAGACTTTAGATCAAGACAAATTGAGTTGTCAGTTTTCCTTGGGTGGGGATGTAGGGAGTCTCCGTTTTTTGTCTAAAATGGATAGACCACTTGAGAGCACCCAACCTTCCGCTTAAAATTGCTATTAAGACCACCTAAAACCAACTTCAGTTTCAAGTGGTCCTAGTTCAGTGGTTCTGGGTCTGGGTTGGTCACATCTTTATTCTTTAGCTCAACAAGGGACCATATCAGTTATGATTACTTCAAGGAATTTAGAATAAATTGTAGAACTAGGGGATAAATGAAGCACTTTAGCATCTCAGTTTATGAATCCATGTCCCTACCATTCCAATACAGTGCACAAAACAACACTTGTATGACACAGATTTGACACACATTTGTTGGGTATTCATACATGTACAAGTTATGTAAACACACACCTAGGCAGCTTTTCTAAACAAATTTTGAATTTATCTATCTCCTTGGTAGAATAGTAGTTTACAGTGTTTTTACAATGTGATTGTTTATATGCTGTGTAGTTTACATTCTCCTGATTTGTGAATGTAATTTACATGTGTAGCTGTAACAGATTCTCAGTAGTTTGGTATTTTATAGTGGATATATACTCTTTCTGTGTAAAATAGACTTGCTAGCAATTATCTACCAGTGGATGTAGTCCATTTTCATATGGTCATTATATTTTCAAAGTAGTTCACAGTTATTGTTCTAATTTTCATATCTGTAGTGTTGTGTCCATCAAACTATCATCTTCATAGACATGTCACCTTGTAATCTGATTCATTTCATAAACTTGTTAGCTCATTTGTATTCAGGGCTTGAAATAATAGAAGGCTCGAAGAGTCACATAAGGCTGTGGAGTCCATTATGACTGCTAGGCCATTTTGCTATAAAACTATTTGTTACTGCCCCTCAAAAATAACTTACAACAAAGGCGACAATTAAGTTTGTGCTCATCTTGAATTACTCCTCTTCGGTGTCTTTTGGTTTTCACATTTGCTTCACCATTTTGACCTTTTTTGCCATCTTCATCCTCAACCATTTTTTCAAGTCCTTTTGATTCTTATTTTCCTCCACCATTTTTTCAAGTCCTTTTGATTCTTATTTTAAGCCATATGTTTTTCAAGCTACATCCTAAGTCACCTTGGTTCTGAAGGTTACATTTCAAGGGAACATATGCAAATGTGATTAAGGTCACCCATGGTGTGGAACAAATCTTCATTGTTCCTAACTAGAGCTATGTGTAGGTATGGTATGTTTCCTTGAAAAAAGGTCATTTGGAAACCAGTGGTGTTGACTATTTAAACTCTCGATTAAAATCAATTGCCTTTCTCATCATATTGTTGTTAAGACCTCATTTCACTTTTGGGGATCTCTAACAGATCTTCAAACTTGAAAATTGTATCCATTGAAACTTTTGCAAGAGGCAAAGCTTTCATCATTCATATTATCCAGATTCGATGACTGTGATGAGCCTTTTTTTGCCATTACCAATTAACCAGTAACATTTTAAAGTCATGTCAAAATCTCATTTCCATGTTCATTTGAAAATTCAGCTTCAGATTTTTGTTTCACTGAATATATTGAGTGTTAGTTCACATTTTCTACTGGCTTATAAAAGAAAACTGCTATGTCGACAGTAATGGTCAGAATTTATAGTCATCTATGTCATCTCTTACTGGTACAGAATGCACAGTTATTAATTATGTTATCTTCAACTGTTGAAAAGAAATCCAGTATTGGACACTTTGTTAATGTTTGTGTAAAACACTAGAATTAACTTGTATAATGTGAAGGAGTGTTTGTTGGTGCATATCATTTCTTTCTAGTTCTCCAGAGAATATTGAGGACAATAACCAGAGTTCATTAAATATATCCTAACATTTAACTGTGCAGTGATAAAAGCATATGATCAACCAATTAGAAATGGAGATGACTTGTACATTCCAACTAACTCATTTGCTCTTTGATTGCCTGTCAACTGCTTGTAAAGTTTCTGGAAGAGTACAACTAGATTGGGTCTGTCAGACCTGTATGGAAAACATACTCACACTTTATCACATTAAGAATGTACTCATCACTAAGCATGGATCGATACGCTTTATACTTATACTCACAGATTTTAAGACAATGTAACGTCAAGTTATATGTGGGACTTGTACTTCCTACAAGATGTGGTACATCTAACAACAGATGGGCTTTTCTGCATGTGATGGATGGATTACTCAGATCTCATCAACATGTTGGTTTTGTTTTTGTCACTGGTCAGATTTGTATTGGGAGTAGCTTTTTACAGATCTTTTACATAAAACCAGTGAAATGTTTTCATGTGATTATGTGTCAGTTTTTTGTATTCATTACTCTCATCACATGTTTCATTTATCAGAAGAAGATGTTGTTATTGATATTAACAATACTTTTTTAAATATCATGTAAACAATATCAAATTGTTAGCAGTTTCTCACTGTGCAAATTTCTCTTTCTTCCCTACTAGCTGTAAATTACTGTGAAAACCGACGGTTTGATTGTGGCAATGGAACTTGTGTCAATGGTGTTGGAACACATATATGTCAATGCCCACAAGGGTATGAATTCTCAGAAAGGTACACTGCCTGCGTTGGTGAGTAGGACACAAATGTTAAGATAAAAGGAAAGTTATAAAATGATCATTTGAATAGCTACAAGAAATTTTCACTGTTCCAAGTTTTAAGGTTGAAATCATTTTCTGTGCTTCCAAGTATCAGTTAGCCTATTTCATAATATGATTCCTTTTTTTTCTGTGTTACTTTCCAGATGTTGATGAATGTACATCCCCCGAAGGCATGTGTGGTAATGGTACATGTACTAATCGTCAGGGGTCATACTATTGCTCTTGTCCTAATGGTTACAGCTATGGAAGAACAAATAGAATGTGTGTTGGTAGGTGATTTGCAAGCTACAGATCCATGTCATGCACCTACAACACATTTCTGTTTAAGCCACCATGTTAGCGGCAGATTTACACAAGTATGGAAAGTGATCAACTAGTCGAAGTCAGAAGGACCACTGGTGCATGTACTATATACCATGTATGTGGGCTACTACACATGCATAGGTGTAACATGCAAAATACAAGCTCTTTTCATGTACCCCCAGCATGACTGCATAAACTAAATGTGATGCTACCTGAAATGGGTCTATAGACTACCAGTGCTTACTACTGAAATGACTGTTGTAGTCACCTTCTCATGAAGCTCTGATATACTGCTGAGTAAAGTTGCATAGCTCATGTTAATCAGATGAATTGGTGGGAGCAGATTTACACAAGCATGCAAAGTGATCAACCAGTCGAAGTCAGAAGGACCACTGGTGCATGTACTACACACCATGTATTTGAGCTACTGCACATGCATAGGTGTAATGTGCAAAATACAAGCACTTCTCATGTACCTTCAGCATGGCTGCATAAGCAGAATGTGATGCCATGTGAAATGGGTCTGTTGCTTAGCTCATGTTAATCAGATGGATTCTGTGGAAATCCATGTATAACAAGATGTATGGAAATAACAATTTGTATTTTAAACATTTGATATATGAATATAAGTATTTTGGTTTGAATTCCTATTGATACCACAGAGCATGTGGTGCATTTCTCATATTTACATTTAAGTGAGAGTGAAAATTAGGTCCTTCATACATATAATGCTTATCACATGTGCTAGTCAAAAGTAAATGCAAATCTTGGTTCAGCAAAGCTTGTTTGTACGCATACACATTTACATGTTACATAAATGCACAATTCTGTTGCCATGTATCTGAAGATAATGTACTTGAAAGTTGTAATAAGGTGATCCATATTGTCATTTTGTGCTTGAATTTTTGAGTAGAAGAGGCTACACACACAGAACTGATAGAAATGTTACACTTGTACTAGTAAGTCTGAATCTTCACCTTGTCTAGTGTGACTGGGTGAGTTTATTGTGAAATCTAAGGGCATTCTTGTTGCCTGTAGTTATGTCAAATTGTAGAAGCTTACATTTCTACAAATCTTTGTCTTGTTGGTAAATACTTACTAATCAGCAAAAGCTGTGTTTCATTTCATTTCATTTCATTTATTCATTCCAGTATAAATTAAACATTTATAAATAGGAGCAATAAAATACATTCATAGGAAGAATAATTAGTATAAAAAAAATTAAGATTAAGATAATAGGTTTATATATACAGTAACAATATATCTACGTATACAAAGGTTAATAATAAAACAATACAACAAACTACATTAAAACTACAACAAAGAATCTATGTGCTCAGATTGAATAAATAATGCAGCATGATAGATGGCAGAGTTTCTAAAAACTTGTGTTCTCTATTTTGGCAAGATGTGTGGATTCCTTAGATTTCTGTTCGATTTTTGCAGGAGACTCATAAGTGCAGTATGCAATGGATGATTTTGATCATTATTAATCTTGTAAGCCATTCTTTTACACTCATTTCTTGCAGCATCGTTCACCTGTTTGGCATAGTGATGAATGTGCTTTTGAAAATGTACACAACATTATGCCAAACACTGGTTGTGCATATTCGTCAGTAGGTCAAGAAAGGGGCGATAAATATTTCAGAGAGTGAAGCATGTCAGTTAGTGCATATAATACTGTTCTTGCACTGGGATCACTTATGAACATGACATTCAAAAGAAAATTGTTATAGGCAGATATCATAAGTGGGTTTTTATTTAATTTTTTTTCCCACAAACTTGTATTTTAACCTTAGCCCATTGTTCTTGTCCTCAGTTGTAATGTCTTGGTTGTTGGTGCATGATGAACTGCATGAAATCAAAATACATTTTTATGCACAGAAATTTGTTTCTTCTCCAGACATTGATGAATGTACCACTCTCATTGGTTTGTGTGGTCCAACGTCATCCTGTCAAAATACTGATGGTAGCTATACATGCCAATGTCGGCAGGGCTTTGTTTATGATGAAGACAGCTCTCAGTGTGTAGGTGAGTTAACGCCAATGTTGGCAATGCTTTATTTCTGATGGAGAAAGCTCTCAGTGTATAGGTGAGTTAACGCCAATGTCAGCAGGACATTATGATTGAGAAAGCTCTTCGTGGAAACGTGAGTTAATGCCATTGTCGGCACGGCTTTGTGTATGATGGAGAAAGCTCTCTCAGTGGGAAGATGAGTTAATGACAATGTCAACAAGGCTTTGTTTATGATGAAGGAAGCCCTAAGTGTATAGATGAGTCAGTGCCAATGTTGGCACTGCCTTGTTTTTGATGGAGGAAGCTCTCTCAGTTTGTAGGTGAGTTAATGGCAATGTTGGCACGGCTTTGTTTTTGATGGAGGAAGCTCTCAGTGAGAAGGTGAGTTAATGCCAGTGTCAGCACAGCTTTGTTTATGATGGAGAAAGCTCTCACATTGTGTAGGTGTGTCAATGCCAATGTCGGCACGCCTTTGTGTTTGATGGAGGAAGCTCTCAGTGGGAAGGTGAGTTAATGTTATGTAACAAAATTTAGAACTTGGAGCCTTTCAGCATGGATAGGGAAGTACAATTTATCACAAACTTACGTGAAAAAATTGTTGTCACACTTGCTTTGTACATTTACATGGTGTGTTTTTACTTATTTCCTGATGGATAGTCCTCTGTATGTGCACCATGTCAGTAATTTAATACATATATCATTTTCACTTTATCAGATATTGATGAATGTGATGCTGTTCCCGGCATGTGTGGTGCTCGTGGAGTATGTTTTAATACTGTGGGCAGTGTAAGATGTGACTGTAACAGGGGTTACACGTTTGACGAAGACAACTTTAACTGCGTGGGTAAGTACCTCTTGATGTCATGTAGTTGTTTGCAGTAAAAGCTAATTAGATCACCAGAATCAAGGCACGAAACAACGTGAGATGTTTCTCATCTAAAGTGTCCAAGATATTTGCACACTTAGGAATATGTGTTTATTAAAATTCCAATGAATCACTTTAAATACTGAAACTCAGATCATTGGTCTATCAGTTTCGATGATTACAGTATGAAACTCTAGTACCTGCTGTCTTTCCTATCGTAGATATTGATGAGTGTCAAGAAATAGAGAATGCATGTTCTGGTAAAGGAAGGTGTATCAACTTCGAAGGTGGTGCATTTTGTTATTGTGCTCAAGGGTATGAATTCAGCAGTGATAACTTTGCTTGTGAAGGTAAGATGTTTCAGTCATTATGTAACCTTTTACTTTTGTAGTAGTTTATGGCTATTTCAACAGCTGGGGCAAATGTAAAGATACCCTAGAAAGACTTTTTGTACCTAAAAATGGGTTGCTCAATAATGCTAAACTAGTAATATTCACTTAGTGACAAAAGTAATCTAGCATAATGGAAGTTTCGTAGTAAGATATGTAAACCTCACACTTGATAAAACACCTTTCTGGCTGACAAAGAAGGATCACCACCTATTCCTCTGTATGCTCTCTTTGCGTAGTTGTAAGCTTCAATTGCAGTCCAGTTCTGCAAGCTTCTTTCAGCACTTTTTAAAGAAAGTTTTCATATAAGGGGAACTCATTTTTGGATGGAAAAATGTTAATGGACTTGTAAATTCAGAGTGTGACTTTGAAAAGGCTTTCAACATCTTTTATTTTATATTTACTGTAATAAAAGAGGTCTGAGTCTGGATAACTCAGGTTAAGAATATTTGAATTGATTTTCATCTCAAATATTTTAAATTGAAAGGACTCTTAAGATTATATGTGTTTTTTCATCAGATACAAATGAATGTGAAATACTGGAAAATCCATGTGGATTTACATCAACTTGTATAAATACAGATGGAAGCTTTCATTGTGAATGTCCAGATGGACATGCATTCAACAGTGCTACCTCTGATTGTCAAGGTTGGCCTTATCATTTTCTTTTTTACTGAACAATTATAGCATATTTGTTTGTCATTTTCCATTGCCATTTGGGAACCATTTGTTTCCACTGTTGCTGTTTCAGAAAGCAAAAATAGTATTATTCGCAAACAAATGTTTACTTTTCCATATGAAACATGTATACCCACTTCCGAGTCAAATTTGTTTTTGGTTCATTGAAGTTATTTAGTGGTCTTGCTAAAAAAATTGTGAGACACTTCGACCATGAAAACCAAATTTGTAAATTTGAAATTGTGGGCTTATGTGGAATTGGGATAATGGGGAAATTGGGTTTATTTGGAAATAATGCTAATTGCTCACAACTTAACATAAATTTAAATGTGTGCAGAAGTTGCAAAACTGAAATTGTTTCTACAAGTACTTTAGAGTTGCACTTAAAACAGATAGGAGTTGCATGGTTTGCATTTGATTACATTTTATTGAAGATTTAAATTGATCCATCTTTAGTTTGATTTTGCTAAATGGAAAAATCACACTTTCTTTTTGGTATTACCTTGTGGGTAATTGATCTTCATTATTGTATCATGATAATTGAATATCTAATTTGAAATTAAATTAGGTAAAAAAATACATGAATTTTTGGCAACCTCTAATGCCCTGATTGTAACTTTTTAAAGTGGTGGTTACTCATGCATGTAATGTGCCATGGTTTTAAAGCAAGTTGCACACTTTATTGGTTCTATACCATTTTGTAGAAATCAGTTTGTTTGTTGCTGCACAGTTTCATCCAAGGTATTAACAAGCCTTTTCATTATTTTCCTCATTTCAGATATAGATGAATGTGAAACTGTACCAGGCATGTGTGGACCAAACGGTGTATGTGTCAATACAGAAGGAAGTGCCCACTGTGATTGTGAATCTGGTTTTAAATTCAATGAAGAAAATAGGTTTTGTGAAGGTAAGAAAATACTCAAAGGTTGGCACTTTCTTTAAAATTTGAATATTCGAGTATTGCTCAATTTATCTGAGCTGGAATTAGTGTTGATGGCAAGGTTTGATTGGTGTTGATGATAAGGTTTGGTGTTGATGGCAAGCTCTGATTTGTGTTCATGGCAAGTTTTGGGGTTGATGGCATTTGATTGGTGCTGGCATGCTGCTAGAATCTATTGAAAATTTTAGCCAAAAGTTCCCAACAATTCATTACAATTGTCCGGAAATATTTTCCCCTCAATATTGAACCACAACATGGCAGATTTATATGATACCTGGCCAAATGATCCCCCTATTGTGTCATCCTTAAGTGACACTGACAGATTTATGATGCCTAGTAAACTTGACCTTATACTAGATGCTGCATTCTGCACAGGAATGTGGTGTGACCTGTTGATCCTGAAATGGTGTATAAAGCTGGCTTGGCCTGAAGTTTTTATCCTGTGGGACCATGAGCACTTGAGATGAACTTTGTATGGCCTACATAATTGGAACTTTTGGTTTATCAGTTGCTTGCTAAACTTGGTATTGGATTCTAGCGTCATGTGGCATGCTTTGATTGGTGCTGATAACGTGCTTTGGTTGGTGTTTAAAGTCTGAGGACATGGGCATGTTACAACAACTGTTTGATGCAAAAAGCATTAGGAACATTAAAAATAGCTGCAATTTCCATCAAAATCCATCAAATATTGACCATTTTACAAGACAATTACTGTTTTTGCACTTGTATCATGAATAAACATGAGCTGCATGTGCTAATTTGTGATGTGGAAAGAGGACCAATTAGGTGTGTTATGTTATCCTTTTTCGTTTAACCTTAATTCCAAGGACAGTTGTAATGGTGGCATGTCCTGAGGTGTTTATTTTGGAAGTATCTATTTACAACTTTGAAACTGTCCACATTAAAACCAAACTAGAAACTTGCTGGTAAGTAATTAAAGACAGACAGTCATCACCCCAAAGTATATTTTTAGTGTATGTGTATCAAAATTCTCAGTTGGTGACTGCTCTTTGATTAACATAAAAGTTTGAAAATTTAAAAGATGCAGAGTAGCTCACATTCCACACAAGGTAGAGAGAGTACTTTTATTACATTTTATAGCCTTGTATGCTCACCAGGACATGGCTTTAAGCAATAAAACAGGTTTATTCTTGCACAAGGAAGAGCCTCAAACAGTTATGGGAGGAGCTAGAAGATGCATAGTTGGGAGAATTGGAACTGTCTGGGATCATGAAAATTCCCCTATAACATACATTTTTGATAGCTAATGAAAAATTTCAGAAATGGTAAAACTTTTGAAGAGGTCTATCTTGCAAACGATAAAAGATATTCAAATAATTCCAGTGGATTTTTCTACAGAGGATCCTTATCTACCGTCGTTGAGTGAAACATCTGTTTTGGTTACAAGTCCACATACCTTTTATGACATGTGATTTGTGTTGGTGGTAAGCTTAATGAGTGTTGATTGCAAGCTTTGATTGGTATTGATGACATGCTTTGATTGGTGTTGATGACAAGCTTTGGTTGACGTTGATTACAAGCTTTGATGTTGATTGCAAGCTTTTGATGTTAATGGCAAGCTGTGACTGGTGTTGATGACATACTTTGATTAGCGTTGGTTGCAATCTGTGATTGATGTTGATGGCAAGCTTTGATTGGTGTCAGTGACATACTTTGATTGGTGGTGATGGCAAGCTTTGATTAGTGTTGGTGGCAAGCTGTGATTGATGCTGATGGCAAGCTTTGAATGGTGTTGATGACATGCTTTGATTGGTGGTGATGGCAAGCTTTGATTAGTGTTGGTGGCAAGCTTTGATGAGTGTTGAGGGCAAGCTTTGATTGGTGATGATGACACACTTTGATTGGTAGTGATGACAAGCTTTGATTGATATTGATTACAAGCTTTGATGTTAATGGTAAGGTTTGATTGGTGTTGATGACATACTTTGATTGGTGGTGATGGCAAGCTTTGATTAGTGTTGGTGGCCATCTGGGATTGATGTTGATGACAAGCTTTGATTGGTGTTGATGACATGCTTTGATTGGTGGTGAGACATACTTTGATTGGTGGTGATGGCAAGCTTTGATTAGTGTTGGTGGTAAGCTGTGATTGATGTTGATGACATGCTTTGATTGGTGTTGATGGCTGGCTTTGATCAGTGTTAATGACATGCTTTGTTGATGGCAAGCCAGATGTGTGCAGTTGTGAATCAGGATGGCATGTGTTTTTGTTTGTAATACTGTACCTTACTGGACTCCTTGAGCAACTTTCACAGATGCCCACCGTGACTTTGCACAATCAAAATTTTTTTTACAAGTAAATAAGGCACATCAGTCATGGATATCATTTGAGTGTCATTCACATCTTCTACAGTAGACACTATATTGTAATTAAACAAGCTCTTGACTGGATGTCACTTCAGTAAAATAGATGTCAAACGTATAAACTATACAGAATTTTTCAGATTGCTGTGTCTCTCTCTGTATTCAGATAATCATGAAGTTTATTTAAACTAACTCTTTCTTTTGTATCAAAGACCTTGATGAATGTAATGAAGTTGAAGGCGTCTGCTCAGGAAAAGGCTCTTGTATTAATTTGAATGGAGGTGTTCATTGCAACTGTGATCAGGGATATAGATTTAACAGGCAAAGTCTTGCTTGTGAAGGTCAGTCTATGTAACTTGCCTGGGCTGTTTCATGATCTTTTGAAATGATATTTGTATTTTAGACAGAATATTGTAATGTAGTAATATATACTATTAAATATATTACATATATATTGTAACATTATAAAATATGTTTGTATTTTCTGTCAGTTTCATCATGATTTTTGTTTCTTCCCCTCTGCAGACTAGTACTCTGTTGTTTTTACTCTGATCAGTCCATTAATTTCTGATTTAATAAAAAAGTTTAGGATAAATACACCGCATACTCATTTTTACTTTGCAAAGCAGGGGATTTCAACCTGGGGTATGTATACCCTTAGGGGTATATGGGATCTTTTCAGGGGGTATACAGAGCATTCTTGCTTTGTATGCAGTGCTTTTGCTGAGTATGCATCATTTTGTTAAAAATAAATATGTAGATATATCAATTTTCTTGCTCTCTTGTGTCCGGTACTAGATATTGATGAGTGCAAGATTACCTATTTCTGTTCGACCTATGCTGATTGCTTTAATTATGATGGTGGTGCAAGGTGTGACTGCAAGGAAGGATTCGTGGCCAATGAAATTACTGGATTTTGTGCAGGTATATACATATAGCAAGAGTTATGTAGAAACATTCCAGGAGTACCTACTTTTGAGCAAATCATTGGAAGCAGGAATGAATTTGTATCATTATTGGTAGCTTGTGACTGTTTAGTTTTGCTTAAATATTAACATAATTTTCAGATCCGTTTAAGTTGCAGCCATTGTACATGGCATTTAACCAAGGAATAAGCTGTTCATGGAGTACGTAATGCATGATTTTCCCTGTGAGAAGTTTTATTCCAAATGAAAGCCCATCTTGGTCACTAGGTGACTCATTTTTAGCCATACCTGGGAAGCTGGTGTGAACTTATATCATTGTGGGCTGGTTGTTTTTTGTTTGTCCACAATAACATAAAAAATTTAATATCTCATGCAGTGTTCAATGAATTCATTTGAAAGGTGGTCACAACTATCTTGGGGAGAGGGGCCTTTTGAAGGGTGTGAAAACATTTCAGTCAAAGGTCTTCTAAGGGTTGTTTCCTACCATAGTGTTGTAAATTCTCAAATGGCCATTCCTCCTAGATGAACTACAGAATTATCAAAGTTGCCCAGAAGTATGATTGGCATGGGAGGGTTGCAAACTGTATTCTCCATTTTCAAATGAAAGATTATCTTGAGACCTTTTCAAGGCCCACCCATTTTTGTGGGTCTTTTATCAGTAATTTGCAATCCTTTTACTACAACCTCTTTAAAACAACAGTGAATGAGAGGTCACATTTTTTGAGTGTGTTTAGATTAAGTTAAAGGGAACTGTTTTTGATTGGTATTTCAATGTTGCCCCCATTATCTGAACAAACCTTGTGCAAGGAGCCTGTGTGACAGCATGAAGGGTTAGTTTAAAGTTCCCATGAAAAGATTATTGTGTTAAAAGTGTAACTACAATAGAGTAGACGTACAACTCTTGTGCATTCTATTCCAGTTGAGTTGGTTCAGCTTTGCATTTGGTGGGGTGAAGGGTTGTACTTCTACAATCATTTTGTTCTTTGAATGAGACATACATCTGGTATAAGCTTCAGCACCTTTTGCTGCTCTCCTAATAGAAAAAACTCTTGCAAATCAAACATATTTGTCAGTCTGATCTTTTGTAAGTTTCTGTTACCCCAAAATGTTCTTTTAAGTTGATTATTGTCCAGGATCAATGGTTTACTCCTTTCACTTTGACAGAAAGACTTACACTTTATCGTGTCTGGACAAGTTAAAACATTTCGTAGTTTTATCAGTGTTTGTTAAAGTGTAGCTGAGAGTCCTCATTGTGTTTCTTTTTTCAGATGTCAATGAATGTGAGTTAGGTATTGATTTATGCTCCAGTCATGGTTCGTGTGTCAATGAGATTGGCAGTGTTCGCTGCGAGTGTGATGAAGGTTACATCTTCAATAACGAAACCTTAAGTTGTGAAGGTTAGTAAATAAACAGCAGTTGTGTTTATACCTGTCATTGAAGAAACCCATTAGTTTGGCTTTGAGCATTGGCTTTTCAGCCAGAAGACCTGGGATCAAATCCTGGTCAAATTATACCCAGTACTCTGATATGGTATCTTTCACCTTCTTGTTTGTGTCCATCATAAGTAATAATACTTTGTGGATGTTAAACCTTGAGCATCAGATTGGTAGAACTAATTGTATGGCAGCGTGTCTTGAGATGGATTAATGGCATGGACATATTGTAGAGTATGTATGTATAGCATCTTAAGCATTCTAGAGAACGGATATGTGCATGTAATGAATATCCAATATTATTTTATTAAGATAAGTTTATTATTTGAACTTCAATAATCCAAGGAGATAATCTCAAGTGTTAAAGTGCCTAATATACAGATTTTCTCATTGATAACAATTTGTATTTCATATTTATCAAATACACAAAGTCGGTGCTATATCGAATATCTTCTTCTTTAGGCCTTATCTGATAACTTTGTTTGTATGCTTATCTTTATATAGATATCAATGAATGTGAGCGTGTGTCTTCATACTGCGGTAATCATGGTGAATGTGTCAACACTGGAGGTGATGCCCATTGCATTTGTGAAGATGGTTACCAGTTTAATGAAAATTTCTTCACATGTGAAGGTATCTTGTTGTCTTTTGGAGATAAGGGAGGAAGAAACTGATGTGGGAACAGGCTAGGCAAAAAGAGTTGTTTTGTGTAACATTTTTTTTAAGGTGTACATTTATATCTGTTAATGTTTATTGGATTGGGTTTATTGCTAATGAGCTCTAGATTAGTGTTGGGTGTTATATCGAAAATTATCGTTATCGTGATAATTTCTTTTTATAGCAATATGATAACAAGAATTCAAAAGTGACGATAAATTTTTGAAAAAAATGAAAAAATTTGCCTTGTAATGCTTTATTTCTTCTCATTGCTGTCTCCAAATTGTTGTTTGAATTGAAGACTGTTTTTTACATTGAACTGATGAAAAATCGGTGAACGTTCATCATTGAATATTCTAACATGCATGAGCACCTCAGCCAACTCAAAAGGATATCGAATTATCGCAATAAATTTTGTTCTGTTATTGTGATGGTAAAAAAGTCAATATCACCCAACACTACTCTAGATTGGAAGAAGATACTTATGAAGTTGATTGCTATGATTCTTGTTACAAGTAAAATTATGGATGTCTCTGGTTTGAGTTTGAAAGAGCTTTGTTATGTATAGGAAAGTTAGTTTAACAATGAACTAATTTAAAGATGTAGAAACATATGTTAAGTTCTCATAAAAGAAAAAAAAAACTGAGCTTTTATAATCTTAAATAAAAGGAAGTTACTTGTGCATTCATTGCCATAACTTTAAATGCAATAAGAAAGGATGCAGAACACGTTGTCAAAACTGGAGAAGGAACTTCTCTATAGAACCTTTCATAAGTTTGAATCACCATCTTTAATTCCATTGTACATTTTTTATTCTATTTTGTTTTCTCTCTTAAGATATCAATGAGTGTGAGACACAAACTGATATTTGTTCTGGCCACGGTGATTGTATCAATCATGAGGGTAGTGCTGAATGCAACTGTCACAGTGGATATACTTATGAGGAACAATCATTAACCTGTGAAGGTAGGACTTCTTAGCTTTTAAACATCTTTCCCTATACATTTTACCGAAACAATTTGATTTGTTTGTGAGTTTTGCTCATATTTTGGTATGTTTTCAGCTTGGGTGGAAAATTGGAATGTGGGAAGCTCCTCGCAGGGAAATTTTGGTATTTGGAGGAAAACATGAGCAGTTTGAGGGAAATTTGGCTAGTTTTGTACATAAAAATATTTTAAAATCGTGAGAATTTTGACTTGCTTACCAGTAAGTAGGCATTTAATTCCAGCCCTGGTTTTCAGTTTCAGAAGGATACTTTTGTATATTAGGTATTGCCTCCTTGTGAGGTTTAGGGGTCCAGTACTTTTGCTGTTAGCATTATATTTGTTTGTTGGTGCCTTTGTCCTCTACAACCTGTGGATTTCTCAGACTGCATATTCATTTTTCTGTGAGGTGTTAGACTTCGTCAAGTCTACTGAAGTGTAATATCTTTTTACAAGTCAAGGCGTTTTGGCACTGTAATTATTGTATGGTTAAGCAGACTTAGGTAGAAGGTAAGACAATTACTTCTTGTGAACTGCTTACACACAATTTGAAGTTTTCAGCTGTACTATTGTTTTAAGTGTTCTCTGACAACAATTATTGAGGAACTGAGGCTGATGTCTTTATTCTCATTTAAAGATGTTGATGAGTGTGAGTCTGACATTCCTGTATGTGATGAACATAGCAGTTGTACCAACACCGATGGCTCATATACTTGTACTTGTGAAGGAGGGTATCGCCTTAATGATGACCAATCAGCTTGTGAAGGTAACACTTAAATTATAACTCAATAGTAAATTGCATATACTGTTAAGCATTTTTCAAGTGTACCTACAGTTTAAAGTTGTAAAAAATATATATTATACAGGTTAGAAAATCAGTCGTTTTTGTTCAGCTCCTATCTTTATAGCTTATTGAGATGCTGAGATAATAATGTTTTGAAATGTATTCACTTTTGGTTGAAGTAATTGATTCCACAATAATTTGTGATGTCCTTTTTGTACAGCTCACATGCTTTTGTTTCCTTTTGAAACAAAAATGTGAAAACATTAATTTTTTCTGGCATAGTACATTGTGAGGAAATGGCTTGCATAACCAAGTCATTCTGTGACAATAAAATAATCATCACATATTTAAGCACAGTGAAGGGGCTTAAAAATGTGTAATTAAAGTAGTACAAAAGTGACATCACAAAGTATTTGTGCAATTAAACATTTTCATTTGATTAAACTTAAACATATGATATCACAGCACAGGAAATCAGGAATGTCTTGTGATGAGAGGAGTTAGACCAATGAGATTCATTATTCAACCCCTGCAACTTATAATTTTATAATTGCTAACTCAAGTACACTCTCATTTATTCTTTTATTTTACCATTACTGTCAATTTGCAGATATTGACGAGTGTACCGATGAGGATAATATATGTGGCGAAGCTTCATGTGTAAACTATGAGGGAAGCTACAACTGTGAATGCCTTATTGGATCTATTCTGAACCCAGAAAACATGCAGTGTGAAGGTATGAGAAATTATTGGAAATACTAAGTTAATAAAAGTCACTGTCTGTTATATAACAGTAGAATAGAGCTACTGCAAAGAAATTTCAGTATTTGTCGAAGAAGAGGTTCATGGCTAATATTTTAATATACTAAATTGGTGGCTTTCGCTTAATTTGTGGAATGAGTTGGTTACTTTTTAGCAAAATGGCATTCTGCAATGTTGTTCAATGGTACGAGTGGTAAAGTGTAAAATTGACTAAGTTTTTTCATTGATAGTTGATTGACTATTTTGCACAGAAATGTGTCAGTTTTGTGAAGTTACTGCAAAAGGGTTTCTCTTTAATTGAAGTGACATTCCTATTTTACCATAATGACTGTAAGAGCTTCACAAGATATTTGTATACTATAAACATTATATACTTTACACAGATTTTAATGAGTGTGAATCAGATGCGAATATTTGTATGGACACTCGTGCTGTTTGCCGTAATACCAGTCCTGGTTTTGCATGCTTGTGCCCTGAAGGTTACTTTTACAATTCAGCTGGTGCTTGTGAAGGTTTGTGCTTTTTCCTCATTTGTGTCGGTTTGTGACCAGTATATCTCATAATTTTGCATCAAAACTAAAACCTCAACACTAGTAAAATTGCATGTCTTTTAAAAATTTTCTTTTATATCTAAACTGCCATATAGCAGTGGTGGGATTTTAATTTTACTCGAAGCAAACACATTTCTATTTATTTGTTTTAATTTACAGACAAAAATGAATGCCAGATTTCTACAGGCATATGTGGCAATGGTACATGTGTGAACCTAGAGGGGCATTATCGCTGTGTTTGTCATGATGGATTTAGATTACATGAACAAAGTGGTCTGTGTATAGGTATGACTGTTACATATGCATACGGTTTCTTTTATTTTCTGTGAGGCTTCATTACAAACTGTACATTATAATGTGTCTCTTGGCCTGAGGTGTAAATGCCTTTTTCAGCATAAGGTGTATCTGTCAGTAGATCTTGTGTCTGATTTATTGAGTTTCTCCTCTCTCTCCTTGGAACAGAAAATAATAATATTTGCATTTTTAATTCGCCAATATCTAGGTAGTCCTGAAAAAAGGCAAAGCACAGTTTTACCACTGCTCAAGGTAAATCATCCCAGAGACAGTTCCTCCAGTGCAGCAGCAGCTCTAATGGTGCACCCAATGACAATTTACCTCACAGGTACCCATTTAACCCCTGGGTGGAGAGAGCCAATTGAGATAAAGCATCTTGCCCAAGGACGCAACGTAATGACTCAGGTCAAACCGGCAATCCTTAGAATCACAAGTCCAACACCGTAACCAATAGGCCACCATGCACCCAACATCTAAATTATAAACATTTTTTTAAATGCAACTCCTCAAATATTATAAAGGGGATAGTCAATCCATCCAGGAGGGAGATGTTTTAAATTTGAAGACAGAGAAATGCTGTCAATCATGTCTGTGATTAATGAAAGGATAGCATGCTCCTTCTGAAGGTAATCAATTACTATTGAAGCATCCTCATGTGCTTGTCTTCCTTTTTGCCAGTTAATTTGCCCATTCCCAACCAATTGCTGTGAGATTTTCCTTACTTCCCTTATAGCTGAAGAAGTCAGGCCCGAGTCAAGGCCCCGATTTGGTGAAGGCAAGCAACCTTCCAGTGAATTTAGATCTTTCTCCTGTGAAACGCAGGGTAATGTGTGTGGTAATGGCTCCTGTGTAGAAACTGAGAGTGGATTCCATTGTGCTTGCCCTCAAGGTGAAGAATACTCGTCCATGGTTGGGTATTGTGTAGGTAAGACAATGTTGTTACCCTATATTTGATGATGCCCCCTGATGGTATGTGGTCACTGGTGTATGTAATTTATACAACCTTCATCTTCATTAGAGTTAACAACTTCCAATTCTCTCCCACGGTTAGTGGGTGTGTCAGTCAATTGTTATACAGTGAAATCATTCTGTTCTTCATTTTTAAAGTCCTCATTTAACATCTTCTCAAGACAGTCATTTTAACCAAAATGTCCATCATGAGCTTGTGTACCCCAGTAAAAGGGCATTTTACAACTCAGTGTTCATAACCTTGAAAATACCTCAGTCTCAGTATTAAGATGAGTCAGGTGGAATTTCATATCTCTCTCACTTGCACAAAATCACTACAACAGAGTGAGCTTTTTCTTTTTCTTAAATTGATGGATTCAGTTGGAAGCCCTGGAAAATTTATCAAAGAGGTCTTTGGCCTTTTATTGAAACAAAAATTGAGTCAACTCATTGACTATTTATTGAAGTTATTGAAGCTTTTTTAAAGCTCAAAGCGGCAGAGAGAATGAAATATTGTACTCGTAATGTAAGTATTATTCTATGGTTTTTTAAGGACAATTTACCTCCACTAACCTGTCATTAACCCCTCTTCTCTATCACATGACATTTTAATTCTTTCAAAACGTGTTACATACAGGGGCCATCCACTTCTTTCGTTTTTCTCATGAACATAAAAAACATGGGGAAAGGAAGGGCAAAGACCCATCTAAACTTTTCAAGATATAATAAATGATGAAAACTTTTTTGGAGAAAGTCAAAATTTTTGAAGTGTTCTGGGGGTGGACTTGGGATGGACATGAAAAGAGCTTTTATGCCTGTGAAGATGATAGAAAAATGAGAGACCCCAAAGTTGAGAACTACATTCTCAGATTTGCTTGAATTCTTCAAAAATAAGATAGCCTCTCCTGTCAGGGTGGTTGACTTTTCATCATGAGGTTCATTTCTCAACTATCATGTCATTCTGTATGTCCTATTCTGTCACATTGTGAACTGAGGTGGTTGGGTTATCATTTCATGATCATCCTTTCATAGATATTGATGAGTGTTCTAGGCACCCAAGCGGGTGTGGAGCAGGTATTTGCATTAACACTCCAGGGTCTTACCGCTGTAACTGTGCAGATGGCTACATCTTTAAGAAGAGAGTATCCAGATGTGTTGGTAAGGTTTAAAACACAAATTGACAACTGTTTGAAAACTCCTGGGGCCAATTTCACTAACTTCAATTTCAACTGTGATTGCTGAATCACTCACTTAACAGAAGCCTTTGCTAACAATGCAGGCAGTGATTCACTCCTAAAAGTGATAGCAGTGGCTTTACTTCTGTATCTACTGTAAGAGTAATGGCTAAACCCATCACAAGAGTCTTAACTTGGCAGTATCAAATTGGACGCTTTGGCTTTGTGGGATCTATTGCAAAAGTTAATAACTAAATTGTGATGAACTCAAGGTTTAGTGATGGATATTGGTTTCAGAGGCAATTGCCAAATGTTTGTGAAATCTGCCCCAATATTTTTTCATGTCATATTGTACATAGTGTGGAAGAAATAAAGTAGTGCACTTCATTCCTTTTATCCGTAATGTAGAGCTGTAACCGTTTCGCGATTAATCGCTAAACGATCGCATGTGTAATAAACGTTTAGTACAAAGCTACCAGCGATTAATCGCAAAACCGGTTTTTCCATACGAAATAAAAAACAATCTGCAGTCATTACAGAAAATTAGATGTTCACTTTAACTCTTTTTGAAAAAGTGAAATACATAATTATATACGAATGGCACACACGTAAACGTATGACATCAAAGTTGAGCTTCTATGAGGATTCGTGTTTGAGGTTCATGGAAACTATGTCCCCCAGACCAGACATCACTAATGCATTTTACATATTCATCATGTTCAAGAGCACATTTAAAGTCTCTATGTTGATCATAGGTACTAGCGATTAATCGCTAAGCGATCGCAAAATTTTGCGATTAAACGTTTAGTAATTTAGCTAAACCTTCACAGCCCTACCGTAATGCAGAGGGTTGAAACAAAGACCAAAATAAAAAGTATCTGTTTGGACTGAAGTAGTTATTGTGTTAATAGAAAAGAGATTGAAGCACAAGTGACCCTTGTTATGTCTGAACTGTTTAATAAATATATTGGTCAAAATATTGAATGAAGAGGATTTTATCTTTGCACAAGCAGCAAGGGTCATGTCAGAAATTTCTCATCATTCACCCTTTTTATTAGTGAACATTGCACATTTTCATGAAAACCATACTAACATCACTTGCCCAGTTATCTTGAAAAATTTAGCAGAGGGTCAAGTTTCATTCGACATCTAAGAAACTTAGAAATTCTAGTTGAGGTATGGTTGCATGCTTTTTCCATTAGTTTGTTGGAGTATAAGAGCAAATTGCTTGTACTTTGCCTTGCAATTTTATTTCATCTCTTGTGTTGTATTTTAGGAGTTGCTACAGAATAAATGGTGCACTGACCTTCAAGAAATGATATTTATTTATTTTTTTTTTTTTGATTCCTTTTTGAGTAGAACTGTTTAGAGTAGAAGAGAGACTTTTCCTTCATAACCTAAATAGTCTTATCCAAAACAAAGTGATAGTATTTTGCTTTCATGAGTGGAAGCAAAACAAAGCCTTGAGTAACATGTGTTGGTTATTCTCTCTATCAGACAAGAATGAATGCCGGCGACATCCTAGAATATGCGGTGAAGCACGTTGCCGAAATATTGTTGGGTCCTATGAGTGCCAGTGCCCTGCTGGACAGCAGTTTGATTACAGAGTCCAAAGATGCATTAGTAAGTTCGAACACATAAGAATGGGACTCTCTATATTATAAATGGTCAATTAAAACGCAGCAATTCTGTACCACATGATGTATTGTACCTCATAAAGTCTAATCTTGTTAGGATTGATCTAGTGTGTCATTTCAAAGTTTAGAGCATTGTATGACATATTTCAGTAATCAGATCAACACATTTGTTGTGATTCTTTTTTGCTTGACTGCAAGGCTGATGAATCCCCTATGAAGTTTGTAGTAATGAATTGTACTCGTTAAGTGTTTGTAAAGAAATTATAATACATTCGATTTTTAACTGAATATGGAGCTTCAAACAGTGAGCAGCATTTCTCTACTTGACAGGCACTTATATTCAAATTCCAGACGAACCTCAAAGGGGTATGTGTGGCAACATAGCTTCATCATCATGTCATTGTAACAACACATGTAATCTACATAACCGTGTTCAATGCATTCAGGTGACATGGATTTCAAAAGAATGTTGAGAATAACAATATGTCATATATGCCAGTTTTGCCATCCCTCCCATATTTGTTAACCTAAGAAATTTTTTGAAAAGCAATACAAACTTGGGAAATTGTTTCTGGAATTCCTTTTCACAGCTCGGCAACTTTAAGTTCTACTCAAAAGAGAATGCATACATATTGAAAAGTTTGGAGATTCCTGGGTAAAGTCTAATGGCTAATTGTAGGATCCTGGGTGAGAGTATAGAGGCAGTTTTGTGACTGGAATTTGGGATGGTTTTGGGGGGTGGGGTGGGGGAAGGTTGGTTGTTAGAAACCAGAATTTGTACAGACTGTAAAAAAAGTAATAGTGACAACCTTTAAGTAAGAGGCATTAAAAACAGCAATTTCTTTTTGACAAGCCCACCATAGATGTTTTATTTCAAATTGGTATTTATATTCATGAAACATGACATTGGTGGGAAATACTACCAATCACATTCTTTCACAGTATCACATGACAGTGACATCGTATTAAAATGTCTCAGTATGTATTCTCTCTTTCATATTTGTCTTCATCTGTAACTTTTTTGTCCATATACGTGTGGATTGATGTGAACTCAATTGTACTCCACTACTTAACATCACTCGTATTGTGATTTTATTTTAACAGTGCTTATTTGTCAGTCAGTTTAGTGATGGAACAACAGTTGTATTGCCAGTGCATTTCATATTCAAGATAATAATCAGCCTGTATCTCTTGCATAACAGAATCACACTAGTCATTTCAAATATGTAATGTGTGTCTTTATAAATGAAAAAGCATTTAAGGCCTCCTGAAGGGTATTTTCTTGGCCTATTTAACCCTTACACAACCATCCCCATTTTCCTATTGTACACCGTACAGCGAGCTAGGTTAACACAGTTTTCGAAGTGATGGGCTATTTATTTGAAGTGCAAGATAGATTATTACCTAAACAGAATTAAAAGTTGAAATGTTCATGGAAAATGTAGTAAATACATATCACTATCAACAAGAGTTGTTTAATACTCAATTTAGGGCAAATAAATTCAAAATGGCCGTGCTGCCGCATCTTGATTGCCAGTGCTGGTCTCTCTGCTAATGCACGATTTTGATTCACTCTGAGATTGCAAATTTTGCATACTGCTAAAATTGAATAGGACATTTTAGCCAATATTACCCGAGAAAAAGGCTTTTTCCAGGATGAAGCTTATCTCTGTTATTACAACAGTTAATCCCTTTTACAAACAAACTTGCTCTATTGACCAAGCAGTCTTTAAAGGGTTCAAACCCCTTTAACTTTATTGATCTCAAGATACCTGAACAGGAATTTCTCTGATAGATTCTGGATTAAGAGTGGTCAACTAGAGATGGCTAAAACTTGCTATTCTTTCTGGCGTCATGTGCGCATGGAATATCATCCTAACTATTAAAAGAACCCTAGTAAACCACCCAATATATGTTTGGAGCAGATCATCTTAATCAATTTCACAGTCATTTTCTCCGCTGATTCCCAGTCATGCATTGATAAGCCTGACTTGCTTCAGGATGAGGCCATTTTGTTTTGCTTTGTAAATTGTCATCAGTTCAGCGTATGGGAAAATTCTGAAAAGCACCAAGGGTACGGAGTATGTTAGTGTAGAAGCTATACAGAATGCCACATCAATTTCAAAGTTCATAGCTAGCCAAGCTGTTTCCAGCCAATAGCTTTGATACTTCATAGTACTTAAGTGACTGTGAATGGTACATAAGCCTGATATGTAATATTATGTGGCTGGTTGTGAAAGGGTTAAGAGAACAAAGCTTCTGAAGGCATCCAAAACTTAACTTTCTGCATTCATTACCCTTAAAAGAAATCCAGCACTAAAAACCTAATGTGCAAAGTTGGCGCTAGAATAGAGATGAAATAAAGTTGTGTCTGCAGTGCACTTGTAAGAGTTTTGGTAGGTTCCAGTACTGTCATCATCTTTTTAGGGTATAAACGTTGCAAGAAGGCTGCATTTTCATTAATGCAATGCAGACCAATGGTAGGCATATTTTAAAGTTTGATTCCACATGAGGGCCCCCAAAATAGTTGTATACTACCACCTTTGTGTCAAAATTTTTAGAGAACTGATGAGAAAATGTCTCTTTGGGGGCAGGGGGAGGGAGGTAATGAGAAAGGGTGTAAAATGGCCACAGTCCCAAGCTTATTCACTTCTCATTATTGCTGTTACAGAAGGATGATAATGTACAATTCTCCAGTTGAATGACTGATACCCTGCTGAAACAATGCTGTTTCCTTGTTGTGCAGTACTGGAGATGGGAAATGCCATATTTCTTGTGCACCATTACTAAAGTTGAAAGCCTTAATTTATTGCTACGATGTACATTACTTTCTTGCAATATCACCCATGCTGTCCAGCTTACATTATTGTACTTCAGTGCACATACATTGTTGCTGTCCCAAGGTATACGGCTTGAGCATAGGAACCATTCCATGTAATGTTATAGTTTGTATATGCCATCATGTTATGCTGGAGGATCACATGGAGAGCTTGTAGGTGATATGAATGTTGTAGAGGACTTTTATAAGATACCACGTCTCCATTAGAAATAATGCCCGTCATAGTTCATGTGCAAAAGGTTTGTAAAATGCAGGACCATGGGTTCCAGTCTGATACAATAAACACTTGATGGTCACAGTGACAGAGATGTGTGAGGCAGCTTTGTTTGTAAAATTAATCCTTTGTAGAAGTTTTTCAATGTGATATCAGTGCATTTCTGATTGGCATGCTGGCTGTTTTATCCATAAGTTTCACTAATGGTGTTTACACACACAGCAATGCCTAATTAGGCAAAATTGTAACACAATGAAGGCTTGGTCATCAAATATCTAATGCAAAGTGTGACTCATAATGCAATGACATTAGTTCTTACCCCACCACAGGGATTCTTAATGACCTCCATTGAGTCTCACATGCCTCTTTGTGTTTGATATTCTGTGATTGTTAAATGTTCATACAACTGCCATCCATCATTTTTTTGTACTCTATACAGCAGCCTGAGTGCATATTATGTTTAATGTACAATGCAAGTACATTTTGTATGTAATATGATGACCTTTAACATTACTTCAAAATCTATCTGTGAAGTTAGTTGTCATGCTGATTTGACCTCCTCAAAATTGTACTTTTCCTTGTTTTTCCTATGGGTGTCTGCTCCTGGTGAATTAGTGAACTCAAAGACTCAACACAAACATCTTCTACAGAAATATGTTTCAGAGCTCCAGGCATTTGCAAGTCTTAGGCAATGGGGTTGATAACTTGTCAAAATGATCTACCCCACTAAAACAATGGGATGGTGGGGTTTGAAAAAAAATCTTTTAGTGCAGTCAAGTATGGCCCGTTTGTCTTTCTGCATATCATGGACTCTACTAAAGTACAAATGAATTAATGGTTGAGTTGTAGATCTTTGCAAATAAGTGGCAGCCGAGGTTAAGGACCAGGTGCCCTAGAATCACATTAATTACCTACATATTGTGTCAGGTTTTGTATGGTGTGGGATTTAATGGTGAAGTAAAAATCATGTTAGAAACAAAACCCTCACAGTCAGGAAAGGTCAATACATACTTTTTTTTTTTTATTTTTATTTTTTTTTTTTTTTGGGGGGGGGGGGGGGGGGAGGGCCTTTCATAGATTTATCATTCCTGTCATGATAATAATATACCCTACATCTGATACTTCACCATACAGTCTCTTGGTAAACCACAGTAGAGCAACCCAACTTGATGGGTTACAGTATATGTATTTAAATGGCATTGTCATTACTTGATCTTTCAAGATAGTTAGATAATGAACACTTACTATTGCATTCTTGTAGCTCTTGACACCTGTGGCAGGAACCCAGGGGTCTGTGGTAACGGATCCTGTAGCTTTCAAGGAACCAGGTTGGAGTGTCTATGCCCCAGTGGATATGAGTTTGATCTCACAGTACGACAGTGTCTTGGTAAGACAAGCTCCATCAATTCAGTATACTTTGTCAAATTTTTTGGAATGCAATGAAGAATTTCTTAATGGCAGTAGATTTCTCTTGCATGTGAAGAAATTGTTATTTGAAGTGTTATGAGTATCACTTAGCATCTCCAATGATGGTACTATACTTCATTATAAGACCACACTTTCTTGTCATCACCTTTATAACTACTATTCAGACTTTAATTTTTCATCTGCAAGTTGAGTTTCACTTTCCAAACATTGTTACGTAAACTTTATAAGATATCTTCAAAGGGGGCATGCTTGTTAGCATTGTAATGTTTTCAATTATTGTGAAGACCTTTTGAAGTCTATACCCATAGTGGGTTGTTAATGTGGCTTTTATGTGGTGCATTGTTAAATTGGAATGATGTATTAAATTATCAATCCATTTGTTGAAGTTACTATCTGTTACAGTAAAAATATGGTTGTAATGGAGGTTGCATGCATCATTGCATTCATTTTTGGATACCTTTGAACTCCTGTTTCTTTTTCCCCTTTTGTTGGTCATGAAGTTTGTTTGACCTTTTTCCTCCATATTACATCATGTACATCAATTTACCTTCTTTCCTCAGCTATTAATGAGTGTAAGATACCAAATATATGCGGCCGTAGTGCTGCCTGTGAGGACCTGACAGTGGGCTACAGATGCATGTGCCCAGTTGGGTTTCGCTATGATTTTACATCCAAGGAGTGTCAGAGTAAGCTATACAGTGCTGCCATCTATTATCTGCCGCACATACCCAATTGGTTGCTGTGTCTCTTCTTTGCCTGCATCTTGTCGTATTACTAACAACTCTGTCATCCTCATTGTCATTTCACCTATAATCTCTCTGAATATCCAGGAGTGCTTAAATATAAAAAGTCAAATATCGATAGACCGCATCAGGATGTTTCTCTAGTTTGAAATGCGTGTTTAGAATGTCTTCAGTTAGCCACATCAGTGCTAAATAAATGTGTTACTCTGAGAGATGATGCAAGTTATACAGTCTTAAATGCTAAAGTTAGAATGTTTAGCAAATCTTGAACAGTGCAAAGAAGTAAAAGTTATTGTGAAATAGTTTAAAAAATTTCTAAAAGTGACATTCTGTAGATAATTGAGTCCAATCTCTCAGATGACAAATGACACTAAATTTTATCAAAAAAGAAAAACTTTCCAGGTAACCAGTCTTTGTGCAGTGTGACTTTCTCAAGAAGTGCTACATCAGCTAAATCATGACTTGGACTTAGTTGTTTTCTTAAATAGTAGCAGGACATGAACCTAGCTTTTCTGAATGAAATCTTAATCTTTTTGATTGTAGTTCTGTTTAACTTGTAAGGCACACTGTTCAAGGTCATTTAAATATGCTCTTATCAGTTTGCATAGGGACCATGAAAGTAAAAGCTCCATCAGTCTTTTCCTTGTCATTTTGACACACAAAGCCCACGATCATTTCCTCGCTTACATGAAATGTAGATCCATTCTAGAAGCCATTGCCTAACTTTTTAGTGGGAGATAGATGTATCCTCTTACTTTTTTTTTTTTTGAGGGGGAGGGGGACTCTTTTAGAGAAATGGGGACAGCTTTAATAGTTTTGTCTCAATCATGTCTGAACTTTTCCTAACTTCCCAACTGAATTTGTTGGAAATGTCAGCAGCCATTTCCCTTATACATTAGTGCAAAAATTGTAAGGCCCTCTTGGTTAGGAGTTAGGGGAGGGATGTGGGATGGGGTCAGTATTGCCTTCTGAAACCTCATTGGATGATTTTGTAAGTCATGTAGTGCAACTTCTTAGATATAGAAGTAGAAATTGTTAAGTCACCCATAAATCATTCCATCATCTCTGTACAGCACCTATTGCATTATGTGTATACCAAGTGTAGTACTATGCACATGAGCATATAAACTATTGTATCAGAGACCTCATATGCAATGATGTACATACCATCACTGCTTACCTTGGCCCTCACATCTTTGATCTATATCTATCATTTTATAAATGCATAAAGATCTTGGGACTCTGTATAGCTCTTGCAGTAACATCACTATGCAAGTAAGGGGCTTTTATCTACACACTTTGCTTCTGCAGTTGTTAGAATCCACTTTGCTTAATATTTTCTTTTAAGTCATGATTGAGGTAATAAGAATCCACTGCCAACAGGTTAGTACATGTAATATGGGTGCAACGTGGAGTTGTTAGGGAAGGAGTTTGACATTTAAATGTCCTTTGAGAATAGGTGGTTGTGGACATTAATCTACCTATTGTCTTGTTCTTGAAACTTCTTTAAAACCTTGAAAGGAATTTGGTAATGAAGATTGTGTTGTCTGCTTCATCTCCAGGACTCATGATGATTTCATCAATTGACATTACATTACCAGTTGTCAAGGAAAAATATCAAAATTTTAAGCTTTCGTCATTTGACGTCACAGTTAACCTCATTTTAATTAACTTCAACAAAGAATTTCTTAAAACCTTTGTCGACAATGCTTGGTACTAATGCGGAAAGTTGTGAAAATTTTAATATTTTTGATAGGCTTGAACAATGACTCACGGAGACCACCCATCAAGGTCTAAGTGACACAAAGAACTTATAGTAGTTAAACATTTATGGACAGTGGTTTAACTTGAATAGTTATTGAAGCTTATCCCATGTAGGCAAAGAGGCTGCACTTTAAAGTAACGTGGCAACAATAACCTTTGTTTCTGGATTACTTGGGTTTGAAAGGAGCAGACCATTGTTAGGAACGTTAGTCAGAAAAGACTGAACAATGGGAATAGAGGCACCTGTCAATCAACTTTGGTTACCTGAAAGGGGATTAAATTATGTTCAAGCACATATTGTGTGGCAGATGTGGGCATTGGATCTCCTTTCCTAACAACTCCCTGGGTACAAAAATGTTATTAGGCTCATGGAACAGAGTATAAAGTGGCTAATGGCAATAATATCAGTGAAAGTATTAACTTGCAGGCCACTGGTTATCTTCAATAGTTAATATAAATACCAATGAGTATAGCATGTATCGTATACTACATTTTCATGGGAAAGGATAGACTTATAGTGCATATTATCAAGTTTCTATGTTGCCAAATCCTCTCAAATATTCCTTCCAAGAAATCTTTGAATATAAAGTAAATTTCAGTTACATAACTCATAAAACCAGGCTTCATTTTCTGGCTGCATTCTTTGCAAAACAACTTTTTAATTGTAAGTACTGCAGAAATCACAAGTCTACGTCGAGGGCAGTGTGCTGCATTCACGCTTCCAAATGTTAATCTAGTAGCTTTTGATTTATGTTATAACGATATTTACTATTGTGGTTTTTTTCTTGCTAAACAGTCTGTGCTAAAAAGTCTAAAAATTCTTGTATTACACTTGTGGTAATAAATAGCAATGTCATGAAAGTAAGAAAAGAATATCTTACAGCTTAGTTATATGGATCTACCTTGTTGATCATCTCTGTATTGAGAAAAATTGTCCATGCTACGAATGAATTAGCTACATATGTTCAGAATAAACTTTTATAACATATTTTGTAATTTTCCAGTTACTCACAATTTCCCTAGCTTTCCACATCTGTTCCCACTTTTCTAATTCTTTGTAAGTATCTGAGTTCACATGAGTACATTAAAGCAAAGGACAGTTAGTTTCAAAATTAGATTAAGTTCCCCTTCTCCCCCCCCCCAAAAAAAAATAATGATGTAATAATAATACGATAAAAGCGGTAATTGTATTATTTATTGTAATACTAGGCACTTATAATGACCTATTTTAGGAAGGAGAAAAGGTTGGGTTGGGGAAATTTATCAAGACTGGAAAAAGGAGAGATGATGCAGAGGATGCATTAAGATTACATGTTTAGTAGCTTTGAAAAATTATATTTGTAGATTGTAGAATTAGTATTGGCATAGTTCCCAGTAGCTAGGTTTTCACATGAAGTAAACGTCTTATAGCCATATAGAATGTAAATTTTATCCACAACAGTCTATGAATATTCTTTAGAAGGTGGCTGGGTGGACATTTAATACTTGTTCATCATTTATTTCTTGCACTGAGTGTAAATATTTGTGGGCTTTGGCATATTTTAGTTTGTGGGTTTTGGAGTCCTTACATGAAGTGTAAAGTCACTAACTTTATCGTTTGTTGTTCAAAGCTGCCACTACTTTACTAAAAGCAGTTTTCTCTTTGTATCTTTTGCAAATACTGCAGTCTGAGTCTGTACTTGTGTAAAACTGGAATTGCTTTATAGCAAGTATCACAGTGTTAAAAGTTTACATGGTTTAGTTTTTAGTCTTGGATGTGTGTTGGTATTATAACTGTGGGTACAACAGCTAAACTGCATGCATAAACTCACGTCCGTGGGAATAAGCTTTAGGTTTAAGTCAGGGGTTTTTAGAGCAAGATTCACATTTAACATAAATTCCAGTCTACAGTTTTAATTCATAAATTTTTGATATGACTATTAGTTCTAAGAAGGGGTCAACAGCCACATGTTCCAAAGTGAAACGATAAAAATAAGCAACTTTAATGTGACCAAATTTATTTAATGTATGCTCCAGCTGCATTAAAAAGGTCAGTCAAGTAAAGTATTTTAACTGTTGGTAATCTAAATATAGGCTCTGCATACATTTCAGAGTTGATGAAATCATCTGTAGCTTGGATGCCAGTGTGTCTGCTGATATACAGTTACGATGCATTTGACCACGAAGGGTAGGGGTTCTTGAGTGATTTTGGCCTTGGGGCACTTTGCCTTGAGTTTGTGCTTTGTAATAAATAAAATAATTGCAGAATTATGCTGGTTTGAAACAAAAAGGGAAGACAGTTCATGGGGGCAGCCTACACAAAAGAGTTCAGAAGATGTATGGGCAGTAGGCAGTGGTGGGTGGAAGGATTTTGAATTATGGGTGTGGAGGTTTTTCTAGAGGGAGCATTATACAGGATTCAAGCCACCCCTAGTTCTTCAATGGCTGGGGCTGTGATATGAAAATTTAGCATTTCAAATGCCCTAAACTGCAGGAAATTGCACCCATTTAAAACTGCAAATTTGTCCGTGAAGTTTCTCATGTACCATGCTTGGGTTACCAGTGTGGCAGAAAAATGAAACTCTGAAACATGTTTAGAGGAAGTTGCAGTCTTCAGCTCAAAAGAGTAACAGAGTTCTGCATCCACCATGCACAGGTCATCAGTAGGTCAGTGGGAGAAAATGTGGCATTCCAGTTGCTGGGGATTGCAAGAAAACGCATTTCTTTGTGGAATAAGTGTCACTTTTATATTAAATCAGTCACAAGTAAATACAAAAAGATGTAAAAAAAAAATTTGATCTTTGCTTATCTTCCATGGTCCTTGTTTTATCATCACAGAGTGACACAGACCTCAAATGGCCTTTGGGCCACTACTTGAGAACATAGGTTGCAGGCCCTGGAATGAATGGGTCAAACAGATAATTACAGTATGTGTCATTCACACATGATTGAGGGACTGCCTGAGCCACAGACATTGTACCTTTTGATGGTCATTATTTTATTTAACTATTGTTTCTCTTTTAGGTATACCTGGACCTGCACTTCCTGTCAATCATGGCCCTACAGCCAGTCTAAACACCCAGAATGCTTGTGAGGAACAAATGCTTTGTCGAGATGGAATTTGCATTAATACCCCAGAGGGCTACATGTGTCAATGTTTGGATGGATTCATGCTCTCAGCAGATGGCACAGCTTGTGAAGGTATTATCCACACCAAGGGTATATTTTTATTTTACATTCTTACAAATACCAGGACCAAAATGCCAGTGAAGATTTCTGGTCAACTTAAAGTTTTATTTTGCATAGTCCTTTTGTATGATAACAAGTATCTTTAATGATCTGGGTCAACGTTAATTTTGCATATTTAATGTAAGTGGAGGAGATACTTTGCATGAATTTAACAGTTCTGTACCAAAAATGTTGTAACGTGATGAAAAGTAGCCATTCATGAATTTCATACTAGGGTAATGCAACTTTGGGTGACTGTGTGTTCCCTTTTATTCTCATTATTCCAAATTCTTTTTAGGTTTGTGTCAGGAGGATTCACAATTGGTGACTGCAGTTAGATTGACATTTAAAGTTGGCAAATTAAAAACACATTTTTGGTTTCGATGATAAGAGAAACCTATGCATTCATGATGGCGTGTGTGTGTATGTTTGTGGGACTGGGTGGGTGTGTGTGTGTTTGTGACGCTTAGCTCGTTAACATGATATCTCAAGAAGGGAAACACCAACAGTTCTCAAACTTAGTACATACATGCCCCATATTGATAGGAAGAACCTTATTGTTTTTGATGGGGGTCGAAGGTCATTTGGGGCACCGAGGGTCAAACTTGGAAAACCTTGTTAACACAGTATCTCAAGATAGGAAGCTTGGATAAATTTCATACTTAGTATGTAGATGCGTTATGATAAGACAAAGCATCTTATCATTTTTGGTCGAGGTCAAAGGTCATCTGGGGTCAAACCCTGAAAACTTTGTTTACAAGATATTTCAAGTTAGGAAGCTTGAATAAATTTTGTACTTAATATGTAAATGCCATATGGTGAGATGCAGAACACTTTTGTTTTTGGTGGAGGTCAAACAGGCCTGATTTTTAAGGAAATTTTCAGGGTCATCGGACAACCTGAAGCTAAATTTAGGTTGTCCGAAATAGTTTTTAGTTGCCCGAATTAAAGTGACAAACAAGAGATGAACACTTCTGTTTCCTGTCTCTGCCATAGAAAACAAACATTTACTTTAAATCCTGCATTTTTTCATTTTTATTTGCATAGTACAATAATGAATGGTAGTCAATACCATTGTCTCAATACCACTTCTTAAGGGGGTTTTTATGACATACTTTCCTTCTGATGTAGGGAACTATCCAATTAAAAATAAAATCTACTCGTCCATCGGACAAGTTCAAAGAGAGAAAGTGGTTGTCCGATGCAAGTTTTACCCGTCATGGACGATCGGACGAGTGCTAAATTTCAGCCCTGTCAAAGGTCATTTAGGGTCACCAGGAGTCAAACTCTTAAAACCTTGTTAACACGATATCTCAAGAAAGGAAGCTTAGATAATTTCATACATAGCAAGCAGATGCATTTTGGTGAGACTTAGAAACCTATTGCTTTTGGTAGGTGTCAAAGATCATCTGGAGTCTCTGGGGGTCAAACGCTGAACACCAAGATATTTATCTGGGGTTACAACAAACATTTGATATGTAAATCCTATGTCTGACATAGCTGCATGCACAGTAGGTTAGTACTTGAGCAGGGATCCCAATTGAGCAAGCTACATAATGTACCTGCACTGTATTACAGCTATCCATTGGGTCAGTGATCACAGTGTGCACAAGCGTTATTTTTTTTATGCAGTATAGATAAGCAGGTATAATTTGGAACTATCTGTTCTGCAGAAAAAAATACGGTGCCCACCGACCCAGTGGAACATACACCAAAGCTATGCCCAGCATGCATACTGTACTGTGCATTACATGCGTAGTGTCTGAGCTGAGTGGACACTCATGTCATGAGCTACTCAGGGTAACCCTAATGCGAGGGAACATTTACATTTGGTCTTTTTTCACTTATTCCCACCCTCGTTAAGGTGAAAGCGAAAAGACCAAATGCAAACATTACCTCGCAGCAGGGTTACTCTGACTAATCATGTTTATGATATATGTCGCATTCCATTTGCTCGGTGATCACGGTGTGCACGAGTGTTATTTTTTATGTAGTGCAGATAAGCTGACAAAATTTTGAACTATCACTTCTGCAGAAAAAACATAACACTCTTGCACACCGTGATCACCAAGCCAATGGAACGCGACAATGGGAACGCATAATAGTGCAATCTATAGTACAAAATGCCACAATAGTGCAATCTATAGTACAAAAATGGCAAGGTACAGTGTAGTGGAGTGACTATATGGGAGTGAGTCTGATATACATGCACAGGGCCCAGGATCGATCACAATGAGTGAGTATATAGGCATCCTTGATAGGTAGTTGGCAGCAGGATTTGTGTTTTCAGTACACACATTCATATTTTTGGCAAAACTTTATTTAGGGTAGAGGGAGTTCAAGTTTGACAACAATTGGTTGTCAGTGACACTGAATGTACAGCCTAACACAACGTCACATAGGTTGTGCATAACATTAGGCCATGAAGCCTAGCTTTCGTTAAAAACTTTGTTTGGGAGCATGCATGTAGCAAGCTGTTTTATTTGATGCTAAGCTGATCATTCGGTGATTAAGTTGCTTTGGCACCATATTTAGGCTATAACAAACTTCTCTGTCAAGTCTAGCCTATTTTGTGTTAGGCCTAGCCTACTTATAGATTTTTCACTACGATCTTCTCAGCCCATAAGGAATACCACCCCAGACCCCTGTTTTTGGCCAAAAACAGGGGAGATCAAATATCTACCCGAGTTTGTAACATTATCCTCATTGAACGCTCAACTGCACAAATTGGTTCTTAGATAACCACCAGTTGACTGCAAAAGGTAGTGGACCAAAAAAGTTCACAATAGCATATAATGCACTATAAATAGCTTGTTAAGTTGGTCAGTATGTCTGCAATTACACATGGCCCGGGTGCCATTATTGTGTGTACTCAACGGTAAATCCTACTACTGGCAACACTTTTGGTAGTTAGTTTACTATCAAGTGTCAACTTATTACACGCTCAATGAATCTCAGGACCAATCTTTAATGGCATGCATTGGCCATCATGTTGATAGAAAGTTGACTGTAGATTTTGAAAGGAATTAAATGTCAGTTTAGAGCTTGGCAGCTCTGCCAGTCTGTAGGGCTGTGACCGTGTAGCGATTAATTGCTAAACGATCGCATGTGGAATAAACATTTAGTACAAAGCTACTAGCGATTAATCGCAAAACCCATTTTACGTCCGTGTTTATCCATATGAATACTTGTTTAGAAAAACTTACAAATGATACATGTAGCACTGTAAGACATCAAGGTAAAGCAAAGTAAAGCCTTTACAGAAACCGTGCTTTGCGGATATTACTTCCCCCTCCATCACCAATTCATTTTGAATACTTAGCCTATTGAGTAAATCAGCACACACAGAGTCTTTCTGTTGTGATGCGATTAATTGCTAAACGATCGCAAATTTTTGTGATTAAACGTTTATTTTGCTAGATGTTCACAGCCCAGCTACCAGTCTAAGTCCAGATATATTAAAAAATTCATCATCTGGGGTCACCAGAGGTCAAAATGAAAAATTTCCCAAGCATTCACAAGATTAAATAGGAACACAAAACTGTATTTTTCCAACACGTTCAGACAGCATTTGACCATACCTGAAAGATATGGGATGTCATGACATTATGTGAATTAGGCCTAGCCAAGAACATACATCATCAAAACCTCAATGCATTTTTGCATTCTGGTTAAATTATAAGCCATTCTGATAGGACAAAAACATGTACAGATCAGTGAAATGTGAGATGTAAAACATGCATTGCACAGCAGTGAGATGTACAGTATAACATGCATCACACAGCAGTGAAGGATAAGATGTATTGTGTGCATTTCACAGTGCTCAGTGAAATGTGAGATGTATAGTATGCACTGCACAGCAGTGAGATGTACAGCATGCATCAGTGAAATGTGAGGTTTTTAGTGTGCACTGCACAGGGGTGTAGCCAGGAATTTGTCAAGGGGGGGGGGGGGAGGTTGGGGAAGCCCATAGACAGACTCAGGGATTTAGGCCACCATGGGTTAGTGCGAAGCGCAAGAAAATTTCGGCCTAAAATGCCTCCCATTTCGCTGGAGATGGCATTTCTCAGGCCCATTTACCGCATATAAATAGGGGAAATACTAACAATATTGTAAAAATAAACATTAAAAAATACCAAAAATATGCATGCTCAAGGAGGGACAGTTGCCCCTCCCCCTCCTTCCTGGCTACGTGCCTGGCACTGCACAGCAGATCATGGAGTTGCTGCCCCAGAACTCAATGAGCACACTGTTCAGATTAGAACAGGATAGATGCAGTGTTTTCAGCATTTAGGCTACAGGTATAGGATTTTGTATGGGCATTGCCAGATGTAAAATTGAGGGGGCAGTAGGAGTTAACATAGTTGGGAAAATTTTTAATATCAGGGATGTGCAAAGGAAATTTGCCCTTTAAACAGTTTTTTTTTTTCATGTTAATCAAAGACATGTTTTACCTGCTGGATTGCATAATGATTAAATGATTAAAGTTTATTCGATACTTTGGGCATTAGAATTAAACAGCAGCTCTTTCAAATGCTGTTCAATTAACTGCATGGTCTTCTGTGATTTACAGATATCAATGAGTGCCAAGGAGTGGGGAACCCCTGTGATGATGGGATGTGTATCAATGTGAAAGGGTCTTTCTTGTGTCAGTGTGAGGAACCACTTGTTCTTGATAGCTCTGGAAGAAGATGCATTGGTAAGATTTAGTAGAGTAACTGCTTTTTGTAATCTTAAGATGTAAAGAATGATGGCAGAAAGGAAGCGATAACTTCATCTCAACTATGAAAGTTTTTTACATGAGTGCAGAAAAATAATATCTTGCTGAAAAATATGTAAGAATATCTAAATATTTATCCATAAGTTTAGGGAAAAGTCTCTGAAAATTTGTTACCAGTTACTAAGTACTGCAAGTTTGAAATTAACCAGCTACAAGTAATCTGCAATATACATGTTCTGTTTTGTAGAAATTCTCACAAGTGAAGAAGAGGACAGTGACCCAGGTCTAGTTGATATGTTGATGGACACCTGTTGGGGAAGAGCCTCTCTACAGAGCAATATCTGCAGTAATCCTATAGCTGAGAATGTATCATACCGCCAGTGCTGCTGTGGGGGTGGTGTTGGATGGGGAGAGAGTTGTGATTCTTGTCCCCCCAGGGAAAACAGTGAGTTCAACCCATGCCATAAATTTAGACAAATTTTTAAAATTGTATTCACTTGGTACCATTGAAATATAAGCTTAAAATGGCTTTTAGTTTAAAGAGGCAAACTTTTGACACTTTCTATTTTGGAGCATGCATTGTTGCATTCTGATTATCAAAAATACATAATTTTAAAATCTGGACTTTCATAACTGGGTGACACAAAGTGATCATACTTAGAGGTCTTCAGTGGGGAAATATTTCATTGTTTAATAATATTCGAAAACTGAGGTTTTGATTTTTTTTCCCCTTACAGTGGCCTATACAATGCTGTGTCCCCCTGGTTCATCTTATTCACTTACAAACATGCAACAGCAAGGTAAAGGCTACTTTTCTTAAATTATTCATTTCCCCAAATAATGATACAGAATTATGGCATTGCTTGCACTGCTTTTAATTTAGACTCTAATTATTTACCATATATAAGTATGCTCTTTGCTTGTATAGTTTTCTTTTGATCATTTTCTGAAAATTTGTCCTTTATTGTAATAACAAAGTGTTGAAACTATCCAAAATCATAAAAATTTTGTGAAGAAACTGATACGTCACCTGCATCTCACCTTGAAAATCATGATGAAGTAAGTTGTGTCTTCACTACCTTCTATGTATTTCTTTCTTTTCTTTTTGAATAGGTGGAGCTCAACCACAAGCAAATTCCAGACAGTCTCCATCGAGATGAAGGCAGCTGGTTGGCAGTCATTAAATTTATACTCATCATTCAGCCCATATGGCAGTGACATGCTTAAATGTATTATGTCATTGTGTAGTTCTTTGTTAAAGTTTAAAGCCTAACAGCAATAGAAGCAGGTGGAAAGGGATCATTGGAGGGACTGATATGATGAAAAGGAAGACATTGTGCTAAAAAGCTATTAGGCTTCCCATGGTGCCTTACTCTTAAATGCCAACCTGTACCTTGGATTGGCAGCCCTGTGTACAACTACCAGCATCACTATTGACATTTGAACTCATTTGCCTTCTTACAATAAGGAACCCTGTTAAACAAAAACTGAGGAAGCTTGTTCAGTCTGATACAGCCTTTGTGTACTTGAGTATACTGGTCCATTGATCATCATTACTGGGCTGTAAGTGATACTACCCCACTGGCCTGTTTGATCTACTGGGGTGTGGAAATATTTTGATCATAGAAGGAGTATCATAGTATGAAAGTAAAGGGAGTGAGGAATTCAGTTTGCTTAAGGATCAGAAATGTCAGTTGATGTTTTTGTAAGTTTTATTCCGAAGCAAACACATAAGCTTCTGTAGCTCCAAAGTTAATGTCCTAGTGATCAGATCAAAAGTGACAAATAAAGTCATCTTGTACATGCTAAATAAAAACTGTGAAATATTGTAAATTTTAGCATAAGTATTGGTAACAGTTCTCTATTCTTAAAGGGCAATATTGCATATGTGGTAAAGAATATTTTTATATTTTTAAAACCATGATTTACAGATACAGAATGAAAGGTAATTCAAAATGAGGCAGCATGGTAGCTTTATCTTCAACGAAGAAGGTCCTCACAGAAAGTAATTAAAAAACTTGTAGCTGAAGAACAATTGTTGGCCCAACTTTCAAATGATGCAACATAGTAACTCTTGTGATGCACTATTTTTTGGGAATGAAACTTTTGTTTGAGTTATTGGTGAGACTGAATGTTTGGTTATGATTGTAGATACTTTCATTGTATGCCATGTTGGTGCATTGTAAATGCAATATTTCCCTTTAAACTATTTGTGTGCTGAATTGAAGGGTCATTGTAGGCTGCAGAATAGCTTTATGTAAATAATTTTTGAGCAGAATTTCCAGTCACTTGTTTTTTTAATCAAAACTTGTTATCTTGGTCTTTATGTATAAATATTTTGCATATGAAATGCCTACCATGTGAATAGCTGTTCAGAACCAATGCACCATTTAATGAAAGAGACAGCTGTATGCCATTAGACAAAAGCTTTTGTTGTACATTAACTCATCAGTGTAAAGAAATAATTGAAACCATTCCTTGTACCTGTATCAGCATTTGTGGCTCCTAGTCAAAATGTTTACAATCATTGTCTTCAAATATCACCCATTGTCAGCTTTAATGAAGAGTCTCACTTTACAAGCAGTAAATGTTATGACTTGCTCGTATATTAAGGCTTTCAATATAACATTTGTTCATTTGTTGATACAGTAACGTTTTGTAAGGGAGAACTCTTTTTCCTGCAAATTTTTCTTCAAACAGTAAATTTACTTTTAGTTCTGGTTGTAATTCATCATCTTTTTGTGATTCATAGGTAGGTTTTGTGAACCCGAGGTGTTCTGTATTACGTCAGCATGTCATTCATGCATCATATATTTGTCGTTATACTACAAAGAGCTCAATTGCTGCCATTGTAAGATTTTGTGTTAATATACCCAAACTCTGGTTAGATTATTTTTGATGCCTTCAGTAATTCTTGCAACTTCTGTTTATAGGTTAGAGACTTGGGATATTTTAAGCTTGAATGATCAGCTCTAGTTTTAACCATGGGAAAACAATCTTGCAGTTGTACCCTGGAAAGGCACATAAATGTAAAAAAGTTTGCTGTTCAAATTTTAATTTTCAATGAGTGATCAGTTGCTTCAAACACTTTGTGTCAGAAGTACATATGCAGCTGGAACGTTTCATTTTTACTTGATGAATTGCAGCAACCTTGATTCAGTGTGTGTGAAGGTGCAAGAATAAAAATGCCTGCATTTAACAGAGATCATTAGGCAAATTAATTCCCATCATAAAATGTTTTACTGTATAGTGGGAAATTTTCATGGCGGTAAATTTTCGTGACTTCATGACCAAGTATCTAATCGCAAGGTTCAGACCAGCGAAAGTACTTTCATTGGTTTGTACAAGACTATGTCGGTTGCCTGCAACCGCCAGTTCTTCACTCCAAAAATATGTGAACAACGTACAGATTCACCAAAAATTAGCCTCGTGGAAATTTCCCGCTGTACAGTATCATAGATACGTCTACCCTTGTAAAGTCGTGTATTTCAAAATCTAAAATTCTGCCAATTGGATGAAGTTCATTGACTGCTTCAGATCTTTACATTATGCAGTTCACGAAATGAGATCATGTCATCAAATACCATTTTATTGATTTGATATTGGGCTGAAAATATAACAAAGGCAACTTGTTGAAGCAAAACATCTTCTTAGAAGTGAATATAAAATATTTTTGATTAGTAATTCCATTCTCTTCAAAATGATGTAGATGTTTTCATTTGACAACTTCAAGCATTTCATTGATTAAAGGATTGGGAAAGCTTTCACTCTCAGTGTCTCCTATTGTTGAAGTTATTTTGAGTGTCTATTTTAGTGGCATTTTGGCTATTTCATCTGATTTATGTAATTGCACGTGGGGGAAGGGGGGGGGGGGCACAACACTTCTGGCTAATATTTAAGGAAGATGAACTGTGATTCTGTGTCCTAGCACCTACCCCAGTGTCACTAACTGCATATCTTGTTGCAACTTGTGGATCCACCTAACTGCACATCAGTTAAAGATTTATGTGGTTGTGTCATATTATTCTTGACATTTCCTAATGTTGTTAAAGCTATCATTCACATAAAGATGAAAATAACCAATCATTTAAGATGCTGTCTTATTTATTTGCATTAATACAGTCAAAAGGACTATGTTGAAGTGGTTCTCCTTTTACTGAAAATGTTTTCAATAACATGGAACATGACAAAAAAAAAAAAAAAATGGAAAAAACATCTTCATTTGACTTAAAATCCAAGCACCACTTTTGATACTGTGTTAAATATATTGAGTGTGGCCATATTTTTGAAAATTAAGGCACAAATGGATGAACAGTTGAAAGAAAAAATAAATTTTCAAATATTCTGCTTATGACAATAACTGGCTTCTATGTCATACACAATCCTTTATTCAAGGTATATTAAAGATGGAGAAGGAACCTGCTCTCCATTGTCCACTGGACAATTTGTGTTCTTGGGATGACCAAGAATACAACAGGTAATATGGTAGCAACTATGCTGAAAAAGGTTTATGTTGGTTTTTTAATTTTCACTCACGGCCTAGTAAAAATTGTTCAAACAATTCTAAGCATAAAACCACTTGATGTTTAACACTAAAACATACAACTCTTACTGATCAATAAGCACACATGAGTATTAACAGTCAGCCAGTATGGCTTTCACATCACACTCAAAGGATTTAAAAGGTGTTAAAGCTAAAATTTCTATTGATAAGGTAAAGAGGATCTCGGCTATGTTCAATTGCTGTTGTCTAGTTATTGAGAAACAAGCAGATGCAGTTGTCACCTTTTTAACCCACTGTGAATGGAAACAAAGCAGAGATAACACCATAGCCACACAACTGATCAACACTGTAATAGTATTCTTAAAATTTTTACAATTTTCTCTAATTCTGAGAATGCAGGTGGGGACATGCAATTTTTACAAACTTTACATTTCTTGTGGAAGTCCTGGGTAAATTTACTAAAGTCACATCCTCTTCTTCTACAAGGTCAGCAAAAGAAATGCGTAGCAAAGCATTCCTCATCAACTAGGAAGATATTTCTGCTTGCTTCAAGTTCACTAAGGTTGTAGTTTTCATATGCTAGTGTCTCCTCAAGAACAACTTTGAGAAACTAAAAAAATATAAACAGAATTCTTAAAGTACATTGCTCTTATACATATTCAATCTACTCTTTTACTTGATCCCTTTCTTGAAGGCAGAGACATGTACTTTTGTGCCAGTGAATGATATTAAACAAATATCAGTCTACCCCAAATGCTATCTTTACACAAAATAGAAGTTAAGGATCCATGTGCAGATCTCACAGCAATGTAAAATACAGTTGTACCAAGTACCTTGATAAAATTATTGACACTTGGACTTGTTATTATTTGTTCTCATAAGAATCTCTCTAGAACACAACATAAAAACAGCAAAAGTTATTATCCCTTTCTTCATAAACGTACGGAATGATGCTTTCGTGATATGTAAACATCATACAGCTCACCAATACACTGAAAAGCCCCTTCCATTCACTTTATGGTCATCTTAACATTCAAGACTGAATTAGGCTGTGTTCAAGGTATTTAGTACCCCTCCTTTCAATGTGGCTCCCATGTATCATGTACAGCCATTCTACCATTTTCCTAGGTGGCATTCTAGTCCACCTACCATATATGTACTGTACCAAATACTGTATAGTGGGAAATTTTCACGGGGGTCAAATTTTCGCGCTTTTCGCGACCAAGTATCTAATCGTGAACTTAAGACCGAAAGTACTTTTGTTAGTTTGTACAAGACTGTTGGTTGCCTGCAACTGCGAATTCTATACTCCGCAAATATGTGAACAAGGTACAGATTCGCCAAAAATTAGCCTCGCGGATATTTCCTGCTATACAGTATCTACCACCACTGCTCTATCCTCCCTGTGTACACCTATACTGCAACATGACATTACAGTATACAAAACCTAACCTGCTGGAATGACATAATGTCAGACATCATGAATAGGCTCATCATGCAAACCAAATGATATGTACGCTGCAAGAGGGCCACATCCATTTGGTAGGAAAGAATAGGGAGGGGGAAATACAGAGCCTCCACACCAAAATTAAATTTATATCGATTGAAGTATCTTCAAAAAGTCGGAGTATATCATTCTCCCAACCCCAACCCCCCCCCCCCCCCAAAAAAAAATAATGGTTATCTGTAATACTTTCATATTGCACAAATTGTGTTACAAACTTTGAAGGGAAACTGAATGGGATAGAAAAGAAATAGAATTAAAAGAAATAAATCTTTGTTGATTTGCCTACCAGCAATACAAACAAACTTGACTGTAGTAAGTGCAATGGCTGGGCATTATCCATTATTAAGTCTGTGAAAAGTTAAGACAGAAATTTGAAAGTAAACTAGAAAGCCAAAAGGCTTAGTGATTCCTTGCCATATGAAATATTGTTACAAACATGAATCACCTACATGACAAGCATGAGATCCCTCACAGTTATCATACGTAAGATATCATCATGTTAATAAGGTCAACCTTTTGTGACTCAAATAAAAAATTGATTACTCAGTTCTAGAAATCGCACCCTCATACATCGCATTCCAATGAGTAACATGTTCACACAGTCATGACCTAGCTTCCACTAAAATGTCAATAACTTGAGTTGGGAGCATTATAGAAGAGTAGCATCATTACCTTTTTGGTTTGTCTAAACAAGACAAACCCAGGCATCACACAAAAGCCACAGAGGTCAAAAGACCAAATGAGGTCAAAGTAGGTCATCACGTGTGCTTCACATAGACGAACACAACTTTCCATTATGCCATCCTCCTTTATCACTTGGTTATTAGTTATCACACCACACACCTCACATTCCAATGCATTATGCACACACAATCACAACATTTCACTAAAATGTCTGTAACTTGAGTTAGGAGCATCATGGTAGGATAGTTTAATTGCCTCTTTGGTTCATCTCAACAAGACAAACCCAGGCTCCACAAAAAAGCACAAAGGTCAAAAGGTCAAACAGGTCATCACGTGCATTTCACATAGACGAACACAACTTTCCATTATGCCATCCCCCTATGTCACTTGGTTATTGAGTTATCGCACCGCATACCTCACATTCCAACGCATATAACACATACACTCCTAACATTTCACTTAAATGTCAGTAACTCGAGTTAGGAACATGGTAGAAGGGTACCATAATTGCCTTTTTGGTTTGTCTCAACAAGACGAATCCAGGGGTCACAAAAAAGCCACAAAGGTCAAATAAGGTCAACTGACTTCAAAGTAGGTCAGCACGTGCATTTCACATAGACGAATACAACTTTCCATTATGCCATCCCCCTATGTCACTTGGTTATTGAGTTATTGCACCGCATACCTCGCATTCCAATGCATATAACACATACACTCCTAACATTTCACTCAAATGTCAATAACTAGAGTTAGGAACATTGTAGGAGGGTACTGTAATTGCCTTTTTGGTTTGTCTCAACAAGACGAATCCAGGGGTCACAAAAAAGCCACAAAGGTCAAAAGGTCAAATGAGGTCAACTGAGGTCAAAGTAGGTCTTCACATGCATTTCACATAGACGAACACAACTTTCCATTATGCCATCCTCCTATGGCACTTGGTTATTGAGTTATCACACCGCATACCTCGCATTCCAACGCATATAACACATGTGTGCACTTCTAACATTTCACTTAAATGTCAATAACTAGAGTTAGGAACATCGTAGGAGGGTACTATAATTGCCGTTTTGGTTTGTCTCAACAAGACGAATCCAGGGGTCACAAAAAAGCCACAAAGGTCAAAAGGTCAAATGAGGTCAACTGAGGTCAAAGTAGGTCATCACGTGTATTTCACATAGACGAACACAACTTTTCATTACACCATCCCCCTAAAATGTTTCATTGGCGAGATATCAACAAAACATCACTTTCTGACCTTTTGACCCTTTCATATTAATGCGGATCATATTACAATATTTCCACCTCTTACCAGTCAATCTTATCCTGAAGTTATGACTCAATTGGAACAACGGACACCGAGTTACAGCTGCTAAAACAAATTCACTAAATTGCCTCTGGTGACCCCAAATAACCTTTGACCTGCACCAAAAACAATAGGGTTCATCTACTCAATATGGGCAAACTACATGCCAAGTATGAGATCACCCGGGGTTACCACTCTTGAGATAGAGTGTTTACAAGCAGCGTCACACACACACATACATACGCACACACACACATACACACACACATACACACACGCCATCACCATCGCATAGATTCCTTGCCTGCCTTCGGCAAGGAATCAAAAACTGGGACCAACAACCAGGCAAAAGACACACAAGTCTGAATTTCTTCAAAGTGTGATCAATCTGTAGTACTCGGGGTGCCAAAGAAAGTGCTATTTCTTAGCTACTCTATGAATTTTCTTAAAACAGCAACAGTCACAGAACACAACTGATGCTTTTACATCAAGGTAAGTACCAAAATTTCCCAGCGGTTCTTTTGATTGTAGGGTGGAGACCTGAACTATATTTTTTGCATACTGTAATTATTCATTATGTGCTGATGGTGTTTCTCAAAGTTTTGACTTAAAAGAGGATTTTAACCTTCACTACCAGAGTCAAAGAGACCACACAATGGTTTCAAAATATCTTCGTGCACCACAAAAAGAAGGGAAACTAGCTGTAGTCAGCACTAGAATAGTGATGGTATACAGAGTGCACAACAGCTTATGATTCTGTAGAAGTATCTTCAGTTCTAAGATACCAATATCTGATAAGTATTGGCTAATACTGAGAATTTAAGTTTTACTTGCAGATATCAGTATCATAAATCAGTGTGATATATCAGTATTAGATGTCAGTACCACTGTTTATTGGTACAGTAATATTCATTCAACACTTATTCTTACAAAAGTGGAACTTATGGAATCTCTTGCCACAGCATGATCTCTGTAACACATCTATAGCTTATTAACATGAAATCTCAGATTTTCTTGTCAGTGAACTCTTCTTCACACACATTTCTGCACAAGAAGTCAAAGGTTACCTCTGAAATTATGTCTGAGTTAATTCCTTACTGGCAATTAGATTCAGCAGTAGCTGTTTAAGCATCACTGTCTAAAGCAGAAATCATATCCTATAAACATACACTCATTACTAACACAAGTATGCAGGTCAACGTCACTTCAGAGAGCCTTTGTACCTTCTGATGTGCTGATTCTCAGATACTTACCATCTGTTTGTTGATAATTTGGTTATGACTTTTGAAGTGTCACAAACCATTCTCAAATCATTTCCATGACAATCAATTCACTGTTAAATAAGAGAGACAGTTGGTAAAAGGGGAGTTTACAACATACTTTCATTTGAATTTGAGCAGGAATGTAACATGAACATTGTCAACCACATAATGATGTGTTTATTTGTGATCTTGACATAATAACATGGTATACAGCACCCACACTTGAAATCAACCATTATTTAGAAAGACTAGCTCATATCAAAAGTTAGCAACTTCCCAAAAGTACTTGCCATTACTCTCTAAATTTAACTTCTTACCTGAACAGTCTGACCATGCTTACATTTTATTGCAAGCTTGGCATGACAGCCTCTCTACCACTATTTGAGCTTTCTTGGTATGATATTTCTGTTGCAAATTTGAGAGTTTAACAACCTACTTTGGATTGATTGTGGGTTTACAGCATAATGAGCTGTATTTGCATTGAAGTTATTCCATTGGTTTGTCAAAAGTTGTTGAGTTTCAACAAACTGCTATGACTGTCAGTATTGAATACAAATGGGTCTTCGTAATCTTTTTTCTTTAGCCAAAAGTTGTAAAAACCCCCCTGGGTCCTTTGCAACATACATACAGTACACATCATTTACATCAGAGTACTGTTCAATAATATGTACAGATTTGTTACTTTAATACAAAACTTAAACAATCAAAATACAAACTCTGGTAACAACAGTAATGATTATATTTCCCCTTCTCGTTCCTGCACCTTACCTCACCAACCACCCATAATCTGGACTGGTCCCCCTCCCAACAAAAATAGTCCAGCTTAGTAGTGTGTCAAACTAACACTTCAAGCAGGATTTTTAAGAACTGAACAAGAATTGTCCACAGCAAAGATTCTTCCTCCTCTGTCTGCCCTTCACTGTAAGATGGAAGTCCTGATTGATATGACAGTGTCTCACTGTCTGATTCAGGTGTAAGCACCCAGTAAATGTCCATTTGGAAGCGACTTGAGCTTGAAAATGGGTGTCCATAAATTGCAACTCCAACCGGTCTTTTGAAAGAACTCGGAATATCAACAACTTCATCCCCATAAGTAGCTGACTGTATTTCATAATCACTGTAGGTGGGATGAGACACTTTGTCCGACACATAAACATCTGCATCTCCTTCTAAACTTTTTATAATGAGTTGAATAGGTCCTTCTTTAGTGAGTTTAAAATATGAATAGTTCCCAGCACCCACTTCACCTCTTAACGATTGTAGCAAAAGACGAGTCTGTGCACATGTAATATTCAACAAGAATATCATCTTTACAACAGTTTTCCAACACCAATGAGTGAGATCCATGACAAGAGTTCCCTGATGCCAATGGCAACTTGTAGACCTGCAAGAAATGAAACTACATTTGATTTGACACAAGTATAGACCCTATGCATTCATGTCATGCTGACATAATGTTAAAGGACAAACAATGAAGCTAGCTACACAAGGTGCATGACTTTGGTACACACAACTGTACTCACAGCGTAGCCTTCATACACACAGCCTCAGGCAACTATCAGACAAATATTAGCTCTCTGCACTTATTGTGGTGTAAGTTGTAATGGGGGATGCCATGAGACTGAGGTTGGGGAAGTAAGTTAACTTTAGAAAAAAATATTCTTCCCAATAAAGACAGAAAAATATACCATACTTAAATGGACTCCCTGTACTATGAAGAACACTTCTGTTCATGTAATTAAAACAAAGTACTGTAATAGTTTCTTGTTGGAAGTCTATTGAGATGGGTAACAGACAGGGCTGGAAAAAGGAACATGTCCAGGAAAGCTAGAAGCAACTACTTTGTTTAATATTTGAAATCTAAAATCAGTGGTGGTCCAATAGCAGTAGCAGTAGCACTTTATAGTTGTGGCTGCACTTCTGCATCATGATCTGCCCTGAATGGCACCCCCCAGGCACCAGCAGCAGCAGATCACTGCTTCTTGAGTTATGTTTACAAGGTTTCTTCAATTTGACCTCTGGTGACCTCACATGATCTTTGACCTCTACCAATATCACTTTAGCCCTTGAACTCAATGTGGAGTCTCTACATGCTACAGTATATGAGAGATCCCAAAAAGTTTCACTTCTTGAAATACAGTGTACAGTATCACGTTTACAAGTTTCTTGTCACAATTTGACTTTCTGTGACCTTGAATGACCTTTACCCCCACAAAAAACGATACAGATGTTGAATTCAGTGTAGGGCATCTGCATGCTACATATGGGATCCCTCACTGTTACCCTTCTTAAACCATGGTCCTTAAAACTTTTTCACAACTTCATTTCCAGAGACCTCAAATGACCATTGACTTCCATGAAACACAACAGGCATCCCAAACAGAGCATGCACATGCTAACTGTGGGATCCATCAAGGTTAAAGTTCATGAAATATTTTGTTTATACAAGATATGTAGCATTTGACCTCTGCCAACCTTTTATGACCTATGACCACAACCAAATTGAATACAATTCTTCTTAACATGACAAAATCTATAAAAGTATTAAAAGTATCCATCATTCCTATCTTGAAAAATTGTGTTGACCAGGTTTTCAGCTATTTACTTCTGGTTTGACCTCTGGCGAAAACAGGCACCTTCTTCACAATATTACTATGTATGTATACCAACTATATATATATACCAAGTTGAAAGGACCCATCATTGTTATCTTGAGATATCACGTTTACAACCAGCAGGCTTTTTATGAAGACCAGGTTAAAAAAGTGGGATAAAAGTGGTATCAAAATTGTCAATAAAACAGAACAAAAGTAAAACTTTGTACATCAAAAAAGGACAAAAGCAGGGATTTTGCAAGCTTTCATTCTGCTTTTTACCCATCTTGACAGCACCATACTGACTTTAATACACACTTTTGTTACACAATTTTTGCATGCCATTTTAGACCTTTCTTTCAAGTAAAAAAGTAGGATAAACAAGAAAAAAGTAGGATGAAGTCAGGAGAGTCAAGGAAACATAAGGATAAGTAGTAGGAAGGTTCAAATGAAGTGTAACGTAGGATAGGTAGGAGTCACTTGAAACCCTGAAGCAGTTTGCAAGATTTCCCTTCTTTCACCTCTGGTGAACTCAGATGAACTTTGGTCTCCACCAAATACATTCAGTTGTTAAAGTGTACCTACTGTAAAGCCTAAAATTTCAAAAATATGTTACAAAGCTTGAACATCAATCCAAATGGTCCCATTCCTATTTTTACAGGACATTTCTAAGCTGAGATATAAAATGTTGAAGCTTACTCACTCAATTGAGAATGGTAGATTGCACTGTTATTTTTTGATGTCATTCTTGTAGGACTTAAATTACTTTCTCTGTTTTTCTTTGTTTTCCAAAAGCCACAACACCTTGTGCCAAAATGTGATGACTGTCTAACTGTTACAGGGTGACTTGACTATACAAACCCTCTCTGTAAAACATGCTACCGTATGCAAGAAAACAGTAGATTTTTCGAGGTCATAAACATTTTTGTATCAAAAAGAAACAAAAGCAGGTAATATGACTTGTGTAAGAAGGACATTGCAAGTTACAGCATAATAGACTATTTCAAATTAAGTAAATAAATTTCAACATTTAATATCACAGCAAGAGAGTAAGCTATGAAAATGGAAATTGGATGAATGAAATTCCTTTTCCAACCTCTACAATATATATGGTATTCTTTAAGGGACCCTTTAAAATGACAAAACTATATATACTGTACCACATATAAGAACTTTCCATCGTTCCTATTTTGAAGTATGTTAACAAGGCTGTCTGCAGGGGAAGTTGTCCTTGTTTTCCTTACTGTTTTTTTAGTTCTTCAAAAAATTTTGCCCTTTTCATGCATGTGCATATGTAGAACTGATCTCTTTAAGCTATCTGTGGAGGGCTTGCAATATCATCGCCTGTGGTTACCCAAACTGGCATAATGTGGTGGCACAACTGCCAATAGACATAATCTTCGGTGCCCACTTTGCTATGCCGGTGTGTCCCTATGTCAAAATCCCTGGCAACGGACCTAAACAGGGGTCAATGGAATTGACTAGCAGAGCTCTAGACACCAGTTTTGCATGTAGCCATTCACAGTGACTGAAGTGACGATGAATGGAACATCATCCCCACAAAAATGGATTTAAAAATTAGACTTAGCTTCTGACTTCTCAATACAAACAAGGAAAAGTGTTTGGATTATTATTTGAGCTTTACTGACATGTTTAGTACAGACCATTGTAATTTATGAGCTGTGGCTGGAGGGACAAAAAGAAGAAGGGAATTTTTCTCTGGCCCATCATAAAAATATCAAATGAATGAATTTTGAACTACAGCCAAATTTCAGAGCCTTGCTACAGGGTGGTAGGTTATTTGTTGAACCAGACTGGAAGGTTTGCCAAAAGCACAAGATCTGGCCCACACAGCTACAGTAGCTTACTTAGTTTGGTTCCTGAACATGCAAAACATTGCTAGAAATCATATTTGACAACACACATGGAGTAAACATCCATAGCTGCACAGGAAACTCAAAATTTGTCCTGTCCACACATGTACAGTATACACAACATTTTTGCACTTAGTACTGTACCCATATCATAACTTCATATGTTCACTGGTATGGTAAAATTATTTAACCACCTTAAACTGTGTAGATTTCTGTAACTAGAGCACCAATGGTGCAGTAGCTCAAACCCTGGCAAACTTTGGGGTCTGCTCTTCTACACGCCCCCCCCCCCCAAAAAAAAAACCCTGTGTACATCACTACATGGTGTGATTGCAGGAAACACATAATCAAAACAAATACATCCATGTCTCTCCCAACATTAGTAAAATGCAAATAAAAAAGTGAAACCTTACCTCCCCCCCCCCCCCCATTCTCAAAAGCAAGGTAAGGAAATCCCCCCTTGTCCCCAGTGAAAATAACAGAACTAACCTATTTTAAGTTCAAAGCATTACCATACCAATTATCTATGAAGAAAGATGTTATTCAATATCACAGTGAGCTACAGTAATCAAGACACTAATTAACAGAGCAGTTTTGACATAAAGCAATATTGATGTACTCACATATATGCATTAACACAGGTCCAAAGATTCATATTTAAAATCTGAGAAGTGTGAATGTTAAGGCAGTGGATAAAATCCCCAAGTCCTAGTTGACAAGTAGCAGAGGACAGGCCTCTTTTGTATCAACTCTTAAGTCTTGATTACTGCTTGACCTTAGCAGTGCAATCCTTACTTTCAACTGCTAGATTGCACCATCTAAAAGCCCATTAGCTTCTGGTTTTGTTTACCCACATTATTATAAAGTTACAGTTATAAACAATCTGGTATTAGCTCTCTGCTACCACAAGGAACATAGAATATACAGTTACCAGGAGAACAGGTAACTCTGCAAGGAAGAGGTATTGTCAATTACAACTCATGCACGATGATGAATTATGATGCCAACCAGGGAGCTGCGCCAACAGATCTTCTACACCACCACACACAATACAGAAATTGTTCATATACTTGCCCAGAAGCTAAGCAGCTCCCTTTAAACTAACCTTTACAACCTCACAGGACTAACCTCTTGTAGACAGACAGTTTTAAAGAGAGTGCAGTATACAGAAAATAGGTAGTAAAGTGATTTTGTGAGACTGCTAAAAATAGAGGGGTGGCACAAAATTGGTTAGAAAGGTATCAAAAGTATCCTTCATCATAAATTGGAGAAGTAATTTGTAATCTGCACATGCCAGTCATGCTTCTGAGCAATTTTGAAGATAATTAATTACAACTCATGCACAATGATGAATTTCCTGTTAATCACTTCTCTTTTAATTGCTCCATCTAAATGTCCAGTTGCTTCTGGTCTTTACACACTACATACATTGTTTTTACAGTGAATAAACAATGTGGTATTAGCTCTCTGCTGCCACAGGGAACTTGAATATACAGTTACAAGGAGAGGGGGCTTCTGCAAGGCACAGGTATTGTCAATTACAACTCATGCACGATGATGAATTATGATGCCAACAGAATCATTCCCTCCAGCGATGTATACTTTAATCAGAAGTTAAAAGGGCCATTTGCCATGAAGCACTGTCATTTGTTGTTTTTAAAGGAGCAAAATCGGATGTATTCTCAAAGATCAGCCCCCTCCCAAAAGAGCGCACGAGGAATTTAGGTCTTAAATCTTTAATACCCATGCATACCACCACTAAAAGTTTGCTGTAACCAAATTTCAAAAAGATTCATTGCTATTTGTGGACAAAGAGGCATTTGGTATATTTTCAAACATTGACCACACATGACCCCTGGATGCACTTTTCACCCCAAAATTTGGATTACAATAGCTGGCCCATGGTCCAACGAACAATGTACCCAACTTTCATCAAGATCCATTCCACAGCATGGAAATAGCAACATATTTTACACAAATTGTACCAGACGGAGCTTTTGACCTCTCCTGACCCCAAACGACATTCAATCCAAAATCCATGAAGGACGACAAAACTAGGCTACCCAATGAGCATTCTCACCCACTTGCAGGATCATTACGAGTTCTGGGTAAGAAGAGATACCTTTTGAAAATTTTCCTATAATGGCCTGTAATGACCCCTAAATGACCTTTGACCTACATTTCCTGGAGGTCACAAACAGCCCACCTGCCAAGGACCAATGTGTCCGAGTTTCGTTAAAATCCATCAACAAATTTGGGCCTGAGAGCATTAAAGGCAATTGTGGACAGACATGATAGATAGATGGATAGACAGAGGGACGGTGGCAGATCACAATAGCTCAAACAGCTCTTTGAGCTGGTTTGAGCTAAAAATGAGTCATAATGCACATGAAGTGAAAATCACGGCACAGTTGTATGAACAAGTAAAAACTTTCCAGTCTGGTGTTCAAACACTTTGAAATGGAAATTTCCCCAGGATTTAAAAGTTCTTTAACCTTAAATATTTAAGAGTTTGCTTTAACATTTTACATAAACACAGCTCTAAGGGCTAATACATTATAGTCTAGGCCTAGTGGCCATGCTCCCATGGCGATTAACTGCAAGACCAAAGGTCCATGAGACCTAAGGTCCGAAAGACTGAAAATGCACTGGCACATTTGCAGATGCCTGACCAAAGGCATACGAGACCGAAATGCAATTAGGGTAAGCAAGACTTGCGCATGCTTGTTTCATTGGTGCTACAACTGGATCCATTACAGTGAGTGACCACCACTTTGTATGTCCTATTGTGTGTTCATGTACAGTACAGCAGTCTATGCATGATTCTATGGCCGAGGAAGTACTTCCATGGTCAAAGTGCACAAGAGATCTCAGTTTACATAGTACTGTACATACATAGTGTGAAGCCTATTCAGCCTCACATTTCAAATGAGAAGGGATGTAAAATGGTGATGGTGAAATGACAAAACTGCAGCTTAGTTGTTTATCATAACTACTCTTACAGTCAAGGTGACAGCATAAAAATACTAAACAAGTGAACTGAGCTAGAACTTCAGAATGATACTATTTGCAGAGTCTGTAGTAATTCTCAAGACTATGCAGTTTTCCCCATGGGTCAGGGACTGAAGTAGAAACTGGGTGCTACTATATACAAGTTAGTGACCAAAGTAATAGCACTGTCACTCTGGGAGCATACATCAGTGGAAGTGTGATTCACCTCTGAGTTATCCCTTACTGAAGTTCTCCCTTTCTACCAAACTGTTTTGAAAAAATAAAGAGCTTAAAACTGCCCCCTTTACCAATGGAGTATTAGGCGTTGTGCCCTGATATGATGGCAGGTAACAGTAGCCTTTGAAAAGCACACATTCCAAGTGGAAGGGTTGAAAGGACAAGGGAGGGGGCACAAATGACACCATACTATACCAATAAAGGCCTCAGTTATAATAAAAAACCCAGAGGGGGGGACTGAGAAGCGAGTGGCGACTCCTTCTCATACTTGCCAACATCTGAAAGTGGCAAAGTGGTAGATTTTGCAAGGGAGCGAAGCAACCGAGCGGCGAGTGTGCTTGCGCACGGGGTGGGGGGGGTGGAGGGTGTGTCCCCCTCCCATGGTGTGAAACTTTGTTTTTTAATGTGAAAATATGTGATTTGGTCATTCTGGTGCATACTTTATACGGTACGTATTTTGTATGCATAAGGAGACATATTATTATGTGTTTTATGAACTATTTTGTAGGAATAACCATAGAAATCAAAAACACACATACTGCTGGCTAATAACTTATCATTCGACAAGTAGGCTAGCTAGCACAAAGACTGTATAGCAGCAGCAATAACTGCTGTGCTGCCTCCTGATCGATATTTGTATGGAAGTCTATGTGTACTGTAGGTGATGGGATTATTGTCAGGCCGCTCTGATCACAAAAGATGTAAACAATCAAGTACAGTACAGTCGGTTTGTCCATGCGCGCTTGTGCCATACTTAACATTGTACTACAGACTACAGTACAGAGGTATGTACGTACTTACAAGCACGGGTTACGATCGATTCATACCTCCCAGCTCTAGCTCGATCGATGAAACATACTTTTATCAACATTTTCTGAGTTGTTTTTGGGTGAATTGGGCACAACATGCACACTGAAACAGTAAAGTCTAACTTACATCATACTTTGAATAAATTCTATGGCAGGTTTGCCAAAAATCAGTAGATCAGAGTAAAAAATCGGTAGCTGGTTCATATCTCTAAAAGACGGTATTCTTCCGCCGAAATTGGTAGAGGTGGCAAGTATGCCTTCTCCATGATTTCCAGACCCCCACAGAAAGACCTGTCTCTGGTCTTAGCCCAGGGAAAACAGTGGAGATTCACCTGGAGGACACTAGAGATTTTTGCTGGGCTGGTAGTGGTACGTACATTAATTAAAATAAAAATATTTCCCAGACACTAAAGATTAAGTTCTTTACTGACTCAAAGCAGTTGACATTCATAGCCTCAGTGATTCTGTAGGCCTATCACATCAAGTTGCATTCAACTCTGTAGTGTATTATAACTATACTGTACTTTGCAGCAATCATAGGGCACTTGGACAGTAAAGCATTCAAGAAGTCAAGTTACTAACATTGTCAGGGAGTTGTTACAGTATAAAGCACAGAGGCAATGATGGAAGATGCTATGAATAGTATATAACTTAAGCAAAGACTTCGATAACATGGATAATTCATATTTTTCCCCTCACTCTCCCTTCGGAAAACTGTTGTCTGCCATACAGGGTGCATTTTGTGCACTATACGCCGAAGATTTTCTGCGTAGACGAAGGAAAACATTTGGCGTAGCAGCATGAAAATTTACTCAGGTTGGCATACAACTTACCATAGCAGCAAGAGGATTCACACGAGTTAGCCGCACAGTTGGCGTACAACTTACCTATCAACTATATATTTGTACTGCAACTAGTCTAAGTCAAAACAGCAGCTATAAAATTTTCTGCTGCATTGTGTTTCCACTTAATTTACAATGAGTCCCACACAAAATATGATTATTCCCTGCTAAACAGGAAAGAATGTGTGAAACTTTTTGCCTAAAGTATGATGAATGCTCATTGCACAGCAGGCCATGTATGTTATGAAGGTTGTATGGTATAAATCACACCTTTGGTACATGGTTTTGCTGGCGTACGAACCATGACACCTCGACATAATTGCAGCACACCTTTGGTTTTGTTGGGGTACGAATGCTCCAGATTGGAAAGTTTGCCCTGCACGGGGGATTTATCCCCCGCGCAAAAATATGAATTTCGAAGTTACCAGCAGCACAATTTAACAACTGACAACTGCAACCGCGCAAACTTGTTGGCAGCAGCCAAACAAGTTGGCTGGGAAAGGCAATTTCCTGCAATGTTGGAGGTAGTTCAAATGGCTTAAACTTTCTTGCTATGTTCCATGCCAAATCATAGTGGCGCTCCGCTTGGATAGTATCGGCCGCGCAATTCTCTTGGCCATTATTAATATCCCCCGCACACCAATGCAAGCTTTCCAATCTGGCAAATGCTGACACCTCAGCGTAACTTTGGCGTGGGCTTTACAAGGAATGCACCCTGGTCTAGTGTTCGACCGATCATCTGTTAGATAATTGATATCGGGCCGATTATCGCACAATCGGTAAATAATTGGCATCAGTAAAATTTTGTCATTCAACCGATTACCACCACCGAATCACCAATTATTTGAAAACTGGAAACAGGGCTAAAATACACTTCAAAGTTTCTGCAAAAATCTTTATAATTCACCAAAGCACGCATTTCTTTAAGTTCCCGCCCAAAATATCAGCACTGATACTCACATAACTTGCAACATTTTAAGCTCTTCAAATGATAGCGATCATCGTACGTAATTGGTGCCGTAACTCTAGTGCAGCACAGTTCAGGTGCGTGAAAGGGCACACAGTATTACCTACAAGGTGTGCATGCCACGGACCATGCCACAATCTGCATACAAATTGTACTACAGGAAGAAATGACTTCGTGCTACGTTTTTTCAAGTTTCAGTGCTAACCACATCATCTGTACACATTTGGTGCACATACGTACTGTAGCAACTTTGGAAACTCGAGGCTCATTATCCTGCATAAATTATGCTACTTCCCACATTCCTTTCGTTAAGTTTTTAATTACCTATGACCCCCACATGCGCACACGTAATTGCCGCACAGTTCTTGCGAAGTTGAAGTTCACCTAGGAAGCACACCAGTACAGTGTGTAATACATAATGCAAGCTAAGTGCATTGCCCGCGCTTTTTACGTAGCACGTTGGTCATGTACTACTCCGTGCTCCTAACTGATGAACGAAGGGAAACGGGCCCATGTTAAATTCACGCTGGAACGGCAACAGTTTTTAGATTACGGGAATTTATCGGGAATTAGTTTTACATTTCATTTGGAGATTCTTTTACATAAGATGTAAGTGTTGGGCAAGACGCTTTAAAAAGGGTTTAAAAAATATGTATCCATATTGTTATGGAACCATGAGATGAGTAAATCAAACAAATTGAGTGGAATGTTTAGTGGCCCTTAAGTGCCAAGGTAGATAGTTTTGCTTAAAACTGGGGTGGATAGGCTACTATATAGCACTACGACAGTCCAGTACAGACCTTTACACGGAATCTTTCGACATGATCGGTGTATTGAACCACTGTAGGCAGAGCCATATGTAAGCCGACAGACTCTTTGGTTAACGTTAAGCCTGTGACATCTTACGAAAGCATGTATTTATGGTTGATTTTTATCTCAGTATTTCGAGAGGAAATTCTTCAAAAAACAATATTCCATTCGTGGAATGTGGGGTACTGTTTTTAATCATTCATCACCAGTGTGAAGGTTATGTTATGGTGTGTGAACAAAGTTAGAAATATGCGACTGACGGCGAGAAAACATGACCTTCCTATACATGTAAATAATCGGTGATCGGTAATCGGCATCGGCCCAATTGTGTAATTGAATAATCGGTAATCGGTGATTACCGACCGATTCTGGCATAATCGGTCGAACACTACCCTGGTCTGCCATAAATATAATAGCCTAGGCTAGGAGTAACTGATATAGGACTGACCTATGCCCATACTGGAAAGTTCAACAATTTTCACGCAGATTTGTGGCATATGAAAATGTACACCAGACTTTTTGGCATATGGCCTGATCGTAAAATTCTAGGCCTATTAACTTTGCTGTATTGGCATGGCCCACAATGACGATATCACTGTGGCATAGGCCTAGGCCTAACCGTAATGATACTAGCCTAGGCCTAGCCTGCACCCTATAAAACCATTACACAGTACACCTGCAGTAACGAACAGTATGAATGCACTCAGAAAGACTGATTCTGTCTGAGACTGGGCTGTAATTAAGGTGGCGTGACGTGGATCCTCAATGCATGACAGAATTTGGTGCAATTTTGTGGCGTACAGCATACAACTTTCCAGCCTAGCCTAGGCCTACATCAATTTCATGAATAGTGTAATGCGTTCCCATATTTTTGTGCGTCCACTATTTTCGTGCAGTACACATCTACATCACTATGCATAGGCCTAGGCCTACATCTATTTGAGGCTGCTCTATGGGCTTGCCTAACTACACGAAAAGTTTTCGCGCAATTGCCCCCAATACAAAGATCAAGCTCAGCATGTGATCAGCATAGGCAACAATACACTTAGAAGCCACTATGAACTTCGTACTTTCAAACTAAGTTTTACAACATAACAAAATCATATCATGTACCCGATGCAGTTTAAGACAATAATGCTTGCACTCGATTGCCGACAGTGAAAGAAAATCTGGAGCCTGGACCTCTGACGGTAAGTTTCTTTCGAGTGTGATTTCTTTGGGAGTGCCCTATGGCAGCGTATGGAACGCGAGAAACGCAAAATATTGTGCGAATTGTAATCTTTACGTACCGTACCCTTTAGGTACTTTTCTTTACACTTGGATGTGTCTTTCGGGTGTATCAACCTTAAAATGGGATACAAAACTGGCAACGAAGGTGAGATACTGTTGAGCAAAGTGTTTTATAAGTAGTCTACGACCACAGGCGGGATTACAGGGGGGACAAGCGCCGGGGGCACTTGCCCACCCTCCACACTTTTTTCCAGAGTTTAAAAAATAAAAATAATAAAAAAAAAATGAGAAAAGGAAAGCGAGACCAGAGAAATTATTGACGAATTTTCTGTAGCCTACTATGATTAATTTTGCAATGTTTAATGAAGGAAATATTAGTATCAAAAACCATGAAAAATCTTCTCGGCGCGCTTCGCGCTCACCTCCAGAGAAAATTGACTAATACAATTGAAAGTTTTGTCTTGAACCGTAAAAATTTCTCTCGTCTCGTCCTCTTTGTGAATTGAGGCTCTGAAATAAGGGTCACTGAAAGTACTATTGTACGTCAAACAATTCACCATAATTCTTGCGAAAAAAGTCCCAAATCCTACCCTTGTATACGGAACCACAATTCTCGAAAAGAAGAAGAAGAAAAATCGGCGTGCTTCGCGTGACCCTTATATAAATCGATGTCTCATTAGTACTGCTGTACTGCTAGCTGTACGTAGGAAAACTCTGGTGGAATTGCCTCGTTATTACTTACTCTAGGACAGCTTGACTAAATTGTCATACCCAAAGCCCTCGCTATACCTATTGCTCTTCACTTTCCTCACCAACCACCATCCTCAGCAAATTGACTGACGGTTACTATGGTCTTAAACTTGCAATCATCATATAAAATCTATTTCATTGGCATTTCAAATTATACCTGATGGAAGCAAGATTTTTTCAAGAAATGGTCCAGAATGGCAATAAAAGCCGTCAAAATTAAGAAAGATTTTTTTTGGGAGGACCGTCAATATTCCCCAGCCTTCGGCGATAGCGATCGATTAAAGGCTTCGCTAACCACAACTTCCAAGATGCTGCATCCAATAAAAATTACTTCCCTTGCCCTTGACAATGTTCATGTTAAACTACCCACAAAAGATTTCATTGACTTCTTTAGTATCACATATCCTTCAAAACTACCTTATTTTTCACACTAAATAAAATCGGTGAGGGGCACTTGGCCCAGACCATCGACAAAATTCAACATGAAAGAAAACCTCCATGGAGAAGGATATAGGTTCCCATATCCTGTTCGATGGAACGAACAGGCACCTGGGAAAAGGAGGACATTTTTTATGCAATAAAAATACTGCATTTGCAACTAAAGAAAAAATAGGTTACAATTAAATGTCTCAAACGCTGTCTCAACGCCGTCTTTCCTGCGTGCTGCACCTTTTAAATATTGCTTCGGGGTTTCGGGGTTACTTCCTTTAGAACACCCTGTTTGTCATAGCTACGCAGAAACTCTTCTATTATCATTGAAACCACCAATGCCCCCAAGGCCGTACGCAGCCTAGGGGAAGTCCTCTCTCCCCCGGAAATTTTCAAAGCAAAATTTTTATCACCATCGATCTGTGTAAATTTACCGACTCTGTAAAGATTGTTTAGATGCAAGTTTTCATGCACAAAAAGTGTCATTTCCGGTACCTTAATAAGGGACAGGCGCTTAGCGAAGGGGGGGGGGCAAGATCCCTCTTTCTGTCTAGCATTTCTACTACTCATGTCACTAAAAAGTTTGAAAATGCGATTTTTTTTTTTTTTTTTTTTTTTTTTTTTTTTTTTTGGCGCGTACCCATTTTGAATACAAGATCTCCCATTCTTAAAATGATTGTTCCAAAGCCCCGGGAAAACCTCAGAATTACCCATTCTCCCCTACTTCCCCAAGCCCTCAGCATTGTCGATCCCATCTGACATCTGTCACATGGAGTAAGAATATAATTGAAAAAAGTCAAATTGTGACTTTTGTGGTATGTTAATTGCCCACCTTAACTCATTTGGAGTTGAAGCTAAAATGAATCATTTAAATGCCTACAATTTCGTAAATACCCCAGAGCTTCCAGGGCTCCGCCCCCTGGATCCCCACCGGGGGTCTGCCCCTAGACCCCGCCAGGGGCCTGAGGCGGGCCCCTGTACCCCACGCCTTTAGGAGGAGTGCTTCGCCCTCCCGCGGCTCCTTCGGCGTCGTTCGACAACTTTGCCCCCCCCCTCCCACTTTCAGACATCAAATCCCGCCCCTGCCTACGACTGAACAGTTACCTTCTTTGAAAATATAGGGGATATAGGGGATATAGGGGATATAGGGGATATAGGGAAAGAAAGAAAGAAAGAAAGAAAGAAAGAAAGAAAGAAAGAAAGAAAGAAAGAAAGAAAGAAAGAAAGAAAGAAAGAAAGAAAGAAAGAAAGAAAGAAAGAAAGAAAGAAAGAAAGAAAGAAAGAAAGAAAGAAAGAAAGAAAGAAAGAAAGAAAGAAAGAAAGAAAGAAAGAAAGAAAGAAAGAAAGAAAGAAAAAGAAATGAGCAAAATGTTAACAAAATTGCCAATTTGCCGATTTTTCTCCATGCAGGCCTTCTAGGATCATTAATGACACCAGGCTAGCAAGGGGACTCGCTATCGTGCTCAGACACTGGGGAATAAGAGGGGCTTACCAACCTCCAATTGATTTCCGAAAATGTCCGGCAAAATATGAAATGAACTCAAAAGGCGTTTAAGCTATAGATTTCTGCAGGGGGTATGGAGAAGTATGTTTTCAACAGAGTGATGGATTTTTTAATCAGAAGAAAAGAGAAGGGCGGGGTAGGCCTATACCCAGGGTTGGGAAGTAACGAGTTACAAGTAACGCCGTTACTGTAACGAGTTACATTTTGTGTAACGGAACCCTGTAACGAGTTACATTTGCATTTCAGTAACGGAGCAAGTAACTAGTTACAATTCTGTGTAAAAGTAACTGTAACGGCGTTACATTTGGGTCCCGTTACTTTCCCGTTACAAATAGTCAAAATGACCACAAATTGCATTTTCTTTGAGCTAATAACAGAATAACAGAAAATTTTCAAATTGATGACACTTTGGTAGTAAAATGTAAAATTATTTTCGATATAGGCTATTTATCATTCATCGCTATTATCGACGTCGCCCTCACCGACATCAAATTTTATTCACGATTAGAATCAGAAGTTGATATTAGATGCACACGCTGCAGGCTTACAGGCCGGGCCACTTGATTGTCTATTGAACCAGGGAGTTGTCAAATAGCAACTCCCTGATTGAAATAAGTTTAAAATTGATCTGTATGTCAAAATACTTATTAGACAGATCAATGCTTATTATCCATGAGACCGATTTGTGCGATTATTTGAAAAATACTGAACGGTCCTCTAAGGCTCAGCTGACTTTATGTATTCTAAGTAAAGTCAGCTGGGCCTTGGTTTACTCATATTGTCCTTTAGAGGACACAGTGGAGACAGTGTACCGTGAGAAACGGGTTGGCCCATGGGCATTCAAATACCAGCTTACTTTGAAAGTTTAATCATTGCCTCTTGAGACGTTAGGGCTGGACCCGTGTTCACCCTATCCGAGTCGGAGCTAACTGCGATTCTAGATTCCCGAATCTTTCCGAGCATGGTACTACTCAGGATCCTCAAATTTCTGCCAGTTTTGATTCCAATGGCACCAATTCCGAGACCAGTCTTTTTGCCAATGTATATCATATCACACATACAGATGTTTTAATTCTATCGTACATGTCCACCATTAATTAACAAAGTCATCGTTTGTACTCACTTCCATAGCCTGGCCTCCTGAGTAATTTAGTTGATTGTATGTGACAATACCTTAGATCTGTACATTGTGCACAAATGGAACTTTAAACACTTTTAATGTAACTTTCATATTTGAGAACTCGGCTGGAATGAACTCCGAGTCCGAGTCCAGTTACATCACATTCCGTAAAAATTTCGATTCCGGAACCTTCTATCCCGGGCAAATTCCTAATCTAGAAAAACGCTCTTGAGACCGGCATTAAGCTAACCGAATCCGGACTCTTGCGTTGGAGCCCAGTAAATCTATACGGTGCCAAGCGTTGGTAAACACCGTGCATCCATTTATGCATCTAATTTAACATGTATGGTATCTTTATTTGATGAATCAAACGTATGAATTTAGGCTATATCATATTCTTTTCAATGTCCGTAACTCCTTACACTGGAATAATAGTACGGTTAATATAAAAAAAAACAGCAGAATATTGAAATGGTCAATGGCGTTAAAAGTATCCTAACAAAGCTAATTGGAAAGAGAAGTGTCCGACTTAAAGCTTTACCTATTGTAAAGGGAAAGTGAATTATGTGCACATGATCTGCATGTATAAACTGCATAGTATCACCATTTCTATGCACTGTTTTATATCGACACAATGTGAAACTTGAAATTTATGGGGAAATATCACTTAGCCCAACCTTAGCGGTGAGGTTTTAAAATTTTACTGCTAACAAATGTATTCATCCTCTTATTATACCATATTTATGCTCTTGAGCGGTGAAGACTTTACTGCTGAAACAACGCTCTTCCCCTTTCCGGCATAGCCGCTAACCTCTCTAAATTAGCCGACTGTGTGATGGGAGTATAAAGATTTCAACCCTCAAAGAAGTACTTTGGTAACTGGAAAAGTTTTGGTTATAACCATATTCCTCTAACAAATAGTTTGCGTAAGCTCCGACACAGTATCATGATTCGCTGCTTCATGTTGAGCATTAGGAGCCTCTGCGACAATGCCCATTGAAGATCAGCTAGCTTCATTGACTTTCTTTGGGGAACACCTAAGGATAACCGGCACAAATGAGGTGTCGGTCGTCTCATGTGCCCCCGTCTTACTATCTAATTATGCCCCCCCCCCCCCTCCATTTCAGGTACCGAGGTACCGTATATTCACCTTGAAGTAACGAGTTACTTTTGAAATGTAGCTAGTTACTTTTTAGTCAAAAGTAACTGTAACTAGTTACTTTTTCAACATTGTAACTAGTAACTGTAACGAGTTACAATTTTACGGAATTAACTGTAACTATAACGAGTTACTTTCAAAGCGTAACGGGAACAACCCTGCCTATACCTGATCCATATAGTTAATCCAGAGCTTCCAAGAGGCCATATTCCGGTTTCTACCAGCCTTTAGATACGATTTTATAATGCACAAATGAAGCAAGGCAAATTTTCTTAATAGTTCGAGAATATTTCTGTGGACTCCACGAACGTATTTTTGCGTAAAACTTTCCCCGACTAGAAGGCAGTAATGTGTCCAAAAGGGGACTTCAGGAGGTTTGTTGATACATACCCTTAGACAAAATAGGCTCCTATTTCACCTAACCAAAATATTAAGAATGTTTTGAACCAATATGATCGGGTCCAAAAATATCCCAAAGACAACACCATTTTTGCATCTAAGCAACCTTCAAGTAACCAAAATTTCTCAAAAGGGGAGGGGGAACCCTCCCCTTACACCTATCCCCTAGAACAGCCCTCTTTTACCCAAACAAAAATTAGAATTCACGAAGTTTTGAACATTTCCAGCCATATATCAGTCAAAACTGTCCCGAAGACCGCACCATTTTGCATCTTAGCAACCTTAAAGTAACCAAAATTTCTCACAGGAGAGTGGAGCACCCCTACCTTTAGACCTCTCCCCTAGGACCGCCCTCTTTCCCCCAACCAAAAATTAGAATTCACAAAATTATGAACATTTTCCAGCCATATACATCAGTCAAAAAATAACCCAAAGACTCCACCAATTTGCATCTTAGCAACCTTAAATTAGCAAAAATTTCTCAAAGGGAGGGGAACACCCTTCCCCTTAGACCCATCCCCCACGACGGCGATCACTCAACCCATGTTCTCTATCAAAATAACCTTGCGCCGTCCCTGGTTATGGTACTGTTTTATCATCATTGGTTTCAGCGTGCGCGTGGCCGATTTACATACTTGCATGAGAGAAAATTTTATGATTCTTCCGTTTCAAGCCCCCCTAAGCCCCCCCTCCAAAGTCTCGATCTAGAACCGCGCCTGGGTACGTGCCGTTTGCAAACTGTCGTAGGCACGCATGTGCAAGCTGAACACCAACTGTCTTTGGGGTAAGATTACGATATCTTCTGTGGTGCCTCCCCAATCACCAATTCTGGTGGCGCCACTGATCGTGCGGAAGCTACTATGTCCTTCCCCAAGTTCCCCCGATAGTAAATCCCTTTGCCAAAAGTACACAAGCCACGAAAAGTGACGCCAGCACGTATTGCATGGGTGGGGGGGGGGGGAGTGCAGGCCAGACTGTTCCCAATCGAAATTTAAAGTGATCCAATTAAGAAGTTTTAAGCAAAAGATTTCTACAGGAAGTAGGGTGAAACGTCTTTATGATTAAATGATTGGCGTATTTTAATTGTTTTCTGTTACAAGTCTTTCACAGCCTCCCCAAATGTTCTCACCTCCAACTCCAGTTTAATTTTTTTTTTTTGCCTTTGCTTCTTCAATACCATCTTAAAATGTCTTTGAGTCATTCAACGGTCAATGTGTTACAAAAGGCTCTTCAACATAGGCGTGATTGTACAAGAGCAAAGTTTATAACTAAGTTGTGAAAAAGAGGAATTCTTTCCGCCTTTTACCTGTTTACTAGTTTTGAAAAGATAAACATATTTGAAGCGAAGTATTGTTCTCTAGCTGATTACAAGGCATTGATAAGTATGACTTATTTTCCTGACAGAATCATTTTGTTTAGGAAATTGAAGTATCTCAAAGTACTGCCTGAATGCAATTTACCATGAAAAATGATGTCTTAAACAGTAAAATTTCGGTGAGCTTTGCAATTGTTGCCATTTACGTGCTATAACCGATTATCAATTATACCAAAAATAGATCACCCATTATGGGAATTAGCTAAATGTACATATCGCGTTCAAATTTTGAAATAACCTCATATTCGCCCTGAACCTATACTGAGCCATTAACATCGAATTTCATCTTATATGCAATGATATAAAATCTCCTTAACCTGTTAACAGAGTAACTGGAACAGATTTCCTCACACTTAATATACCATATTGCCAGAGCTTCCGGAAGATTCGCCCCTAGGAATTCAGTCAAGGTGGGGGGGGGGGCACCGACACTACAAGGGGGCACCAATAAAGCTTACTCTTTTAGCCAAAGGCACCCACCATAAGTTAATTTAGAGGAAACATAAGGGATGATATTTAAAGCCCATCCAGACAGCCTCAGGAAATCAATGTTACGTGTGGAAACGCACTCAGAAGTTTTTCCCTCACTATAGGACAGTTTTCCTTCTGTGGCGATACAGAAGGGTAGTATTTTGGTGGGATCAGGGGGATTCCCCCAAGGTCTGGGTAATTAAAAATGGTAACACCAGCACTGGCTTTCAGCTGACCCCAAGTGACACTGCATGAGTTTACCAAGCTCTTAACAGTTACCGCATTTTTGCAGCTTATAAAAAAATGAACGAAATGAGAGTTGGTATAAACTTGAAGAGCACAGATCATCATCACTTGAAATGTTTATTCTTTGTAAATTTGTTAAAATCATCAAATGGCGGATCGGATCCAGGATTTGGCATGGGGGGAGGGGGGCATGAGCAGGATAGGGCAAGTTTTGAACTCACCACCGTCATAGGTACGAAGCCTCGATGGTGAGGGGTGGGACAGGGATTTTTTTTTTTTTGAAATTAGACACTGCTATATGGTATTTTTTGGCACTTCGCAATCAAGATAAATGGACAAAGAAACATCATTTTTGTGCATCACCGGTGCTATGAAGTGCGATCAGTGGCATTTCGGAACAGACTCGCCAAGTCAGTAGGCTTATAATCACATACTGGTCACGTGGTCAAGACTCAGGGGGTTTGCGAGAAAAAAAATTGAAAACGAACTCTGTCATATCCGATTTCTTGGCATTTGGCAATCAAAATATATACAAAATCAAACATTATATTTTTGCATCACCGGTGCTGTGAAGCGTGGCCACTCCAATTATGGAATAGGCCTATCAGCAGCAAGTCAGTGGTATACCAGTTAAATGGTCAGTTGCCTTTCTCCTCAAAATTTTTATTTTATCATAATACCACGGTAAACATCTTTCTTCAAAATGACAATGAAAAAAACCACTCCTGCCTTGCATTGGTTAACCTATCATTCAAACCAGTCGTCATAGGAAAATGTGAAACTTAAAACTATAGTTATTCGTCACGATAAATCTCATTTCATCTCGAGTATATTCCTATAAGTTGTGCTGAAAATTCCAAAACTTAACAGAAAGAAATCCATAACTTGGCTTAAACAATGTCTCAAGCAAACGAAGCATCCAAATCATAGGGATCAAAGGTAATAAAAGTCTATTGACGGCCGTTTACTGAAAAGCTTGATTAACGCTGGACCATTGCCCTCATTAAACCTCGCATCAAGGCATGTCTTAACAATGGTTTTTATTTCAGCATTAATGTGGTGTGAATTCATTCTCCGCTCCTTCCAACCCCCACATTCGCACACATACACTTTTGGCGAACAAGCGTTTCTGCTAAAAAAATTACAAAGCCTCTACAGTGTAGAAAAGAATGCTCAATTTTGAAAGAATAAACATTTGCATTTTGCAATGGATACTTTCTTGTTCCTCAATTCAGTCTGACATTTAAAAAGAAAATTAAAACCATGGAATTATCTCCCTCCAAATACTTGTAAAAAATAGATCTTTGCACCTTCCTTCACCTCCCATCTAAGCCCTCTTTACCTGTTAAGTGGTTCTTCTGTTTTATTTAAAAAGCCTTTACAAATACAACCCAAATTTTCTTTTGGTTGTCGCAAATAGCATTAAGTGTACATTCAGAAGTCAACCCAACTTAAGCATGCAGTTTTAAATCCAACAGCCGATTGATGTGAGTGGTTGAAAGGGAAGATAAAACGCCCACGGGGGAAAACAAAAAGGTCCATGACAATGGCACGAGTAATCGACGAAAAAAAAACGTTTGCTGAAGAGAACTCGCAGGCATTACAGGGGAAAGTCCCAATGAAATCCATTAATTTGAAGGTCCTCAAAATGCAGTTATTATATATATTATGTGCTTCTAAGAGTGTCTCAGTAATCACCCGGCATGTATGTCGCATAGGTGTGCGCAAAGCGCAAAGAAAAACTTGCTTTCATGATCAATAGAGGGCTACATACTATGGTTGTTGGCAAAAAGGGATTCCGCCCACTCAACCAAAATACAAGGGATCATACCTTATGGGCCCGCTCGCAAATATTGCTTTTGCTAAAATATTAAAGGTACTCCGTCCTCCCTAACCAAATTATAGGAAGGGACAATATGTCACATATTTACCAAGGTAGATACTGAAAGTAGGAAGTACCCATCTGGAAGCCCCTAGCCCTCCAAAGCCCTTCTAGGACCTTCCATACCTCAACAGTCGAAAAGCCCGCCGAAGAGTCTCGCTTGCGCAATACGGGTATTGCGCAATCGGTACAAATCTGACAATGATGTCATAGACTTTGAAGAGAATTGATAACCTGAAGGGGAAAAGGGTATGTCACGGAGTGATATACAAGGCGGCATAACCCACGCCCCAAGGGAAAGGGGGCTCGCGATCAGGGACGTCATGTTTGATGGGTTAGAACCGGGGAGTGCCACTGAGGCAGAATAGTATGGCGCAATAAGTACTGGGATGAAGTCCAATAGGCCTAGGGACTGTAATGTGAAAGGCGAGAAGTCAAAGTGCGTTGGAGACAAAGGCTGTAGAGGGCGTTCAGATCTCTGAGAAAGAATGGCCGCCAGTTGGCCATTCGTGGCAATTTTTTTAATTACCCAAAGCCTGATCTACTGCCGCCAGCTTCTAAGTCCATAATTTCTTCAAAATTGCTTCAATTGACCCCACATTGTGGCACCAGTAATACTTCATTTAGTCTTGTTTCACATTAAATTGACAAAAGACACGGCCCATCCTATTTAGTAACATATTGCAAAAGTTGTCCCAATGTCTCCTCTCGGTGATACCTTTGAAGGGGAAACACATGGACTGTACGTACAAATATGGGCGTGCTTACCTTAAAACGACATCAGACCCAATCTCTTCCTTTTACAAATCATCGCCCATTGAAACGAGGAGAACAATGGTCACGTTTTGTTGACAGATGCTTAGGCCTACCCCTAAGAGGCTTAATCCATAGTTGCAATAGAAAAAAAAAAACATTTTGAAGCCGATAACTTTTGAATATTCATCCCAAACTCATTTTCCACTCAAACGAAAGGTTGTTTTAGGAAGCTAGGCGAATTCGGTCTCAATAAAATCAGAAGCCCAGGCGACCTTCGTCGTCGGGCTTCTGATTTTATTGAGACCTTTCGTGTCAACTGCTAATTACATCAACTGAACTATGGAATCGATTTCATCTCAGAATGGGAAAATATTCATAAAACTATTACCACTTGCAACCGAAAAAAAGCTTTGTGGAAGGGGTAAGGGTAGCACGCCCTGAAAATGTAGACTATATAAAATAGCGTCTAGTGACCTGATTTGGAAATTTACAGTAGGATATGGTTAAAAAACGAAGCCAAATTAGGCAAAGAAACAATGAGAACGCAGAAGAGTCTATAAAAGCTAAAACAAGGAAGATAAAAAGGAAAATGCAACTCTAAACCCACCAAACTAGAAAAGACTGCTCAGTCTCCGGTGACTTGAACTCACGTACTAACCATTCGGACTCGAGTGCCTTTCCAATTGACCTCCGACAATGTTGAAAATCAGTTTGATTATGTTAATAATAGTAATCTACTGTACTGTAAAGCTGTATGACATAAAAGTACAATTGTCGAGGGGAGGGCAGCTGCACCGAACACTCTTTTTCTCCCGCATTGTTAGAATAGGCACCGTACTTTATATTGTCTGAAATACGCTCAAATGATGTTGTTTTCATTTCTTGAATGTTATACATTTTTCCTGTAAATGTTTAGGGTGGCTTGTAAATGTTTCGTAGTTTGCTGTATAAATGACATCGAAAGGGTTGGGGCGGGGTGAAGGGGGAGGGGGAACAGGAAGCCGTCGTCTTTTGTCGTAGTATTTTTTAATTCCTTCGTGAGACATGTAGTCAGGATAGAATACAGGTAGTCAGATAGTAACTGTGAGCTTTCACCAAAGGGGTGAATATCCAGGTTGAGAACTTTTGTAAGGAACTAGGGGCGGAGAACTGACCTGATTTTGTTTGGTTGTAGGTCAAAGCTGGCAATAATTAGTGGTTTGTGTACACCTAAAACCTTTTAGAAGCTTTTGTCAGGTATAAACTTATCCCTCACCGTGCAAGAAAGCCGACAAGTTGGCCATTCATGGCAATTTCAGTTTACCGGTACCAAACCATGACCGTGAATATTTTCTTGCTAGTGGAGCTCAAAGTTTCTGTACCATTACCCAGACGTTTTTAATTACTCAAAGCCTGATCTACGGCCGCCAGCTTCTAAGCCCATAATTTCTTCAAAATTGCTTCAATTGACCCCACATTGTGGCACCAGTAATACTTCATCTAGTCTTCTTTCACATTAAATTGACAAAAGACACCCATCCTATTTAGTAACATTTGCAAAAGTTGTCCCAATGTCTCCTCTCGGTGATATTTTTGAAGGGGGAACAAATGGACTGTACGTACAAATAAGGGCGTGCTTACCTTAAAACGATATCAGAAAAACGCGAAGGGAGACTTGGTCAAGTGTAAAGGCCTGTCCACACAGGATGCGTTGCGTTGCGTATACGTCACGTCACGTTCTTTTTTCCGCATCCTTCCGGATACATCAAGACGCATGCCTGTCTGTATAGAATGCGTCAGTTTAAGATGCAGTGTTTAGTTTCCAATGGCAAATATGCTGATTGACGAATAAAGTGTATGTAGGTCATAGAAAGGTTCACAGTACATATTCAACACATGCCTGCTGGTGACCCGAGTTGTCTCCAGCAGGTACATACACACTTTATTTCCCAGTCTCCCGAATGAGACTTGTATTTGAATGATTATACCTTCTGTCCCGGCTTAAAAAAGAAAACCACACACTGAACATGATTTCATGACAAGAGTATACACAGTAGGCCTACGTATAATGGCCCGCATGACCCTCATGGAGTGCCGGTAATTTATATATCTGAATTTTATACAGTGGCGTAGCTAGAATTTTTTGTTTTTGAGGGGAGCTCTGGGATTTTTGTGGGGGTTCCCGTTTACTATCTAAGCGGAGCTCCACCATGAGTTGGGGAGGAGCGTATCAAGAAAATATGAGATTTTAATACATCCTAAATTGCTGCCCTTGCCGCTGGCCATGCTCAATAGCAGCCATCAAGATGAGCAATTTTTGTGAAAAATGTAAAATTTGATTTGATTTTATTCTCAAACACATTAAGTTTGTCACAATCTATCCGAATTTGTACAAAATTATGCAGAGTGGAGTTATCCCGGTGGATTAAAGTCAGTGGCGTACCCAGGATTTATCTCACAGGGGAGAGGCATTTGTTGCGTAATCGCCGGCCTGAGCAAGGAGGGGATGTCACTCTCCCCCTTGAAAATTTTCAAAAACTTTGTGTTGAAAGATTAACGTATTTTTAGGAACTAAAAAAAAAACGGCATCAGTGAGGGGGATTGCCCAATTGCCTCCCCTTTGTACGCCACTGCTTTCAGTGGATTGATTGGAATAGAGATTTTCCACAGCCAGAGGCTATCATTATCAGTTGAGTAGCCCAGGCGAGTGATTTTTTCCCACATCGCCTGTAGGGTTGCTTGGGGGCGCAACGGTTGAGAGAAGGGGCTCGATCCCCCTACGCCCCCACCCCCTCCGTAGCTACGCGACTGATTACATACACTGCATTTTATATTTCTATCTTCTCATGTACCACGAAATGTCCCTGTGCAGCCATATCTAGAGTCCAAACTACCCCTGCTTACCACCCTACCTTTAATAAAACTGTTTTTTCACTACCGAAGTCAATAATATCGCGAGGGTGGTGGGTACCCAAAGAATCATACGGGTATACATTCCCAATGTAAAAAATGCAAGAAATGAGCTTTCCTACCCATCTTACAGGCATTTTATTGTGATTTTGAGCTCAAACATAGCATCATTTTGCATCCAGATCCCGTTAAATTTTATTTCATGAAAGGAAAACATGAAAGAAATCAAAGTTAACGCAAGTTGACGTACGTCAACTCTGTTTCTGAACGCACATGGACTTTGCCAAAAATTGACGCATCCGGAAGGATACGTCATCTTTTTTTCCGCATCGAACGTGACGCAACGCAACGCATCCTGTGCGGACGGCTCCATTGATTTACGTGCAAAGTGATAAAAGTGACGTGACGTAGACGGATCGTGACGCGACGCAACGCATCCTGTGCGGACAGGCCTTAAAGGACCCAATCTCTTCCTTTTACAAATCATCGCCCATTGAAACGAGGAGAACAATGGTAACGTTTTGTTGACAGATGCTTAGCCTACCCCTAAGAGACTTAATCCATAGTTGCCATAGAAAAAAAGCATTTTGAAGCCGATAACTTTTGAATATTCATCCCAAACTTCATTTTCCACTCAAACAAAAGGTTGCTCTAGGCAGGGACAACTCACTGACAACTTAATGCTCTAGGAAGGTAGGTGAATTCGGTCTCAAAAAAATCAGAAGCCCTGGCGACGAACCGACGCTGAAGCGAGCTAGGGAAGGCTCGGATACATGTGTGTTTGGACTATTGCCATTCGCGTCACCCATATTGTGCCCTGACCTTCCTATAGGATGGTCAGGGTTAGTTTTTACCACACTTGTTTTCTCTCTCTCTCTCAAACTCTCTCTCTCTCTCTCTCAAACTCTCTCTCTCTCTCTCAAAAATATGAACACCCTCTACCGCCGACGTCCGCTGGTTTCTCCAATGCGCTTGACATCTCGCCTTTCACAGTACAGTCCCTAGTACGGAAGCCGAGAACATCGCGGTGGTGTGAAATCTGATATGCTAGTTTTCCAACCCCTTTCTTCGGTAAATATGGGAAGGAGAAATCAAGATACGATTTCTCCTTACCATTATCCACCGATAATGTGCAGTGGAGAAAACCAAAGTTAGTGAGGGGATACTTCAAGAAAGGACCATTACATACTATTTTCGAACACCCTGTCCATAAATGGACTATGTCCATCGATCCTCTTTTCAATTTAAGTAACATAGCTACCTCGCTCGTTGACGATTTCTCCGTACCACGTTGGGATCATCCCACCATGGTATCAACAAAGTTATATAGCACCAATCCGTGTCATGTGCGGGCGCGTCCATTTATGGACAGGGTGTTCGAAAATAGACACTGTGTAATGGTCCTTTCTTGAAGTACCCCTTCACTTACTTTGGTTTCCTTCACTCCACATTATTGGTGGATAATGATAAGGAGAAACTGTATCTTGATTTCTCCTATATCTCCTTCCCATGTTTACGGAAGAAAGGGGTGGGAAAACTGGCATGTCAGATTTCACACCACCGCGATGTTCTCGGCTTCCATACCCTTGGACTTACTGCACCATACTATTCTGCCTCAATTGCACTCTCGTTCTATACCATCAAACATAACGTTCCTGATTGTGAGCCCTCTTTCCTTTTGGGCGTGAGTTATGACCCTTGTATATCACTCTGTGACATACCATATTTTCCCCTCAGGTTATCAATTCGTAAGCCTTTCTCTTGGAAGTCTTTGACATCATCGTTCGATCTGTACCGATTGCGCAATACCCATTTCCAGATGGATGCCTTCCTACTTACACTATTTACTTACCAATTTTAGCAAATGTCATTGCAATTGGTCAACTCTGATGGGAAGACTGATCACTTGCATTAAGTTTGCATTCAAATTATAGAGGGAATATATATATATATATATATATATATATATATATATATATATATATATATATATATATATATATATATATATATGTGTGTGTGTGTGTCTACGAATGCCTTCTGAATCACCGAACAAGATCTCTGACAGGTGCGCACATGAATCACGCCAGAAAAAAAAAAACATTTTTCATGACCTTTGAGTCATCAGAAAGTCTAATATTCACATTATGTCAACAAATGTTACAGTTTTACCAAACTATCAAGGACATTCTCAACCCAGTTTTGGAAGGTACTTTGTCTCACACTCACAATATCAGCAAATATTACGGTCGTTGGACGAAAGGTGGACAGTCCCCCCACCAGATTGTTGAGGGTCACGTCCCCCACCCCCCCCCCTCCCCTCCTTCCTGCTCTCACCGTCCTTGTATGGAATGCTTGAAATATCAGGGCTCAAATCAGGAGTGGAAAGGACAAATCCATATGGCCCTTGATGGCAGATATGTGTACGAGCATGAGCTGGATCTGGAAAAATACTGCACAACACTCCTAAGTGGAGTCAAATGTGTAGGGTTTGGTGTGCACAAGTAGAAGTAGTCCTCCCGTCTGAGGAACCTCAAGGCGGGGTCCTTGAAATGCTTGGGGTCCTCAAGATCTGTTATATTCTGGGAGAGAAGGTTCCAGTCTCTGACAGTACGAGGATAGCAGATGTATTTGTAGCCAGTCCTTGTTAGTTTGGATAATAGAGTAACTGTTTGAATGATGATGCGTAGGCCGCTGGATCGGTTGTAGGAGGTTGATAGTTGGTAAGGCAAGGAGGCCCAATCTAGCTTTATGGAGTGTAACAAGCCTGTTAACAGACCTTGTCTTTGAGACTGTCCCACCCTAGATCTTTCAGCATTTCAGTTACACTACTGTGAGCCATGCAAGCGGGGAACGAAGGCCAAAACTTAGCAATGTAAGTACACCAAATAGAGATATTTTACACCACCATGGCATCAAGGTAAAATGATGGGGGCCCAACAGTGATGGCCTCCTCTTCTTCCACTTATAACAAGCCCTGAAGGTGTCATTACAATACCATTACAGTTACTACACTCCACACACTAAAATCTGAGGTAGCTCTTACATGTTAAAATAGAGAAGATTAGCAAAGACAACACAAATATGAACTTTCTCTCACCATAGAAGGTGCAAGTGTAATTGCAAATACTGAATACAGAGATGTTCTGACAATTCATGAGGACACAGAGGATGTGTAACTTTTCAAATCATGTAAATGACCATAGAACTATGTACTGTAGTCAACTATTGAAGTTTGCTTACTGTTCATAATTTATCACTATATTTTGGAACACAGTCAACACACTAATCATACAATAAATGATCAAAAAGGCCCTGCATAATTCTGAAACAAATGCTTACCCTGTACACACACACACACACGAAAAAAACTTGAGTAGCAATGCTACAGTGGCACAACCCTTTTGAATGGCTTCATAAATGTGTGTACTGCACCACTGTTTCAATCTGCTATCTTGGAATTCCATGGAGGTGTCAGGGTTCTTGGGCAAGTCCAGATCCAGGGGGCAACTGGGGCAGTTGCCCCCCATGACCAATCTAGCACCCCCAAATACAAGAAAAATGCACCCCTCCTTCATCCTAAGGAATTAAAGTACCACTTGCTGGCACCCTTCCTTTTCAAACTGCCCCCCCCCCTCCCATGAGTTAGAGGCTGGATCTGCCCTTGCTCTTGTGGATATGCAAGATTGTTATGGGGCTTTTACTCTTGAAAGCCACAATTTCCTGTTCCACTGCTTTAAATAAGTGTTTGCAATGGGTACCCGGGTAACCAACCAACGATGTCAGGACCCGGTTCTGAAATTGCTACCCGGATCCAAAGTTTCACTAACATTGATTGCATGTGTGACAGAACACCTAACATGTTACTTTTTCCTGGCAAAATTTATCATGCACAGGCCTAAGAACACTTGTCATGCCCATACGTAAGATACGTTGGTGTTATATTATATCAACGTGCAAAGCAAAATTTCTTATTATGACTTTACAACAAACTTGTAGCCTAACAGAAGTTATATTTTTGGGTACCCGTACCCCACCGACCATCGACTTCGGGTACCCAGTTCTGAATTTTGGACCCGGTGCAAACACTACTTTAAATCTTGTAAATGTTTGTTCAACTCTGGCCAGACATAATTGATGAATGTTGAAGGTGGTTGGGAGACTGAAGGGTGAAACAAGTTAAGACCCTAAAATGTCTAGTAAGAGTTGTAGTATTTGCTTCATTCTATGTTTGATCTCAACTTTATAATGGATCCATGTGTGACTATGTACAGAAAGAACAAACTGAGGTGTTAGTATGTGGAGTGTCACTTAACATGTCAAAGAAAAGCCCAGTCAAAGAAAGTTTCCCATTCATAGGTGGTGTGCCACTGGTACAAAAGTACTTTTGCTTGGCTTCTGTAGTCCTCTTACCCCTCGGATGTACTGTATTTAATAATGGTCTAGATACATTGGCAATGATGTCCTAAGGCAACACATCCCCATTTTCTAACTTAGTTGCACATTTACAAGTAATCATCGAAAATACAATATTACTGTTGCTAGGGAAAATATTCCCAGGCAAGGTTTAGCTAAAGCTTAGTATAAGCACAAAATCCAAACTTAAATTATGGAAATACAGAATAAATTTCATTTACTTTGCATGAGAAAACACCTTTCTGGTCGCTAGGAAAAATTTTTCTCAGCACCGCAGGTCGAAGGGCAGAATAAACACAAAACCCAAAATTCCAATATGGGAATACAGAAGAAATGTCATTTGCTTTTCAAACAGAAAAATATGCACATTTACCTTTTGAAATTATCATGATGGATACACTAGTATGGTTGCTGGTGAAAAAGTTCCCTAGCAATGGCAGTTTTAGCACTGAATGAATGCAAGATGCAAACTTCAATTGTAGCAGTAAAGGATAAAAATCTCTTAACCCTGCCTGCCCCTGGTGTACAGTATGCTATTTCGACCATAATTCAGACTGAGAGACAGCTACGGTCCCTGCAATTGCATACAATGGAAAGATCTACTTAAATATTTGTAACAAAACAGTACCGAAAAAAATCTGAGAAACTTTTTTGTTTCTACAGAAAGTAGGCCTACAGAAAGCAGGCCATTGAATAACCGAAACTGTAGATTTGAGGGAATACAGTATATATACGAAAGTTTCAATTCTATTGCAAAAAGATGTGACAGACCACACACAACTTATTATGCAAACTTCCGAAGCCTTTTCTTTACATAAATATCCCCCTCCCCCCCCCCCCCCCATATTTTTATTTAAATCAAATGCTCCCTGCAAATATGTCAAACAGGCTCAATATTCAATAAACCTGTAACAAATTTGAGCATCTCTTGAACTTCTTTGCTTCAGCCAGGCAAAAAGTCTTTGAACACTATTTATTTTTTATCTCAGCATGAGGCTAAGAGCATTAACTGCATCAAATCACATAATATATTTCTTAAAACTGTCATAAAATCTTACACTTCACCTTCATCTAAATTACACTTCTATTAATAAAATACAATAATTCCTGACCGACATCCTCTTGCAAAAGGGAACGAACACAAGACAGAAATCATATTCTTTACATCAAACAATTCAAAACATACTGACCACAAATCCAACAATTACTCAAATCTATTGACAAACATAAAATCAACCACAATTTTGTTTTTAACCCTTAACAATGAAATACATATCTATACTACCATAAAGAATCAAAATTGCAACTCTTCAGGAATGTTTCTGTGAAAATCAACACACACCATTACTTCATATTTCAAACAATATAAGTTCTAGAAGCCCATCCAAATCATTTTTAATAAAACACTGAAGTCACAGATCATCCACTGGGTTTGAAAAATTAGGTAACCCAAATGTTGGAGAGCACCCTATCTGACAACTAGTGCAACAAAAGTCAACTACAATACCACAACAGAGGATGAGAACTCCAATGTCCTTTTCATTCAAGTCATCAAAGCTCCAGAAAATCTGTTACATACTGGCCATGTTTGCTCTTCGAGCATGACAGTAGACACTAGTGAATATAATGTACATGTGACTAAATTGTTGATAACAACCAAGCATGTTTCTAAGTTTAAAACAGATTAACATTATACAGTGAAATGACATTAGAGCAAGAAAATTATGACTGCATGCATGTTCATGTTTCCATTCCCTTTCAATAGTTGCAATTCCTGTATAAACTAACTTCTGTGGTGGTTTTGGTCCTACTGCATGGAACGTCATCAAGTGTTCTAAACTGTTGTGAAGAACCAAGTATAGGCTGCAAACATATTTGGTCAATATCATAAGTACTTAAATGATTGACTATGTTATGTAAAAGTAAAGAACACTGAACCTTTATTGACAAGAGAAAACACTAAACTAATATCAGATCAGCTGATACAGAACATGAAATGTGTATGGTGAACCCGCTTTGCAATAAATAATTTCTCAAAAGCTTAAATAGGGTAAAACAAGATCACACTGTACCAGTACTTAAAAGGCCCTCAGATTCCTCCTGGACCTGTACTGAGCCATTCATCAAATTTCATCATATATGAAAGTCTCACCCCAGACAGTTACTTAATTCTCCCTACTAGGTTTACTTTTAGCCCCTCCCAATCGAAGAAAGAACACCTGTATGCCTCGAAGACACAGGCACAGTACCCAGCCTGCACTGAGCTTAATTTGCTGGAGGACAGATATATATTGCCACAAAGTGACTGTGTGTGAGCACAATTGGGAATACAGCTGACTGTTCAAGTAATTGTTGACCAATCAGAGTTAAGCTATATTGTTTGCATGAATGTCAAGTGCAGTCAAAGCAACTCCTGCTTTGGGGGGATGCCATTTCCCCTTTCAGTTGTTTAATTTCAAAATCTCAATTCTAGGGCTGTGAAAGTTTAGCAAAATTACTAAACGTTTAATCGCAAAATTTTGCAATCGTTTAGCGATTAATCGCAAGTACCTACTGTATGTTCAACAGAGAGACTTCAAACGTGCCCTTAAACATGATGAATATGTAAAATGCATTAGTGATGCCGGGGGGACATGGTTTCCATGAACCTCAAACACGGATCCTCATAGAAGCTCAACTTTGATGTTGTATGTTTACGTGTGTGTCATTTGTATAATTATGTATTTCACTTTTTCAAAAAGAGTTAAAGTGAACATCTAATTTTCTGTAATGACTGCAGCTTGTTTTTTATTTCGTATGGACGAATGGGTTTTGCGATTAATTGCTGGTAGCTTTGTACCAAACGTTTATTACAAATGCGATCGTTTAGCGATTAATCGCTAAACGGTCACAGCCCTACTCAATTCATTGCATGATGGAGCCCTGCCTCTGGCAGAGCAAGTCTATTCAAAGCTAATGATAGCCTGACAACAGACTACTGTACATGCCTATCATACCAATAGGTCTCATAAGGCACATATTGTTTGCTGCTGCTTTTATGACAGAATCTACAAGAAAAAGTAACTTCTGTAAAACAATATATTTTTCTAAAACAACGAGAACTTGAAAACATAACTGTTTTAATGTATTTTTCAACTGCCATGACTGAAATTACTAAAGAGGGTAAGATAAGTAACAAAATGTTTATGAATTATGACAGTGAGTGAATTAGACACACTGAGAATGCATCGAAGATTAAAAATAAGACAAAAACCATCACAAAAAGTTTATGGAACATAGAGCCCTGTGAGCTTTTCACTCAAAGTCCACAACTTTTCCTGCATCTCTTCAGTTGCATTTTCCACGCATGGAAATGGCTCTTCTTTGCAATCTCCATAGTAACCTCCACTCTGACCTTCTAGTTCACCTGCAATGGCACAGTAGATGGATGTTTGAGCACCATACCACGGTGACTTGAAAAACAGCCACATGAGTGGAGATACAATCATATTCATTAAAGGAGAAACTTTAATGTGGCGTCCCAATTCTGTTCTGACAATACCTGGGTGGATGCAGCAGACATTAATACCTCTACTATGAAATCTCTTGTGCAGCTCTTTAGCAAACAAGACATTGGCAAGCTTGCTATTGCTGTAAGCAGCTCGCTTGCTGTAACGTTTCTTGCTATTCAAGTCATCCAACTTGATTTTTCCTCGCTTGTGCAAGGCAGATGTAAGAATAAGGACACGACTAGGGCAAGCTTTCTGCAACAGTGGTAAAAGTCTGTTTGTCAAAAGGAAATGTCCCAGATGATTGACACCCATTTGCATCTCAAATCCATCTTCTGTTAGCATGTATGGACATTGAAACACACCTGCATTGTTGATCAATACATCAATCTGATGTTCTGTGCTCAAAATTTCATCACAAAATTTATTTATTGAAGCAAGGGATGCCAAGTCTAGGTGTTTCACCAGAATGTTTGCTTCAACATTTGCTTTGACTGCTTCCCTTGTGATTTCTTCCGCTGCTTTTTTAGCCTTTATGGTATCTCTGCAGGCCAAAATTACCCGAGCCTTTCGTTTTGCTAAATCCATTGCCGTTTCTTTTCCAATCCCAGTATTAGCCCCTGTGACAATGACCGTTTTCCCTGTAAGCATGCGGACACTTTTACAGACTCCACCACTGAAAAATCGTTTGAGTAATGCTGTTGTTGTTCCCAAAACAACACTTACTGCTAAATATTTTGCATACCACAAATTTGATTCCTCCATTTCTATGACATGCAATGTCAACTTGAGTACTGGGAGTTCTTCTATGGTCAATAGGTTCTTAAGCTGTTGAGATGTAAGAGTACAAGTTCAGGCCTATACACAACAGTAAAAGCCTGGAGTTTTTGAAAACCATGGGCTTTCTCTGAGAGCGGTCATAGGCTCAACTATATCTGCAAACTTTCGCTTATCCATTCATCTGTCCACAATTCTAAAGAAATTATATTGCACACATAGGCCTAACTCAAAAGAACTGAAAAGTCTGCATCACAGTTGGCTAAAAATAATCTCCACAAAAAGTTGACATCCTTGATAATGTTCTTCTATAATGATGTTATGTTTAATATGCCCATGTTCTACAAAGTGAGCATGTTCACTTCTTGTCTCTATCCATTAACTTACACGTATTGTCAAAACTGAGGTTTCCGTAACACAGACAATCTTTTTGAAGTCTTTCCTTTGTCCACTGGCCTATCACTATCATAGTACATGTAACTGGTTGGCTTACAGTGTCACTTTACTGCGTGTAGGCTACGTGAGTGAAGCGCTTGTGAACATTAAACTAGGTTCCCAATAGTGGTGCAATGATGCATGGTACACAAGTAATATCATACCTAACGTTACTTGATCAATTTGGGCTGCAGCCAGTAATCGAGCTTTTAGTCCTATATCCCACTGGAATGTTTCAGTATCAACCAGTAACGTTATGCTCCTTTGAATCTTCTCGGCATGTAAACAAAATTATGGACTTCTTTGAATCCGAATGTGGTTATGGATAACAACGTTGAAATTCTTTGCAGGGACTATTTTCCATCATCTGGTTTCGTTTTTCCACATCTTCCAGTTAAGAAATTAGTTGCCAAATTTAAAATGCCAACAAGACTCAGTACAAAGATTTGGCAGAGCAGCATCGTACATATCTGGATATATCACGTGCATCTACAGACGTGCAGTGCAGAAAAGCTGAAGCTAACGGTGCCAAGTGTAGCGCCAAATCCAATGAACGCGACCATAAACGCGCGTTGGCCAAACGTACCGCGTTGGCCAAACGTATCACGTGTAACTACCGTTGCCCCGAAGAGACGTTTTAAGACTTCAAGTTTTCAAGAAATGATTCTCATAACAAAAAGTAATAGGCTTAGTGTAAATTAAGTGCAAAATGGTTATAAAGTCAGGCGAGGATCCAGACATTTCGAAAAGGGGGAGGGGGGAGCTGAAAGTCCCCTTGAATATTCTCCTAAATTAACATTATGCCAATTTTCGCGTATTCGTTACAGGGCCGTAGCTATGGGGGGGGGGGGGGTGCGACACCCCCTGGGCGGTCAATCAGTCGGCAAATCAGGGCATAGTCGGCAAATTGACTGTCCATTGTAGACGAATTAGAGGGGCAAAACCTGCCAGGCTGCCAGCGAGAAAAGCGGAGAAAAGCGGAAAAGCTGGGAATTGATCCCAAACATGACTTCGAGCGACTGCACAGGGTTCGTCGACCCTCAAGACGCATAGACGACCACCCAGACACGGCTTCCGGCCTAACTCTTCACCAGTTCTATCGGAAGGAGTGCCGATGTGTGCTGGACACACTGATAACTCAGTTGAAAGACAAAATGCAGCCAACACTGGATATTATCAAGCCATTGGAACAGGTGCTAGGCATACCCTTCAAACTTCCAAAACCTGAAGAAGTCGCATGTTTGGCAGCCCTGTTCCCCTGTGAGGTGAATGCGGATGTGCTGACGGTAGAGTTGGAGCTGTTTAAGGGACTCCTTGAGAACGCAGCTGTAACCAATAGCGTATCTGAGGCTGCACGCCTGGCCCATCAACACAGAAGAACACTGCCACTGACCTGGAAAGCGTACCAGCTCCTGTTGCACAGCTCCCGACAGTGGCAAAAAGAAGAGAGGAATTCAGCCATTTGAAGTTTGTCAAGAGCGTGTACGTTCGACAATGGGAGACAGAAGACTAGACGACTTACTTCTGTTGAAATGCGAAAAGGACCTGACAGATGGCATAGATTTGGCGGACATTATGGAGCTGTGGGCATTGAAGCCAAGGACGCTAAGACTTTTGAGGACCCTGCTAAGATAGCCATCACTGGCCATAACTGATTGAACAGCATACAGAAGTCAGTCATGTCGAAGATATGCGGGAAAATGATTGATAAATTATCATTTTCATTCAATGGCAATTTATTGATTCCCATTTCCAGATGTCAATGATTTTAATAGAACAGAATCGTTGCCTAGAAAACGTGGCTGTGCATTGGTGTGAATAGCAATTTGTTGATCAAATTTGGCACAGCTAGAGCCTTCAAAATCAAAATTACCCACATAAACTATCTGGCGAATTAGGCAGGTAAGGGATTGTCATGGTGTATTATAGGCTGCAAGACAGAGCCAATATAACATGACTAGCTTATGAGCAAGTTCAAGGAGTGTAAGGTAGACAATTGTTTTTTTTTATTCAAGAAAATCCTGAGAATACCATTGCCAGAATTAACCTAAGGCTATGATGATTCGGGCGATGTGGGGTGTTTTTTCCAACAAATTCTTTCATGGTGGCGCAACGCTAAGCAATCAAAGTGTTCGTCCCCATCCTCCCCATTTAAAATATCCCTTGCGCCAAACACTGTTTCACATGCTTGGCACCCTCCGCAGGCTGGTGGCCGTGTTTTGCTTAGACGGTCACCTGGAAAATTCATGCAAAGTTTATGCCACAATTTTTTAGAGGCTAGTAGGCTACGGCAATATCAGACAAAAATATTGCAATTTGAGGTCGTTTCGTGCGTTCTGAGGGGGTATGGGGATTGAAAGTTTTCTTGTAAGTTCCGCGCGCAAACATGGTGGTCCTCCGCTTAGCGGCCACGGTGCTTGGACGCGACGCGTCCCCTGGAAATTAATGCAAACAATGTTCTGCAACCGATTTCAGAGGCTCGTACGGTAATGAACATCAGACAAAAATATTGAAATTTGAGGCCGTTTCCTGCGATCTGAGGGGGTCTGGGGATCAAAAATTTTCTTGTACGCTACGCGCCAACCAATGGTGGCGCTCCGCTTAGATAGTCATTCGTCCAGTCGGCATTTTAGACCTTCACACCCCCCTACCATATGACCCTAGCTACGCCCCTGATTCGTTATTGCTGATGTGGCGATAAGGGGGGGGGTTGGTGGCGAAAAGGGGGGAGGGCTGAGGCCGGGAAAGTCCCCACCAATTGGATCCGCGCCTGAAAGTCCTATAAATATACAGGTTTTTTCTGGCCCTTTCCTTTTCCTTCTGTGCCTTAGCCTTCTTTGCTGCTTTGCTTTCGTTGTGTACATCTGAAGGTGCCCGTGGCTCTATGTTTTAACAGTAATAAATTTCAGACTTGCAGTACTCAAGTACGTACTCATACTCGCTATAGGGTTAGGGTTGTATACTCGTACCAGAGTACATTTTTCTGTACTCGTACTCATGACTTTGGAATCATATTCATACTCGTACTCACGCACTTGTACTCGTACTCAAGATTTTGTACCCGTACTCGTACTTGGAGCTAGAATTGTATTCATGAGTACAGACATCACGGTCCAGGATGTTAATATTTGTATTCTTCATTGATCCTTTTCTAGTTTAATACAACTTGAAATTATTTAAAGCTTCCTGTGCTGATCAACACAGACTATCTCAACACATAAAAATTAAATTGTGCTGCTATAAGGAGCAGTACAAAGGATTAAAAGGAACCTTTCTTTGAACAAAAGAAATTACTGTAGTATTCATGGCTTAGGGCTACAAAATAATCTTAAAGAGTATCATCATCTCCTTATGCATGTAAGTACTTTGGCCGTCTACTGACAAAAACTTCTTGCCTTGGTGTAGTCTAGAACTACAGTCGGTTTGAAATTACCTTCGATCAGTAAGTGAGACTCTACCCCTCAAAACTTAATGACTCAGCTGACTTTAATTGTAGGCACATGTGCACTTCCAACAGCAAGTTTTGAGGCTGACTGACATGTTTGTGGAGAGAATTCATTAAATCTTAGAAGCTAGAATTAAACTGACTAGTGTTGGAATAGCCTACTTGGATCAATGATTAAATCTTTAAAAACTGACAAACCTTTGTAGAAACAAGCCAAAACTCAAAACAAAAACCTGTATAATCAGTTTTCTTTCAAGTTCACAGACTAGAATCAATCTTAGTCTCTTTTCATTGGTAAGTGCATACCTTTGCCTCCACTGAATTTGAATACCTGTTTTGCGGCAGACTGCAGTTTACCAAACATATTTATTTTTCAGAGAAGTTACCTTGAAATAAAATACCTTAACAGTGGGTTTCCGTTTAGAACAGTGGTTCTCAAAGTAGTCCCTACCGCTCCCGGGGGCGTTGAGAAGTATCAGGTGGGCGCTACAGAGTACGCGGAGAATAGGGGGAGTTCGTACTGATTTGGTGGTCCCTGGCGATTACGACAATATTACTGCGGTGATTTAGGGCACAATTAGGCTCCCAGGGTCTGTTACCCTCCGTTAGTTTTTCTGACCCTCCGCTCCTCACTAAAATGGAACCAGACATTCGTATTCTCGAAACGTTACACCAAGCTCACCCTTCATACTGTCTGAACTACATCTGGGCTCTCGATATACCAGTTTCACACTATGCCTGCCTTCTGTGGGTTTTTATACTCTTGCAAATAGAATAAGTTAACTGAGAAAAAAATATTGTTGAGCGTCGGACTATGAATGGTAGGACGAGGGAAGGGGTAAGGGGGGGGGGCAGTTCAAGATGGTGGAAGGGGGCGACAGTCTAAAAAGTTTGAGAACCACTGGATTAGAACAAAAGGACATTGAAACGACAATTGAATTTTTCTTTACTTTCCAAGTACCACTGTTCAGTATACCATAAAGGCTTCCAAGTGACATCGCAAATTAATCTTAATAAATCTTTTGCAAGTTGTGATCTATGCAGTAGAAAATGGCCTTTCTTACAAGTTGGTCATTAGGCTTCAAACCCCAAGTTAATATTCCTGCTTAAAGCCCGACAAAGTGAAGAAGGCAAAGCGTTTTATAGCATTGGAAATGATCATAATTATACCACAGGTATTTTTCATTCACCTCTAGAGTCAGTCACAATTTCATGTTTTATAAAATGTAATGTTGATAGTGGTATATAGAAATCTAATGAAGCATTTAGTTGTAATTGATTTTCACATTAAAGGACCCTATACTAAAGTTATGAGCACCGGCGAGATTCGCCTTCTCTTTTCGACTAGTGCTCAGAAGTAGGTGTGAAATGATCCCTTTTAATCTTGCTCCTGCGATCGTCATTTTACGTCCCCCATCAGTCCTTAGCCACTTTCCAAAGGCCGGGAGGGTGGATGTTAACTGCTCTGACCCACTGATCGACAGCTAAGCCAAACAGAGCAGACGACTTGCCGAATGCGACAACTTCCTTGTCAGACAACCAGATACTCTCTAGGATCTCACCCAGGTGCTTCTAATGTGCAAAGCAGTACACTCATATCACGAGCCATCTCCACCCTCAACCTTGAAGACAATTAAAATCTTTAATTAAAGACAATACAAGTCTTTGATTAAAGAAAATAAAAGACTGTTAGTTACCTTTACAGACAACTGTATGTTACTGCTGTATATTACTCCAGTCTATACATGTACTCAGAAATGTACTCGTACTCGTACTCGTACTCGTACTCGAGTACATTTTCCTGTACTTGTACTCCTACTCATGGCTTTGGACTCGTAGTCGTACTCATGGCCTTGTACTCGTACTCAGAGGGTTTGAAAATCAGGTGTTCGTACTCATGGCTTTGTACTCGTACTCATACTCGTGCTCGAGGCCTTGTACTCGTTTTCGTATTCGTACTCGGGAGTTTGTACTCGCACAACAAGTCTTGTTATTACATAATTCTATTAGTGTGTCGCCCTTATCCACGATTGATAGCTGATGACTCAATCCATGGAAATTCGAGGTAGTATTCAGGTATTTTTCATGCTCCACTACCACTGTTGAAATTCTGCCGCGGCCATTTTTCGACTAGCTGGTGCTCAGAGGATAACGAGAAAGGAGTGTAGGCCTATAATTAATCGCCAGAGTTGTTGTTTAGAGTGGCTGACTTGGACTCGAGTCGTAGTTTTTTCCCTACAAATGCCAATTTTAATTAAGGGAGCCTAAGCAGTCACCCAAAATTTATTTTCAAAAATCTGCTAAATCCTACCAATCCCCCCCCCCCCCCTCTTATTTCGCTCACAATTTATCTTTCATTATGTTTTATATAAAACATGAAATATTGAAAGTAAACCAAGGAGTTATTCTGCATGAAGTAAGAAAATAAATAAAAAATATTTGTCACATGATTGATAGGAGCCATTCCTGAATTAGGATGACACGGGGTACTCTAATCCAAATTGGGAAACAGCATTTTCCCTTTAAGTGTAATTGCAAAATAATACAAAACGCACTTGTACGAAATGCTAAGGGAATATCGGAACTGGTTCGGAAAATCGGAGGGTACTTAGTGGACTCAGACTTGGCCAAGAATGGTGGCCACTGGAATCGGAATTGGCCAGGAATTGGATTAGGGGACCCGGATACAGCTCTGGTTATTGGTTACAGTCTTACGTGCGAGTGGTCACTCAAGTTAACTGACTTGAAGGAGCCAGACTTTGAAGTTGACTCCTAAAATGGCCAAATTACTTGCACATGTGAAATATTATGAAAACTGCTCTACATTGCCAATTAGCGTAGAGTCGAGGACAAGGAATTGACCCGCCGCGGAAATGGGGACACAGAAAGTGGAATCGGAATTGGCCCTCCGTGTAATGCCCTCGGATATAACCCTGATCTTTAGCTACTTGCTCAAAGGCTGGAAGGGTATATGATCCTTGCTATATGCGCTACTGCTTGACATTTGAATTGAGCAAAGCGGAAGACTTTCTGACAGGGACAACTTCCTGAGATGGACAATCGGATACCCAAGTTAAATTACCCCCTCCCCCTCAGATCAGATAAATTGATCGAGAAGGAAAGACAAATTCAGGGTTATCCACAAAAGTTTTCACAAAAATGAACTCAATTACAAAAATGATGTGGGAAATGCTTTCAACGATTTTTTGATTAATATTTTATCTTGCAAATTGATTATCGGGAGGTGGCCGATAAAACTTTTAATAATTATCTGCATATTAGCAATGAATGTTTCATGTTTCTTGATAGTTTTGATGAAGATGAAGTAGTAAGTGTAGTGACACATTGCCGATCAAAAAAGTCGAAAGATTAAAATGATTTAAATATGCATTGTATTAAGTATGTCATTGATTTAATAGCTACACCTACTTTTGTAACAAATCATTCTCTAGAGGTATTTCAAAAAAAAAGGAAAAAGGCCCTTTTCAGAGCAGATGAAATGGATTAAAATGATGGACAGGTTTTGATCCTCCCCCAATTACATAAAATTTTAGAAAAGTAATTTGAGAAAAGACTAGGTAAATTTTTTGATAAATGTAATGTGTTAGTTAATAGTTAATAAGGTTTAGACGCACAACAAATGCTGTGCCCCTTACCGAACTTGTGCATAATGTAACCACGAAGATCACATTAAAAATGATGCATGCTATTGGAGTCTCCATAGTTAGATCTCAACAAAACATTTTATACTGTCAATCATACTTCACTACTACAAAAACGGGAATATTATGGTATATGAGTCCTGAACAATTGGACTTCTAGCTTTCTCTCAAACAGGCATCAATTTGTACAAGCAAACGATTGTTCTTCAGACTATATATGCATATAAGTGTCGTGTTCCCCAAGAATCTTGGATGCCCAAGAAACCCACTGTGCCGGTTGTTTAACTTTACTTAACTTTGTTGTTAACTTTTCTCTTTTGCCGGGGATTAGTTGTCAGAAGATAAATGTTCAAAATAAAAGAATCAACTTGTTCTAGGAGGATGTTGCAGCGTTTGTTGTCCAATCGGTATCTCCATTCGCAATTCTTCAAACTTACTTCCTACCTTATCTCCTCTTGGTAAGGTTATGGTTTGAAATTAAAGATAAATTCAGATTATGGAAGGAATTTATTTTCTGAGATTGACTAAAAGATTGTATTTGCTCAACCAGGACACACTCTGATTTTGAGCCGCAAGTCTGCAAAAGTAAGAGGAAAGACCCTTGACAGGTAGAGTGTCAAAAACTTCTTCTAAATCCGAAAATTTATAAATTAAATTTATAATTAATTTGCGTTGGATTTGAGTCGTGAGCAACCAGTTACTCAGTAGATCGTAACAATTACCGTATTTCTAAATTAGGAGTTGTATTTTATTTGGCGTTACGCTACCTTAATTGTCGTCATGTTCTTTCAAATTAGTAGACAACTTTCGTTGATTGGCCTATTGGAAAGTCTTTCTCTCAATCAACTGAATCAATTAATTTACGTATCGCATATTAACGGAATGAGTAATGTAACAAGTGACATCGTGAGTCGCAAATTTCTCACTTCGTATTCAGTTCGTACTGTAAGCCATTCAAGTTTTGCCAGCTCTTACAGTAACTCTTCTGTCTCACGTGACTTTTATTCTAGGCATACTAGTAAATTTATGTATTAATTACCGTGAACATAGGCTGTTCAGAGTGATTTAATGTACGGGCTGCCATGCAGGTCACTCGTCGTAATTCTAAGCAATATGCAATCGTGATTAAATGCTAAGAGAGGGACCAAGAATAAACGAGGGTGAATTTTAATGCTGGTGTTGGTGTTTGTATCTTGCTGTCTTGACAACGATGTTCAATCGTAATTGACGGCGACAAACAGTCTAGACTCTAAAAGAGGCCAACGTTACGATATCTTTTTGTCCAAACTCCTTGTTTCATAGGCGTAGCAAGCTGATCGAGACGGGGAGGGGGGGGGGGGAAGAACGTTTTTCGGATTGTCGTCCTGGGGATGGGTCTAAGGGAAGGGGACACCTCCCCTTTGGAAAACTTTTTGAATATTTGAGGGTCCTTAGATGGAAATTGGTGCAACAATATTAGACGAATGTTAAGGTAAATTACTCAGGCTGCAAATTTTTGACATTATTACAGAGTCAAAAAATAAGGGTTTTTCGTCCTTGGATTGAGGGGGCGGAAGCATAGCTCCGCCTCACCACATTTTTGACTGGGGGCTAAAGCACGTACCCTAGCCCTTCCCCGCTTTCTACGCCTATCATTGCTTTATGTATTAGTGACACCGACAATTACAGAAGCGGTTAAATTCATTCTAAGTTGTAGATGATGCAAGTAGGCCTATGCTATTTTCTGGTAACAAAATTCAGCAGTTAAGTTCACGTTTATGTAAAGTCTTTGACTAGCGTGGTTCATAGTAGCCTAATAAACTATCTTTAAAGGGAATAATTGCAGTCGCCCAAAATTCAAGCATCAGATAAAATTTATAAAAGCAATTTTGTTGTTTTCAAAACGAATATGTGACAAAAATATCACTATTTATTTGACACTTGCAATTAAGAAAGGGTTTACACTATTTCTTGGGGTGATTTTTGATTGTAATTTAAATTGGAAGGATCAAATGAGTTATCTATCTATAGAAAAGTAGCTAGAAGTCTTACAAACATGTGCTAAAGTTGAAACTGAGAGGCTTCATGTTTGATAGTCGATTCGATGAAATTCGTTTGTAACTCTTTAGTTTTTCCTTACTTATTGTTTAGAAGTTTGGGGAAATGGGCGTACCTACAGAAGCAATATTCATTCAGTCTTGGTTATGCAATACAAAAAAGTATGACCAAATATTAGATTGGCAGGTTTATAAAGCAAAGTTTTAAGGACCAACGCAGTTTATTCATATGAAAAGTTAAACTCGAAGATCTTGTGAAATTTAAGACTGCGATCTAAGTAATAAGAGCGTCAACAACTTTTCGAAAGTGGAGGTGGGGGATACATAACCTTGGCAAAAGTAATTCAAACGCAGATCGCGAAGCCCTAGCAACGCGGTATCCGAGGCAAGTATAGGCGGGCCCCGGAAAAAATTGATGATCTGATGTATTTTCCCACCATATCAATCCCTTAGTGGCTGTTTCCACTATTTATGAGTTTGATTCATTGAATTAGCTATGGAACTTAGGCTAACATTTACGTGTTATTTTTGTTCGGGTTCTGGAAAAAGTGGAGGGGGGGGGGGGGGGACAAACGATATAATATCCCTTCCACTTTCAAAAGTGAGAGGCATGCCCCCCTGACCCCGCCTGTTAACGCCCATGCTCTTAAATTGTTTGATGCCAAAAAGATTCATTACCTCTAAACGTTTAAAGCGGTTTACTGAATATAAAAGTAAATTATGCCCGGTATTGTATGGCTTTGTTAATAACGTTCCTACTCTTGCGTTATTTTTTTGTTTGTTTGTTTGTTGATTCCTTATAAATTAGTGTGTTGATATTATGGAAATCAACTGATCCTAAACAACAAAATATAACTAAACAAACTGACACTAAAGGGAAACGGTAATCTGAATTTTGGAAGGACTTCACTGTACAGTGAGTAATTGCATCATTGTTGTTACTGTGCAGTGCAGCAGCAGGCGGAGTGATAGTCTCTCCTGGCTCCAGCTTTAGAGTTATTTCACTGGCTAGACCCGTCCTAAGAATTTTATCAGAAAATAATAGAATGGCAGTCTCTGGAAGTCTTCGACTACCACATGTCGCTCGATTATGTACGAATGTGTCAAAAGCGTGGCAAAGTGGTTAGTAATTTTCGTGTGTAGGTAGGCCTAGGCCTAGCCTAGGGTACCTAGGCCTAGTTCTCAGTCTCACGTACACTTTGTTCCCTGAACTAGTATGGAAAGACCCAAAGCTTCCCAAATACTAGGTCAGCAGACTGCGGACTAGCCTAGGCCTAGTAGTAGCCCAGGCTACTGTAACTTACAGTTGTAGAAGACAGCTTCAGTTATCCTAACGTAGGCCTAACGTTAGGCCTATTATAAAAGTATGGTACGCCAAAGCAAAACCAAAAACTTGGCGAAGTTCGACCCTAGCCTAGGGCCTCGGCTAGTAATACCTAGCACAGACAGTTCAAACGTTATTTAGTATAATGTAGCCAACGTAATATTAATAGGCCTAGGTAGGCTAGGCCTACTCTATGCACTATGCACTGAGTTAATAGCCTGTGAGCTATACCTAACATTACAGTAGGCAGTACTTAGCCTAGATGAAATAGACTATACAGCCCATTATTGGCTTTGTGCTTAGTTACTACTAGCATAAATTAGCATAATTTTTTTTTAGTTTCATTTCAATTGATTTATTTCATCTACACAAATACAATACAATTGAGAGGTAAAGTATAAATATAGGCTAGACAGGATACTAGAACAAACAAGAAGATTAACGAGCTAGTAACCAGTGTTCGAAATAACGCGTGCACACATGCACCAGTGCATGTAACTTTTTGACTGTACATGCAACTCTCACTTATTTACCTGCATGTGTGCATGTTGGTCTAATGGTACTTCAAGGAGGGTTGCCATGATAAAGTGTAGAAAATGAAGTCTTTACGATTAGAAAATGCTACCCAAAAGATTCAGTCCAAATCTCAAAAACTTGACGTACATCCCTTGCACTTCGCAGGCTAAACATTGGCAGATTTGCGATGTCTTAATGTTAGTTACAGTAGGCTGTCAACTGAAAGTCTGCACATGTAACGATACAGTAGGCTATATGTGAACTGTTTGTACCTGGTATATTCAGTAACGAGCATTGCGAAGCTGTATACGGTGCTCATACTGTACATTTATGATAATGTGAGATCTCAGGCATTTTGGTTTTTGCTTTTGGTATTTGGTGCATGTAAGAATTTATTTGTGCATGTGAGTAGCCAGGTCTGGGCATAGCATGTAATTCTTATATTGTAGGATTAGCGTATTTGTGCACTCTACATAGTATGGATAAAGCTTAGGCTAGGATGTGTTGGAACTAGTATTACTAATAGTATCTAATAAGCCTAATGTTATGGCTTACTTTTATTGCCTGGATTGCTGTCACATTCTTCTTACCATTCCTAATAAAGGTAGCTCCTTTGGCGGTTGGTTGTGTCTGTTTGCGCGTCTGGGTTACCTCGCACGGAAAATATTTCTTGCTGCGCGAAACGGCTGCGAACTGACGTCTTGCTATTGTTTATTGAATGCGCGCACCGCTTGTAGTAACTACTGCGTTGTTATTAATTGGGACTAACGTTACTGCTGTAAATTGTCTATGATGTCATACTGACTCAGCGTTACGTCACAGGACTTTCCTGGGGATTCCCTGTTCACTCTATGCGTACTATTTATTATGATTTGAGTTTTGCGTAAGTACAGTTTGTCTTCAAAAAAAAGTTATTTTTCAAGGACTTGGACTTTGGCATTGGAGCAGAGTGGTTGTATCGGTGTGCGGAGGATCCTCGGTCGTGATTGATTGTAGTGAGAGTGATTTTGTAATTGTGTGTGAGTTGAATACTGGAGCAGAAGAGTGAGAAGAAAGAAGAGAAGATAAGGGAGATAAGTCAAAAGTTTTAGTTTTATTACTTACAAATCCAGCTTTTCCGAGTAGTTTAGGTCATTGGTCATCTGAGTCGGAGTCTAAGTTTGTAAAATTTCCGTCTAAGATCTTAGACAAGTATTCTTAAGTGTTCATCTTAAGCTACTTAAATTATTCAAATTTCTTATCTTACTCTTAGTGTATTTCGCATATTTCCATGTCGTTCAATGAATAATTCTTGTTCTCGTTAAATTATTTCATTAAATATTCAATTCATTCTCGTTAACCATCATTTATTAAAATAACTTAATTTTGTTTTCAAGAATTATTCGAAGGGGAGATTTGGACGAATAAATTGTTAGTTTTCTTTATCGGCAGTTTCCTTGATTATTCCTTTTACCCACTTGGAATCTTCATATTCCTAGTGGGGGCGGCTTTTTTTAACTTCTTAAGGAACCCAAATTTTACACTGGTAGTACGAGTGGGGTAAGAAGGTTAACTTGGCAATTATAAAAACAAAACGATAACTTTACAGCATTTTTTTTTACGAGTTTATTCTGCTGAGTACTTACAATTCGCTCAAGTCTTCCCTATTAGTAGACTGAAGTTTTGCACATTAGGCCTATAATCTTAGCTCTAGGCCTAGCTTAGACATTGTCCAGTCAGGATGCCTGACACTACGCAAGTAAATCCACCAGAAAATGATGGGGATGGACCTAATAATAGTGTTCCCTGGTCTTATATCCCAATGGACTTCCGTATTCCAATCTTTTACGGAATCAGAACATCCCCAAATGACCCTAGTTTTCAGGAGTGGAAGGCTGGAGTTGAACTCGCCTTCAAAGTATGGCATACCCCAGAGGATCAAAAGGCAGAATTTGTCATAAGATACCTGGGAGGGGAAGCAAAACGAGAGGTTCTTGTTATGGACAAAAGGGATAAAATTGATGATGTAATGAAGCTACTAGAAAGTATTTACGGTGATAAAATGACGGTGACAACCGTATTATCAAAATTTTACGGGAGAGCCCAGGGTGCCTTAGAAGGGGTCCGAAATTATGCCCTGTCCTTGCAAGAGTTGAGCAAAAGAATTCCAAATGGGGCATCAGAAAGCATTTCAGATAAAAGTTTGAGAGACAGATTTGTTGATGGACTAAGAAGTGAAAGCTTGAAGTCGGAATTGAAGAGGACGATTCGTTTGAAGCCTTTGGCAACATTTGCAGAGATTAAGGAAGAAAGTTTGGTTATTGCAGTAGAGAAGAATGGGTTAGAACAAGAAATTGAAGCTGCGACTCAGCTCCACCAGGCTAACGACAAACGGAGCAGCTCTAAGGAAAGTGAGTTGCATGGACTAAAAACTGCAATTGAGCAGATTCAAAGTCAAATAAAGGAGTTGCAGAAACAAGTAGGTGCATTGAAGAACAGTCAATCTTATGATGACAGACAAGGATATTATGAACAACCTAGATCGTTTCGTCCGGTCATTTGTTACGAGTGCCATGGAGAGGGACACATTGCCCGACAGTGCCCACATCGTTATGGGCCTCGCCAGTCAGGTCCACCCTATTTAAACTAAATCACTCCATTGCAGAGGGCCACACAATGGAGCATGGTATGTCGAATGGCCCAGAAAACAAAGATGGTCTGATAGGAGACTACGTAAGCGTCAATATCGAGATTCAGGGGATAGCAGTAAAATGTCTTCTTGATACGGGGTCACATGTAACCACTGTGTCTGAACAGTTCGTAAAAGATAACCTTCAGCATTTGGTGAGACCGCGACAAGACCTCTTCTGGTTAAATGTAAAAGCAGCAAATAGTTCAACAATTCCCATTAAAGGTTATATTATGGTGGACATTCAGATTTTCCGGACAACGATTGAGAAGGTAGGCATACTTGTTGTAGACTCAGAACCAGCACCAGGGGTACCATGTCTTTTGGGAATGAACATTATTAAGCATGTCAGGAACAATTTATTCAGCACTGAAGGGGAAGGATACCTGGAAAATTTGAAAATGACCAGTACTGGAGCTTTCCAAATTTTTCATGAAATCGAAGATCTCTCTAAGTTCGTTACCAAAAATGGAGATGTGGGTTTCGTACGCATGGCTCCACGTATGGGACGTCCAATAACCATACCTGCCTGACATGAAATGTTGGTTACTGGAAGATGCAGAAATGGTCCGAACGGGATGAATTATGAGGCGTTGATCGAACCAATGCATGGAAACAGTGAGCTACCTAAGAATGTAATGATTGCCAGAACCTTAGTAAACGTGAGACAAGGGAGAGTGCCAGTACGGATAATCAACTTGAACCCATACCCAGTTAAAATTTAGCTTACAACAAGATTAGGCACTCTGTCACAGATCAGCGATGTAGTTGTAGAGGAATCTGAATTGAAAATAGTAGCTGACGATGAGGAAGTTTTGGAAATAAACATTAATCAAACCCAAGTGAGAGACACAGAAGATGTGAATAAGGAACTTTTGGACTTAGATAACACAAACTTGACAGAGTCACAGAAAGAAACAGTACATGAACTAGTTAGAAACAATAGCAGAGTCTTTTCGAACGGTGATATGGATCTTGGACATGCAACAACAGTACAACATAGTATACCAACAGGTGATTCGGCACCAATCAGACAACGACATAGGAGAATTCCACCACAGATGTTTCAAGAAGTCAAACAACACTTAGATGACTTACGTAAACAGGGTGTGATCAAGGAAAGCCATAGTCCTTGGGCATCCCCGATAGTGTTGGTAAGAAAGAAATGTGGATCCTTAAGGTTATGCGTGGACTATCGTAAACTGAATAAAGTAACACACAAAGATGCCCATCCCTTACCTCGAATAGAAGAATCACTGGACGCACTGGGTAAAGCTAAGTACTTTTCCACGTTAGACTTAGCTAGCGGTTATTGGCAGATTGGAATGTCTCCTGAGGATCAGGAGAAAACAGCGTTCACAACACCAATGGGATTATTTGAATGGACCAGAATGCCCTTTGGTCTTACAAATGCTCCGGCGACTTTCCAAAGGTACATGCAAAGCTGTCTTGGGGATCTTAATTATGATACGCTCCTAATATACATCGATGATGTAATCGTATTTTCGGAGGACTTTGACAGTCATCTAAATAGGCTTCAGATGGTGTTTGATAGGTTATACCAACATGGTTTGAAATTGCGACCATCAAAGTGCCACCTGTTTAGGGAAGAAGTCAGGTACCTTGGACATGTGGTATCAAATAAAGGGGTATCCACAGATCCAGAAAAGTGCAAGGCCATTACGGAATGGGAGGTTCCATTTAATGCCCAAGAACTCCGGAGCTTCCTAGGATTGGCGGGATACTATCGTCGTTTTGTTAAGGACTTCTCAAAAGTTGCAGCCCCCCTGTACAATCTTATAGGGTCAGAGAAACCAAAAGGTAAACGAAAGAAAGTAATCTATAAGGAAGGGGTAACGAAACAAAAACCATACAAGTGGGAAAAAGAGCAAGAAGAAGCCTTCACCAAACTTAAAGAGTTGTTGACCTCACCTCCAATTCTAGCTTACCCAGACTACACCAAGCCCTTTGTTGTATACACTGATGCAAGCAGTCAAGGATTAGGAGCGGTACTCTCTCAAGAACAGGATGGTAAAGAGAGAGTGGTTGCTTATGCCAGCAGAACTTTGCGGCCCGCAGAGAAAAATGACTGTAACTACTCGTCATTTAAAATTGAGCTCCTAGCATTAATATGGGCAATTACCGTGAAGTTTAAAACTTACTTGACTGGTGCCAAATTTGTAGTGTATACAGATCACAATCCGTTGGTCCATCTTTCATCAGCTCAACTAGGTGCAACAGAACAAAGATGGGTTGCCAGGCTTGCCAGCTATGACTTCGAGATCATTTACCGGCCGGGTAGAGACAATGGCAATGCTGATGGTCTTTCTAGAAAGACAGCTGAATTACACAAAGTAACATGCAATGTGGTAAAGGCATGTTGTAATGCATTTACAAGTCGAATCGTGGAAACTACTGATGACAAGAATTGTGAAATCATAAACCAAGGGATGCCGACAGTCCCGGGTTTGACAAACGAGAAAGTAGGACAAATGCAGAAACAGGACACAATTATTGCGCCAATATGGAAACTGATAGAGGGAGAGAAGCAACCGGTCAAGGAGGAAATGCAAATGTGGACAAAACCTACACATCGTCTTCATAAGGAACGGCCAAAACTAACTTTGAAAGACGGAATAATGTGGAGGGTTATTCAGGATAATTTTGATGCTGAACCAGTTTCACAGTTGGTGTTACCTCAAGAGCTGATACATGATGTTTTGACTGAACTTCACAACAAGGCAGGTCACTTTGGTTATGAAAAGACAATTGCTGCTGCACGACGCAGGTTCTTCTGGCCTACATTGGTAAGGGATGTTAAAGACTGGTGTATAAGATGTGAAAGATGTGCACTTAGAAAAATGTCAGGTCCAACAATGAAGCAACCGTTAGTAAAGATTAAAACATCCGCCCCGCTTCAGGTTCTGGCCATGGACTTCTTGACCATAGAGAGATCAAGAAATGGTTATGAGCACATTTTAGTAATGACAGATTTATTCACGAAATATGCCATAGCAGTACCAACCAGGGATATGACAGCACACACTACAGCGAGGGTATTATGGAGCAACTTCATCCAACATTACGGTTGCCCAGCTAGAATTCTTAGTGACCAAGGTCGTAACTTTGAAGCAGGAGTTATGATTGAGCTGTGTAGACTATATGGTATTCGAAAAAGCCATACCACACCATATCATCCTGCTGGGAACGGTCAGTGTGAACGAATGAACAGGACACTACTAAACCTTATAGGGACACTTCGACCAGAGTGTAAGTGTGCATGGCCGGAATACCTTCCAGAACTTGTTCATGCCTACAACAATGCAATCCATTCCTCTACTGGTTTTAGCCCTTTCTTCCTGATGTTTGGACGGCATGCAAGACTTCCAGTAGATTTCATCGCACCAAAAAGGAGTGAACCTGAGAAGAAGACATTTATGATGAATGGGTACGGAGACATTACAAAAACTATACCCTAGCCTATGCACAAGTCAGTAACAATTTAGAGGTGACCGGGGAACGACAGAAACAAATGTATGACCGAAATGCCAAGACATCACCTTTAGTACCTAGTGAAAGAGTTTTGGTGAGAAACAGGGGCGTTAGAGGAAGAAACAAGATCAAGGACAAGTGGGAACGCCATACGTATATAGTTATCAATCAGCCAAACCCTGAGATCCCAGTATATGTGCTAGCACCTGAAAGTGGTGAGGGGAGAGAAAGGACCCTGCATCGGGATGAGATGAAACCCTGTCCCTTTCCAACTGTTCAAGGCAATAATGTTAAGCAACATGAATGCATTACTCAGTTACAGGGTAATGGTCCAATTCAATATATCCCTGTCTGTGGGTATAGCAAACCACTAAGCCGAAAGGATTATGAGCTCCAAAAGGATTATGAGCTCGTACCTCTGAGAAGGTCAAGTAGAACAAATTTTGGCAGAGCTCCAGAAAGGTATGGATATTGAGCAGCTTAAAGACCATTGTGCCGGCTAGAAACTACAAGTTGAACACATGGAATTTATTTATTTGAAAAAGATTTTTCTAATATTCTCTTATTTATCGATTTATTACTTTTAATATTACTGATAAAGACGTATGTATATGTATAAATTTTTGCGACTTCAGGAGAAGTCTGGAATTCAGGTGGGAGGAGTGTGAGTAGCCAGGTCTGGGCATAGCATGTAATTCTTATATTGTAGGATTAGCGTATTTGTGCACTCTACATAGTATGGATAAAGCTTAGGCTAGGATGTGTTGGAACTAGTATTACTAATAGTATCTAATAAGCCTAATGTTATGGCTTACTTTTATTGCCTGGATTGCTGTCACATTCTTCTTACCATTCCTAATAAAGGTAGCTCCTTTGGCGGTTGGTTGTGTCTGTTTTCGCGTCTGGGTTACCTCGCGCGGAAAATATGTCTTGCTGCGCGAAATGGCTGCGAACTGACGTCTTGCTATTGTTTATTGAATGCGCGCACCGCTTGTAGTAACTACTGCGTTGTTATTAATTGGGACTAACGTTACTGCTGTAAATTGTCTATGATGTCATACTGACTCAGCGTTACCTCACAGGACTTTCCTGGGGATTCCCTGTTCACTCTATGCGTACTATTTATTATGATTTGAGTTTTGCGTAAGTACAGTTTGTCTTCAAAAAAAAGTTATTTTTCAAGGACTTGGACTTTGGCATTGGAGCAGAGTGGTTGTATCGGTGTGCGGAGGATCCTCGGTCGTGATTGATTGTAGTGAGAGTGATTTTGTAATTGTGTGTGAGTTGAATACTGGAGCAGAAGAGTGAGAAGAAAGAAGAGAAGATAAGGGAGATAAGTCAAAAGTTTTAGTTTTATTACTTACAAATCCAGCTTTTCCGAGTAGTTTAGGTCATTGGTCATCTGAGTCGGAGTCTAAGTTTGTAAAATTTCCGTCTAAGATCTTAGACAAGTATTCTTAAGTGTTCATCTTAAGCTACTTAAATTATTCAAATTTCTTATCTTACTCTTAGTGTATTTCGCATATTTCCATGTCGTTCAATGAATAATTCTTGTTCTCGTTAAATTATTTCATTAAATATTCAATTCATTCTCGTTAACCATCATTTATTAAAATAACTTAATTTTGTTTTCAAGAATAATTCGAAGGGGAGATTTGGACGAATAAATTGTTAGTTTTCTTTATCGGCAGTTTCCTTGATTATTCCTTTTACCCACTTGGAATCTTCATATTCCTAGTGGGGGCGGCTTTTTTTAACTTCTTAAGGAACCCAAATTTTACATGCAGGTAAAATTTTGAAGTTACAAGCACAGGTGCAGGTAACTTTTTTTTTTCTAATTCGAACACTGCTAGTAACCTAGGCCTATAATGCAAATAAAACTGGGAAGGGAACTAAAGACCTGCAGTGGGCAGCAAAGACCAGGGAGTGAAGCTAACTGCAGAATACCCCACCCAGTTTTTGAAGTCTACCACTTAGAGAAAATCAGAATCACGGTGGACAGCATTCATAACGATTTGTATGGTACAGGTATAACACTTACTACAGTACATACAGTACCCTAGCCTTTTAGCCTACTTAGTGACTGTAACAATCTTTCAGTTTAGGATTTGGACTTTTTTGTAACATTTCGCCTATGGTATACCATTGTGTACAACATAAGGCCCCTTTGTCTGCGTTTGGTATGAATGGCAGCTTTACTGGTAACCACGACATGAGAGGTAGCTTTCAGGGTTGTCACCAGAGCAAACTTAGTGCCAGGTACTGTAATTCTTGACTGTGACCCTTTTAGTGATCACCATGCTGGGATTTAGAGAAGGTGTGGATATTTTTCTACTCTCTAAATTAATGCTCCAATCGGCCATCTCATTCTGAGATTAATGTTACATCCAAATTTCTTTCAAAAAGAATAAAATTATAGTGCCTTTATTGGGAAAAAGTGCTGGGCGGAATGTTTCATTTTAACATGAGTGGTGGGCGCAATTCACCAGTCCCGGGCAGGGCCGCCCAGCACTGCCTGGCGTAGTTACATCCCTGGTAGCCGTCCTTGGTGGGGATAACACAGAAATGTGACGTCATTGTATACAGATAGCATAAGGGTCTTCTGTGTTACTTTGGTATGGCAGCTTTGCCAGTAACTAGTCCTCAGTGGGAAGAACACATGTATGAATGTTTCTCTCCTGTGTGCCACCTGACTAAGCAGGTGGATGATGAGGAAGTGCATCAGAAACTCAAGTAAGCCTCCATTAGACGCCTCAAACAGTTTTTGATGAGGAAGGACTTGAAGGTGTTTAATGGATTTGCAGTCAACAGCTTCAGATGACAACTAATTCCAAGCATTGATGATCCTTTGTGTAAAGAAAGACTTCTTAGTATTCAGTCCAAAGTGACCAGTTGGCTGTGCCCTCTGGTGAATCCATACCCAGACATTCCGACCCTTGGACCCTTCAAACCGGTGCAATTCCAAAACTTGCACCCTTTATTCTGGGACATGCATGTATTATACAGTGCAACTATAGAATACAGGGCCACTCTCAAACACCACCTAGCATCCGGATATATGGATGCGATGTGACACTGTTAATCTTGCACCCTTAACTCTGACTCTGCATCCGAGCATCCACTCCAAGACTGGTATTGGTGGAATCATTCACCCTGCATCCAAGCATCCACTCCAGAATATTGCTTGTGGTCTTAGTAAGAACTGGACAACAATGAGTCATTCTCAAATAAAACTTAGGCTTCTGTACCTGCTGTATTTATATTTCCATTTTATTATGAAATATTCATTTTCATCTAGCAGCCCAAACTTTGACTCTGCATCCGAGCATCCTTGCATACACTCAAAAAGATACTGTTTATCTTGTACCGTAAACTTTGGCTCCGTATCCGAGCATCTGCGCATGCACTCCAAGACTGATACTGGTGAAATCATTCACTCCTCTTCTGTGCATCCACTCCAGAATATTGCTTGTGGGTCTTAATTAAAAATAGAGAACAGTGAGTCGTTCTCGAATTTAACTGCCTGCTGTATTCATCTCCCATTTTATTATTAAATCTTTCATGTTTGTGTAGCAGCCCAAACTTTGACTCCACATCTGAGCATCCGTGCATTTGCTGTAAAAGTTTGTAGGTGAACTTAAGTTTTTGTTCTAAAAATCATTTTCTTGGCATCCGAACATTTTAACCCAGCAGAGCAGATAGAAACAGACTGAAAATTTCAGAAGGCTCGACAGGGCAGGGAGTTTAAGTTGACTGAGCATCCAAGCTTTGGGATGCCCAGAGACATCCCTCAAGAGGCCCTGTTTGCTAGATACTCCAACAGTCCAACCCTTGGACCCTTCAAACAGGGACAATTCCAAAACTTGCACACTTTATTCCAGGACATGCATGTAGTGTACAATGTACCAGTGCATAATAGTTGACTTGGACTTATTTTATGCAGACAAGAGATCATCATCGCAAACAAATGCAAACAAGCATATTGTAATGCGCATAACATGGTCTTTGCACCAATTGCACTTGTTCTTAAATTGCAGCTGGGTGCGCTAGGACATGCCTGATGGAAGAGGGGGAAGGGGTTTTAAGCTCTCCAACAGGTGGAGAGGGGAGCAGGAACCTAAAGCCCTGACAAAGGTATGGGTTGCTAGAGGACAAAGGCCAAATTTTTTGGCCACAGAGCACACAAAATTTCTGATTTTAATTGAAAAATTTGGGTTTATACTGGAAAAATGATGAAATTTCAGTGAGTTCTATTGGCTGAATTTGAAAAACTGGGGGTTTTTACTTTTATTGTAAAAAGTTGATAATTGGGGTTTTTGGTTTCGATGATAAGAGAAACCTATGCATTCATGATGGCGTGTGTGTGTATGTATGTGTGTATGTGCGTGTATGTGTGTATGTGTGTTTGTGACTTTGCTCGTTAACACGATATCTCAAGAAGGGAAACTCTGACAGTTCTCAAACTTGGTACATAGATGCCCCATATTGAGAAGAAGAACCCTATTGTTTTTGGTGGGGTCGAAGGTCACCTGGGGTCAAACTCTGAAAACCTTGTTAACACAATATCTTGAGGTAGGAAGCTTGAATGAATTTCATACTTTGTATGTAGATGCATTATGGTATGAGGAAGAACCCTATTATTTTTGGTGGAGGTGAAAGGTCATCTGGGGCCACCAGGGGTCAAACCCTGAAAACTTCGTTAACACAATATCTCAAGAAGGGAAGCTCTGACAGTTCTCAAACTTGGTACATAGATGCCCCATACTCAGAGGAAGAACCGTATTGTTTTTGGTGGGGGTCAAAGGTCACCTGGGGTCACCAGGGGTCAAACCCTGAAAACCTTGTTAACACAATATCTTGAGGTAGGAAGCTTGGATGAATTTCATACTTTGTATGTAGATGCATTATGGTATGAGGAAGAACCCTAATATTTTTGGTGGAGGTGAAAGGTCATCTGGGGTCACCGGGGGTCAAACCCTGAAAACTTCGTTAACACAATATCTCAAGAAGGGAAACTGTGACAGTTCTCAAACTTGGTACATAGATGCCCCATACTAAGAGGAAGAACCCTGTTGTTTTTGGTGGGGATCGAAGGTCATTTGGGGTCACCGGGGGTCAAACTTTGAAAACCTTGTGAACACAATATCTCGAGGTAGGAAGCCTGGATGAATTTCATACTTTGTATATAGATGTGTTATGGTAAGAGGAAGAACTGTATCATTTTTGGTGGAGGTGAAAGGTCATCTGGGGTCACTGGGGGTCAAACCCTGAAAATCTTGTTAACACAATAACTTGAGTTACAAAGCTTGGATGAATTTCATACTTTGTATGTAGATGCATTATGGTAAGAGGAAGAAGCCTATCATTTTTGGTGGAGGTCAAAGGTCATTTGAGGTCACCAGGGGTCAAACCCTGAAAACCTTGTTAACCTGATATCTCCAGGTAGGAAGCTTGGATAAATTTCATACTTTGTATGTAGATGCCTTATAGTTAGAGAAAGAACCCTTTTATTTTTGGTGGGGTTCAAAGGTCATCTGGGGTCACCGGGGGTGAAACCCTGAAAACCTGGTTAACACTATATCTCAAACTAGGAAGCTTGAATAAGTTTCATACTTTGTATGTAGATGCATTATAGTAAGAGGAAGAATCCTATCATTTTTGGTGGAGGTCAAAGTTCATTTGGGGTCACTGGGGATTAAACTGTGAAAATCTTGTTAACACAATATCTCCAGGTAGGAAGCTTGGATAGATTCCATACTTAGTATGTAGATGTGTTATAGTGAGAAGATGAATCCTATTGTTTTTGGTGGAGGTCAGAGGTCATCTGGGGTCACCAGAGATCAATGTCTGAAAACCTTTTCAAGATGATATCTCCAGGTAGGAAGCTTGAATAGATTTCATACATAGTAAATTGATGTGTTGTAGTGAGAAGATGTACCCCATTGTTTTTGGTGGAGTTGAAAGGTCATCTAGCGTCACCAGGGGTCAAACACTTAAAACCTTGTTAACACAATATCTCAAGGGAGAAAGCTTGGATGGATTTTATACTTAGTATGTGGATGTGTTATGGTGAAAAGATGGACCCTGTTGTTTTTGGTGGAGGTCAAAGGTCATTTGGGGTCACCAGAGGTAAAAAAAGCAAAATTTCCCAAGAATTCCCAAGAATATCACATGGGTTCACCAGAGGTCAAAGAGCAAAATTTCCCAAGAATTCCCAAGATCGTCATCAGGGGTCACCAGAGGTCAAAATGCAAATTTCCCAAGAATTCCCAAGACTAAATAGGAATACAAAACTGTATTTTTCCAACATGTTAAGATAGCATTTGACCATTGACTGAAAGATATGGGACATCATGGCTTTATTTGGAATAGAACATACAGTATGTCATCGAAACCTCAATGCATTTTTGCATTCTGGTTATTGAAAGATATATGCGCCTTACTTGAGAGAAAATTCAGGTAAATCGTTGGGGGCAACAGTGTGAAGTTGGGGATAACATGCGTGATTGAAATACCTGTTGCTGGTCTGTGATTTGATTAATTCTTAAAATCTGAAAATAGTGCTGCATGATGGTTCTAAATCCTTGTTTTTCCCTGTCATCCACTTCCCTCCTTCCCCAGACTGAAAAGCCATTAGTTAAATTGGTTACTCTAAGCATTGCAAAATCACTGTTTTTGATTCCTTGCTGGAGGCAAAAGGAATCTACGCAATGGTGATGTCGTGTGTGTGTTAGTTAGTTAGTTAGATGAGGTTGAACGTCCCAGTTTCCAACCAATTTGTTCAAGTGTGTGAGTGTATATGTGTGTGCATATGCGACGCCTGCTAGTAAACACGATATCTCAAGAAGGGTAACAGTGAGAGATCTCATTTTTCTCATACTTAGCATGTACAGTAGATGGCCCATATTGAGTAGATGATCCCTATTGTTTTTAGTAGAGGTCAAAGTCACCAGAGGTCAAAAAGCTGAAACTTTGTAAACACAATATCTCAAGAAGGGTAACTGTGAGGGATAGTATGTAGCATGTTGATTGCCCATATTGAGTTGATGATCCCTATTGTTTTTGGTGGAGGTCAAAGTTCATTTGGGGTCACCAGAGGTCAAAACCTTGACAATATGATATCTCAAGATTCAAGAAGGGTATGTGTGAGGGATATCACACTTGACTTGTGGATTGTTCATATTTAGCATGTAAATGGCCATATAGGGTAGGTGATCCCTATTGATTTAAGTGGAAGTGAAAGGTTATTTTGAGTCACAAGGTTTCAAAAGGTTTTGATGGTAACAATATATCATATGGCAAGGAATCACGAAGCCTTTTGGCTTTCTGTTTTTTTTTTCCTGGAAGGTCTCAAAGTTAGTGAAGGGGAAAAATTATAGGTCTCTCTCTAAAATATGTACAAGTTTGCAATATGCAGGTCTCTCTGGGTCTTTTTCCTGAACCCCACATGGGGTTGTAAGGTAGGCCCATCTGCTAGACACCCCTGAAAGTGAGTGATCCATGGGGAAGTATACTAGCTTACCTAATCATGCAACCCAACTTTTTAGCAATAGGCTTAATGTAGATCAGAAGGACAGGTGGTTGATATACTGAAGGCAGGTGCATCAGGGCTTAATTAAGGTAAAAGAGATTAGGGATCCATGCAATGCATTGTGCCGATCTGGAAACAAAAATGGGTTAGTACCATTTTCCATTGTACAAGTGTTAAATTCTAAGAGATTATGTGAAGGAATTGGGGGGGGGGGAGAGATGGGGGAGGAACAGGAAAATGCTTCTTGGCAAGCAGTGTTCCAAGTGCCAAAGGCAATTAGTGCATATGCTCAGAGGTCCCTGCACTTGAGATATTTGGCAGTGGTTGTGCATGATTCACAAAGGCAGTGAAAGCAGCTACTAGTAATGGACATGTCTGGAAGTGCCCCCTCCCCACCCCTTCAGATTTCTAAAAATTAAGAAGATCAGATTTATCCCTCCAGTTGGAGACCACAAGCTGCCACTTCATAAATGTTTGTCAAACATTTTGCACATTTTGCATAACCGTAACTATCTTCAAAAGATAAGGAGATTATACCTTTAAGCAAAGAGTGATTTCAAAAGGTAAACTTTTGGTAAGAGCTATCTTAGTGGGAAGGGGAATGTTATAGTTGAACAACCCCCATAACTTCACCCAGCATGGGAAGCAAGGTTCAGATCCTTTACTTGGGACCCACACCAGACATTTACAAAAATTGGTAACCTTCCCAGTTATGCTAAGGTCTCCAGGCACCAGTCTACTGTATGTAGGTTAATATAAACCTGTTACCTTGTGACCATACAATTAAGTTGCCTCCAGTGTTTGGTCTGTCTTATCACTTTGAACTTTAGTCTTTCAAAAGATCAGTGTGGAGTAATGCTACTGTAGAACTACCCTGAAAGTTAGTTTCTTATGTGAAGGCTTAAGTTCTCCATCATAATACATGTGCTCATGTATTCATGTGTATGGTAAGACTAGTTATCGTTTATACAGTATTGTCAGGTTGGTCTGTTGATTATTAAAATTAGCATTGCTTCAAGTAATCTGACTGTTGTCATATGACTCACTTAACAAGTAGACTGTTGTTACTTATTTATGCATTGTTTGGTGCTTAAATAATAAAATATTTCCAATTGACTTGCCAGGGTGTATGTCATGAAATATGTTAATGCTGTGCAGTTGACACCCACTTTGTCTAAATAATTACAGTGAAGGCATACATATAGTTATAAAAACTTTGAAAATGTGATCTTTGTGGTTGTTGTAATTTAGTGGAAGAACACGTTCAAACCCATCTAATCCTAAAAAAATGCTGTTAACTAGTAAACCAACTTTCAGCTAGTCCACAGTTTGTAGCTGTGAATACTTACACAATGTTCTTTGAGGAGAATATAGCAAGTTCTCTGTATCAGCTTCTGATAAACAGTGACCACGCTTAGACTCTTGGGCTAAAAATAATAAGAATTTGCTGGCTTTAATACTGTCTATATGTTGCTGTAAGTTGTCATTTCTTTATGAGATTAGACCATGGAATATTATTAGTCTTTCAAAATGTAATGAATGCTTCTTCAGATAATAGATAATAAGTGTTCTATGGCATAAGGCTAAAAAAGGGAAATTGATCATCCCTGCCTTTATCTTTCTTTGTGTCAGCAGGTACCTGGCCAACCCCATCCCCCTCCCCCAGACAAGTGTCACCCAGGCAATTCTCCCTGGACAATTCCTGCCCTGGATGAATCCAAATTTTCATACATGGGAAGTTGTCAGGGGGTAAATAAGCCAGTTGGGTAATTTAGTACTTCCAGTGGGGTCACAAGATCAGCTGTACCATGGCAACACGTTTGCCATGGTAAGTGGTTCACTTGACCTTTAACCCATCCCATGATGCATTGAGTGAAAGCATTTTCCCAACTCGTCTGTTGTCATGGGTGGGAATTGACAAGATGGGAATTGTCTAGGGTGGGAATTGTCTGGGGGGCGGGGGGAATGTGGCCGATGGAAACTGACCAGGGGGAATTGTCAGGGTGGGAGATGTCAGGGGGAAGGGTTATCCAGTCACAGTGTCAACATATTTGTTTTCAGTGCCTCATATAATGAATAAATCCTTCAGTTTCAACCAACTTTCATGAGAGAATATTGTAATTTAACAGTTTTTGGAATGAAATTGGCTTGAAGTACTGTATTGCCACTAAGACATGGATAGTTACACATTTCTTTTCCATTCCATAAAGGTTCATTTGTGGCACATCGGAGCCAAATGAGCATCACCAGAACCATGTCTACAGACAACAAGTATTCATTTGAAACTTTGGCAGTGACACAGCCTAAAGAATATGTCTACCAAGTGGAAATGAACAGACCAACCAGGCTAAATGCTATGAACACAGAGTTTTGGAGGTAAATGAATTATCTGAAGTGGGTGTATATGAATATGATTGTGATCTTACAAGAGAAAAAGAAGTGTGTTGTGTTAAATGAAATTGGCTATCTTTTTGGTCAACGAATATTACAGTACAGTTGAATTGTTTTGACTGAATGTAGGTGACCTATGGTTCATGTAACTTAGAACTACTAGATCAATTTATATGTTAGGAATCAACAGGGTTGTTCCTGTTACGCTTTGAAAGTAACTCGTTATAGTTACAGTTAATTCCGTAAAATTGTAACTCGTTACAGTTACTAGTTACAATGTTGAAAAAGTAACTAGTTACAGTTACTTTTGACTGGGGATCGAGTAACTAGCTACATTTCAAAAGTAACTCGTTACTTCAAGGTGAATATACGGTATCGCAGAGGCTCCTAATGCTGAATCATGATACTGTGTCGGAGCCATCACACAGTCGGCTAATTAGAGAGGTTAGCCCTTTACAATAGGTAAAGCTTTAAGTCGGACACTTCTCTTTCCAATTAGCTTTGTTAGGATACTTTTAACGCCATTGACCATTTCAATATTCTGCTGTTTTTTTATATTAACCGTACTATTATTCCAGTGTAAGGAGTTACGGACATTGAAAAGAATATGATATAGCCTAAATTCATACGTTTGATTCATCAAATAAAGATACCATAGATGCATAAATGGATGCACGGTGTTTACCGTATAGATTTACTGGGCTCCAACGCAGAGTCCGGATTCGGTTAGCTTAATGCCGGTCTCAAGAGCGTTTTTCTAGATTATTGCCCAGGATAGAAGGTTCCGGAATCGAAATTTTTACGGAATGTGATGTAACTGGACTCGGACTCGGAGTTCATTCCAGCCGAGTTCTCAAATATGAAAGTTACATTAAAAGTGTTTAAAGTTCCATTTGTGCACAATGTACAGATCTAAGGTATTGTCACATACAATCAACTAAATTACTCAGGAGGCCAGGCTATGGAAGTGAGTACAAACGATGACTTTGTTAATTAATGGTGGACATGTACGATAGAATTAAAACATCTGTATGTGTGATATGATATACGTTGGCAAAAAGAAACTGGCAGAAATTTGAGGATCCTGAGTAGTACCATGCTCGGAAAGATTCGGGAATCTAGAATCGCAGTTAGCTCCGACTCGGATAGGGTGAACACGGGTCCAGCCCTAACGTACTTTCAAAGTGCTCATGGGCCAACCCGTTTCTCACGGTACACTGTCTCCACTGTGTCCTCTAAAGGACAATATGAGTAAACCAAGGCCCAGCTGACTTTACTTAGTATACATAAAGTCAGCTGAGCCTTAGAGGATTTCAAATAATTGCACAAATCGGTCTCATGGATAATAAGCATTGATCTGTCTAATAAGTATTTTGACATACAGATCAATTTTAAACTTATTTCAATCAGGGAGTTGCTATTTGACAACTCCCTGGTTCAATAGACAATCAAGTGGCCCGGCCTGTAAGCCTGCAGCGTGTGCATCTAATATCAACTTCTGATTCTAATCGTGAATAAAATTTGATGTCGGTGAGGGCGACGTCGATAATAGCGATGAATGATAAATAGCCTATATCGAAAATAATTTTACATTTTACTACCAAAGTGTCATCAATTTGAAAATTTTCTGTTATTCTGTTATTAGCTCAAAGAAAATGCAATTTGTGGTCATTTTGACTATTTGTAACGGGAAAGTAACGGGACCCAAATGTAACGCCGTTACAGTTACTTTTACACAGAATTGTAACTAGTTACTTGCTCCGTTACTGAAATGCAAATGTAACTCGTTACAGGGTTCCGTTACACAAAATGTAACTCGTTACAGTAACGGCGTTACTTGTAACTCGTTACTTCCCAACCCTGGGAATCAATTTACATGAGTGTGTATGTATATAAAAGTCAAAGTACTGTGTAGCACTTTTGAAATGTGTAGTTTAATTAAAAGTAGTAAATAGTTCTAAAAGTTCGCGGAAAGCTCCATGACAGTTCAGGTTTAAACCTTTCATCAGGTGGGAAAAATGTAACTGATCATAGGCACAACCAAACATACCAAATGCGAAGTACACAATAAAATTGGTCAGGTCCAAACCAGCTAGGGAACCAGGTTTTGTAAAGTGGTTTACACAATTTGTACCAACAAGGCAGGAATGGCTGATTTATAGAAGTTTAAGTCTCACATTCATACCATGCTGGGAGAGGGTTTCAAGCTTCATGAATGTGAATATTAAAGAAAGCTATACTCTGAATTTAGCATACTGAGGCCAAAAATATATGCTATAAAGCTTGAAAATGAATCCACATGGCCCATCTCCCATCTTAACAGGACATTCTTGAGCAGAAATAAAAATTTGTTGAAGCTTTTTCACTGAATTTAAACTTGCAGATTGCACAATAACTTGTGATGTCTTCTTGTACTACTCAAGTTACTGCATTTTTTGTTTTACAAATCCACTGCACCTTATGCCAAAGTATGATCACTGTCTTACTTATATAGGTTGACTTAGGTGTACAAGCCCTCCCCATACAACATGCTATGCAAGAAAATGGAAGAATTTTCATTCAAAGTCAAACATTTCAATTCAAAAAGGAAACAAAAGCATGTAATGTGAGTTTGTACCAGAAGGACATCACAAATTACTGCACAATGGACTAGTTCAAATTTAGTGAGTAAATTCCAACTTTTTGTATCTCAGCAATGGAGAAAGTTATGCAAATGGGAGTTGGATGAATGAGATTAATTTGGTAACCTCTAAAATATATTGTTGTAATTCTAAACTTTAGATACCTTACACTTTAAGTTTTGTTTCAGTTGAAATGTTGCAGGAAAGATCAAGCTTGAAGATCGAGCTTAACTCTTGATGAAATAGGGCCCTTGTCATGTAAATTCAAATTGGGGTGCTTACTGGATAGACTTTTCCTAAAACAGTGCAGTGACAAAACATGAAAGTTGCTTTAAATCAGGGTGTAAATCTAATCACAATACATTTATATTCTCAATACATTTATGTTGCATTTGAATTTCATGATTTTCAGGCAAGTACTTATTTCACAGCATTGCCTTGCTTTGTATTCTGGGAAATAGGTGGTCTCAAACAGGCAGACTATTTGAGCATCTGTCGATTTCTTTACATAGATAAAATATGAAGAAACTTAGCGGATTGAAATAGGCCTGATTGAAACCTTTATAGCACACAATTGTGAGCTCAGTCTTGAATGAATGATACTTACCATTTCACTGGTGTCAAGCGTCAAGGTCAAATTAAACATCAGTTTTAAAGAACAGCAACAGATCTTGGAAGCGATGTGCATTATCACATGACATTTTGTTCCCTTGAGGCACCTGGGAGCCATTACTGTAAACAAGAATACCTTGAGTTATGAACAAGATAAGATATCTGTGCAGGGTTTGAAAGGTATGAACGTGATAAAAAAATGTTTTTTTTTTTCCTGTAGGGTCCTCTACAAAATGGTCACTGGAACATTCCTTTTTAAGCACAAACCAGTACAACATACATCACTAAAGCATACCTTTACATCACTAAAGCATAAACCTTTATCAGCAATGAAATGGAGGTAATGGAACAAGTTGATACCAATAGATGGCTTTATGTTTATCAATCATTCACAGAGAAATGAGAGAGTGCTTTTCACAACTAGCTATGGATGGAAATTGCAGGGTAGTTATCTTGTCAGGAGCTGGAAAAGTGTTCACATCAGGTGAGGGAGTACAGACTTCTACATTGTTTTGGGGCCTCAAGATCAAAATGTAAGCTGCTATATTAATGCTGTTAGGATTCTTTATGTACTATATTCCTTTCACTTGTTTGCCACATGACCACAGCACACATGAGGGTTGCATTTTGTATTAAAAATATTAAAAATATTAAAAATTAAGTTTCCCAAACAGTGTTTAACTAAAATAAGTGCACATCATCATTTGACAGGGTTTGTAGTGATCCATTAAAACCTTGAAAAGTCCTTGAATTTTGGTAAGGCTTGAAAAGTCCTTGAAATGTCCTTAAATTTAATGGGATGTCCAGTATGCCCTTGAAAAGTCCTTAAATTTACATTGATTGTTGGTAAAATTTGTTTTGTGTGGTTTATTTCTAACAAAATACCCACTTCAGACCAGTTATATTTCGCCGACCAATTCTGATAGAAGACATACAGTCTTGCCGTTTCCTATAACGAGTAACTTACTCAACATTAACTAAGCAATTGCTCGATCATGCGTGGCAAGCACAAATTTTCTCTGGGCAAGCTTTTTCTTGTTCCAACTTGCCAGTATGGCATATATCTCAAAATCTGAATGGATAAAGCAACAACATTTCCTACTAGGGAGAAAAATTTTCAAAAAGTGCATTTCACATATCACAGCTACGCCAGGAAACACATGTACACATTTGTACTTGCATTCATGAAAGCAAGCAACATCAATTTCTTAACCCAAGCTACCTGATCTCAGACATAAGAATAGTTTTCTGAATGCTGGGCGAAAATCCTGTGCATCAGAGACCGGATGCATGGGATTTATAATTGTAGGCACAGAAGTTTCTACTCAGAATCTTGTAAAAATTTCGAGGTAAAATCCACATTGAAAGCTGTAGCATACCGCTGCATAGATTGTACAGTCTTGTACAATTTCTTTCACTGAAGGGAGCAGTGATCAAGCCAATTTTACAAAACACTAAAACACCAAAAGTGCAAGATTTCTAGTCCTGAAAGTTATGGTTCGATTGCACAGGAAAAGTACAGGTCTTTCCAACGTGTACTGTCGACAATATGTTTCAATTGCATAAACAAAACAATCATCTAAAGGATCTTACAAATAACCCAATCAGTTGAGAACCCCCTAAAAGTGCAAATAACATGTGCAAAAGACCCTCAAATAACAATGTGAAATAAATTTGCAAGTTTCAGAGTAAAGCTTTTCGTATATGGGGCTACTTTCTTCCGAGGGGTTTGACATGATACTGTATTGCTATTGCCTAACATGTCACATATATGTACACTAACAGCCTAACCTTACACATTTGTCTCAGTAGTTGATCTACTGTACAAATTAACCCATTCCCGTAAGGTGTTTTGAATATTAAAAGGAGGAATATTTTCAGGAATTTTTTGGTTGATTTAGAAGAATATTCTCTGTGAGAACCTATATATCATTGGAAAGAGCAAAGATGGGGGATATGAATGCACATTTTATTTTCGTAAAATAATCTCATTATGTATGCAAATATACAAATTAGATGATGTCATACGGTTTGTCATAGAAAATCGTACAAAACCCATAGGTATCACTATTATTTTGTAATTTATGGTGCAGGAGATTGTTTAGCTTCTTTTTCTCTTTCATTTGATACCAAATTTGAGGAAATTGGACCAAAAATGAGGAAGATATGCCCATTTTACTTTTAGTATACAGCCCACACTGAACTAACACACACTGACCTTATGTGACCTCTACACAGAACGCTATGGCTCAGTGCACAGTGGAATGTAAACAACTTTGGATGTAAACAGAGCTGTGTGAGCTTTGTAAGGTAGCTCTAAATGGCCATTTTATTGAGTAGAAAAGTCGGAGGGGTGTTGTGGGTTATGATTTTTGATATTGGGAGGGGATTTTTGGGTCAGAAATGCATGTTTTGGGTCAAAATTTACGCATTTTTGAAAACTGAGTATGTTTGGACCTTTGAACCTCTCTAACTCTCCCTACCCTTGTCATTTATGCATATATGTTGGTATTTTTATGTAAGGAATCTTGTAAAGAACATTTTGGCGTTTGAATGAAAAAGATTGGACTTTCCGTTGTTGAGCTAGGAGTTTTCAAATGGGGGTGGGTTTTCGGGCCTAAAATGTCGATTTTTGACCAAAAATGACGCATTTTTCGAATTTCTACTTGAAATATCTCTGAATTCCCTAAACCTGGCATCTAATCACCTCTCATGATGTTTCTTTAGGGTCTAAGGTATTCAGAGAAAGTATAGGGAGTAAGGTGACCCTTTCCTAGGGGCCTGAAATGACTCCTTGAAAAATTTAGGGCGTTTTTACCAATTTTTGCATTTTTTGGGGCATTTTTTGAATGTAAACAACTCTTTTTTGGTATTTTGTGGAAAATTTTCAGTATACAACCCCCCCAAAAAATGGTGGCATTTGATAGATCTATTTGTTGGCTTTATTTTGGTGGTTAAATGAAGGCTGGTGGACGTTGCAAGAAGAAGTTATGAACACCTGAAACTGCCAACTCGATTTGCGTGACACTCTTTCAATAATTTTTGTTGCAAACTGGTTATTTTGTCCTACATTTATTCTTTGATAGTGTTATGCATGGAAAATTATGTTTATTGATAGCATGGCATGGTTTCTTGAGTAAGTTTGTTGTGTTTTTTTTGCCATATTGACCATATGTAAAACACTGTTACGATGAAGTGTTAAAAATTTCAAGTCATACCCAAGGAACACATGCTTGGAGATTTTTTTCTGAAACTTAGTTGCAATGATGAATGGATTATGGGTTATCAGTGGTGGTATAAGAAATTTGGTTCAAAGGTCATGTAGGGGTCATTTTATGCCATATTTAGAATAAGCAAGTGTTATGCATGGGAAGTCTTATTTATGGATAGGATGCCTTGGATTTTGTGTAATTTATATTACCAGTTTATTGCTATATATAACACTGTAATGATGAAGCATTAAAAATTTCAAGGCATACTCTAGGAACATATGTTTGAGATTTTTTAATGAAACTTGGACACAGTGATGAATGGATTATGGGTTATCAGTGGCACTGGTTCAGGAATTTGGTTCAAAGTCATGTAGCCATCCTTTTATGCCATAGGCCGATTAGGAATAAGTAATATAAATGCCATGACTCCAAAAGATTCAGAGGGAGTCATGGGTGCTTATCACTACTGATGGACAGGTTGTGAATTGCTTCAGTGAGGGTGTTCAGAAATTTGAGGTCACTGATCATCTGGTGGTCATTTTGGCACAGATTGCCACCACTTATAAGAACCTTGTTTTCCAGCTCACAGCTTGCAGCAATACATTTATGACTCTCGCATGGAAGGCACAACTCAATGACTGTGAAGAATAATTTCAAGGATTGTTGTCACCCAGTACATGTGACTGTATGTAACCATGTGAGAAATTATGATTTTGTCTGCCTTGCTAGATGGGCAAGTGAAAAAAGGCCAGAACATGTGAATTTCAGTGGTTGCTTGCCTGACTTGGTAAGTGGGCATGAAAGTGTAGAGCCCATTGAATAATAAATTCCTTTTTCTGAGTCATAAAATTTGTGTACAAGCAGGGGTGGTTATAATGCCAAAAACTCGTCAAATGTTTTGTGCTAAGGGCCACTTTTACCAGAGTTTGTACCTGTACTTTCCAGAATCTACTAGAGAAGTATTGCAGTAAAACTATGGGCTACTCAAATCTTAGACTGGTTGTGGCAATGCATGTCTCAGGCAGCAAATGGGAAGCAGGCCCGACCGGCCCACTATTAGGGAAGGTAGGCTATAAGTGATAAAACTTCTAAACAGTTCATGTGTTGTTTAAAGCACATTGGCATCTCAAACTTCATACCTAGTAACAAAATAGGTACAATTTCCCTTCCCACAAAGTTTTGTTATCCTGATCTTTCTGTGTCATGTTGTAAGAACGACTGCAACAACCAGTCTAATTGTATTGACCTTTGACCAAAACTGGTGAAGCATGGAACGTAACAACAATACACAATCAGTTCAATTGTAAAGTCCTTTCTTCGTAATCTTTATTCATATGTGGATGTTTGCTTAGAACATTACATTCTGTGTTACCAAAAAAAAATAGGATTCAGTTGCAAAGATTGACATTTGGCCAGTGGACCCACTGCAAAGTACAGTAACACTACCATGGTGCATTTTACAAGCAGATTTGGCTCTTACATTTTTGTCTTATACAGTATGAAATCACATTGAATGTAGTACTTGAATATTTGGTTGGAGGTCTTGGTAAGTCCTTAAAAAGTCCTTGAATTTTTTTCTGTATGAAAGGCTACAAACCCTGATTGATAAAATCGATACTTGCCCATCATGATCAATTGAAAAGATCAACTTAAATTATTGAATACCTTGCATCTAGCATTGCCATAGTGGTCATATAAACATTTTATACTGTGACTCCCACAATTACTAATTAGGTTTGGATCTAAAGGTTGCTGGGGACTTGCTATTGTCGCATCAGGAGGAAGATGTTGGAAGGAGGGGTTTCATGCTCAGAAGTGTCATTGCACCTATGCAGGAGTCATTTACAGTTATTGAAAAGGTAATCCATACAATACAAGACAAAGACATCACATTTAAATGACATAGACTAATATAGATGATTCACAATCACCCTGAATGTTATGCATGAAAAAAGGCACGATTTTTCATTTCTTCAAAGTGAAATTTATTTATTTTCTTCCAGTTACTGTGATATTGTTATAACATGTAAAGTGTAACTACTGTTTGTAAAGCTATTATATGGACCGAAAGCTCCATTCAGGGTTGGAAATAATTAAACCATGGGGACAAGATCATTTTACTGTTTATAGCTTTAAGGGCATAGTTTTGCATCTCAAAGGGTGGCATTGCCAAATAATGGGTTATGTTTTCTGTTATAGGTTTGGTTCTGTTATCTTAGCATTGGCATGAAGGCCAGTTTGGCCTTGAAAAAGCATAATTCTGTGGGGAATTAGTAAGCCCAAAGTCACGCATGTACCGTTTTGTAAATGCCTTATTAACATTTTGTAGTCTGGCTTTTAAATATGCATAGATCTCCATTTTCAGATAATATTCTCAACTTTAATAAAAGTAAAATGTCTTGTTAGTTTTCTGAATGTACCACTTAACTCTTAAATCAAGTCAAGTGTTTTACATGTTGGTATGTTTATGGAGTCCTGGATTATGATTGAGTTGACTTAAATGACATGATATATGTTTGAAAATGATCCGAAATTACTGAAGTACTGTAACTATATATATGAATTTTTTTCAATTTGTCATGTGCATGTTTTTCATCTTCTCAGTAATTTGTGTTTTACATTGGTACTATTTTCCATGTTGTTCTCTGATTTCTGTGAATTTTTTTAGATTTTCCTCAAAACATTGAACTCCTGTCTTAAACAAGGCCATTTCAAAAACACAAAGGTCATGGCTGCTTTGACCTTTAATTCCACCACTTCCTAAATGTTTTGAAACTTTTCCAAGCTAGTTTATTCATTACATGAAAAGCAATAAAGAGAAGATTTGCTGTTTTTGAAACATTGGTCAAGTTGCATTCCTCAGTCAACTTTTTAATGAGAATTTAGTTTCTAATGTTTTCTCAGAAATATTTTTTTCTCTGTGAAGACTATCATTTGTGCATTAAAATAGCGCAGACTGGTATGAACTATAAAATACTGTGTTTTTATCGTAAACTTTTTTGTAATGTGATATAAAGTGATCTTATGTTTATCTCTTGATTTTTTCATTTACTGTTATAGTGTCCAAAGCCAGTGATTGCTGCCGTACACAATGCTTGCATTGGAGGAGGTATTGATATGATTTCAGCATGTGACATTAGATTGTGCAGCCAGGATGCCTTTTTCGTGATAAAGGTAATTAAAGTTTGCTTCAATATAAAAATTTTACCAGAGAGTTACATAATTTGGAATCATTGTTGGTTTCAGATTGTAGCTATTGTAGGGTTTGTTGTTTTTTGTGGTTCATGTTGACTGTGGAGGAGAGTCACCTTTAATTGGAAGTGTGTACAGCATGTTCAGACCTACCATCCGTCCTGATTTTGGCGGGACAACCCTGATTTCTGATCTCAAAAATGTATGAAAAGTGGGACGTCCTGATTTCTCCAGTTTCCATGCTAACAGCATAATGCTTCCAAAGAAATAAAATAAGACTGTAGCCTAGCAGGCCTAATACTTTGAAAAAGCTTCAAGAAAGGAACTCAAAATAGCTTGTGACAGTTTTCCCCACTTCCATTATAATGATAATTGGCCACAGCAGGTAGTGCTTTCGCAATGGCCTTACTTTGTGCAAAACACAGATCAGAAGTGAAGGCCCACTTTCTTCACATACATTTAGCAGTACCAACCTATCGCCTTGGTTACCACAGAAAGTTTCACCTCGCAAAAGTTGGGAGTGGTTGAGATTGGTCAATCTAACACATGCCCGGATGTACCACTAATGTTACTCTGCAAAGTTGACGAATGAGTGTTTTCAGTTCATTGCAATATTGCTGTACAAAATACCAACCTGTGTGGCGATAGCCACCACGCATGCTACTGTATGGGGTTCTTATGGATTCATTGCTGAAGGTTCAAGGAATCTATGCAATGGTGATGTGTGTGTGTGTGTAAACACGATAATTCAAGGTAGCAATGATGTTCACTTTTCATATATGGTATATAGATTTTTCATGCTGAGAGGAAGAACCCTAGTGTTTTGGGTGGAGGTCAAAGGTCATTTGAGGTCACCAGAGGTCAAAAACCGAAAACCTTGTAAACACGATATCTCAAGATAGAAGTGACAGACGTTTCCATATTTTGTATGTAGATTTGTCATGTTAAGAGGAAGAAGCCTATTGCTTTTGGTGGAGGTCAAAGGTCATCTGAGGTCACCAGAGTTTAAACTGCAGAACCTTTGTGAATGGCTTGTAAACACGATATCTCAAGACAGCAGTGATGGACACTTTTCATATGTGGTATATAGATTTGTCATGTTGAGAGGAAGAACCCTAGATTACATCATTTTGACAGAAAATTTAGACTTCTTGTTAGACAAATTAATCAAATTTTGCCTGCGATGAATATGTCAAAATGTAGTGTGGACGTCCTCATAAATACCTGGACCACCCTAAGTACCTTTAATGTCAACAAGGCCTTCTCTTAAGAAGGCATTACAAAGCAGAAAATGCTACTTTTTATCTAGATAAAAAGCTACTACAAGAGTTGACGATTCTGTCGCATCGCAACTAATAGTAGGTTTATCACATTGCTTCCTGTCTTATGTGAAGATGACTTTTGCCTTGCCTAGCATAAATTGTCTCATGCTTTTTACAGGAAGTTGACCTTGGATTAGCAGCAGATGTTGGCACATTGCAACGATTCCCCAAAGTTCTTGGAAATGATAGCTTAGCGAGAGAACTAGTTTACACAGCAAGGGACTTTAGGAGTGACGAGGCCATGCAGATTGGTTTTGTGAGGTAATTGTGTTGAATATGAGATTAAAGTGTTATGAAAAATTGCTTTCAATAATGTCAGGGTGGTGTTGCAATGTTATCATAAGAGATCAGGGCTGTTTTTAAGTGAGAGAGCTATGCACTTTGCCTGAAATTTTAGAGACAAAATGTCAAGTTTGCTTGAAAAATTGTACATATTCTGTGGGGGCTCCATGCTTTTCTTGTATGCCTAGAAATGTTATTGGCTCAGCTAGATAACTTCAACTGTTGAAAAAGTGATAATCACTTGTAACAGCAGGGGTTTTGTCCATCTCGGGTGATAAATTGTACCAGTGAAATTGTTCCTATTTGAAATAACAGTAGCATTTATTTTTTGTTTTCACATGTATTTTCAAATGTATGAAAAGTCTCAGTTTGAATTGTTAGTGTTCCTTGATGTATCTGTGCTAATTTGTATGCTTTCAGTGGAGGGAAGCTCATATATGGTGAACCTTACAGGAGGGCTGATCATTTTGTGCATCGTCTTGTGCATTGCCATTCTAAGGAACGTCCTACAGGGAAAGAAGTTACTCATTACTTAATGTCATTTGTAATATCCTTCTCATTTTGTATTTATTGCAGTCGTGTGTTTGCAAACAAGGAATCATTGATGGCAGGAGCCTTGGACATGGCATCAGCAATCAGCAAGAAAAGTCCTATAGCCGTCCAAGGTTCAAAGGTTAACCTTGTTTACTCCAGAGATCATTCAGTGAAAGAGTCATTGGACTTTCAGGTAAGTTTAGCAGTGTTATTTTCTTTTACATAAAAAGTGAAATCAAATTTACAGAATCACAAGAAGGTTGATGGAGTCATTAGCTACATCTGTATTAAGTCTTTGAAGGCTTTATTACCTATATTATTCTGCCAAGGCAAAGCATCTCTCTTTGAAATGGAGATAGTTGATAGACTGGCTTCCAGTCATACAAAGTGGTCTGTTTGTAAAGTTCAATGGGAAGTTTCCATGTGAATAAAATAATTAGGTTAAAAATAAGGTCAAAGTTATTCAGATCAGGTCAGAATGTGAAGTCTATTTCGTTCCTCCTTTCCTCCTGTTCACATGTGTGTACCATTATTGCCTGCAATAACTGTCTGGCAAAACTAATAGCACCATGGGAACCCCTACATGCAGAGGGTGCCGTAGAGCCTAACTCTTCCCTCTCCATTTTTGCCTTCACCATGTTAACATGTTTTTTCAATCCTCTGGCAAAACTATCAAGATATTTTATCCAATTGAGTTGAATTCTATTCCACCAAATAGGAGGTAAGTATCGGAGCTCTTAGACTCCCGAACCAGCAGATTTTTTTTGGGGGGGGGGGGAATTCTTTAAATGTCTGTCCTTCTAAAGATTTCAACAAATTTTGAGTACAGTAAAGGGTTGTGAGGAATCTAAGCAATAGAAGACTCATAACTTAAAGTGAGTTGAAATCACATTTTACAAAGTCATTGGAGGCAGAATTGTCAGTATGTTGCAACCGTTGGAGATATTATACCTCCCCATTTGCGTCAACATGATGCATATCATCGGCTTACATCTCTTACGGGGATTAGTTATCAAAGATCATTTTACAGTTACCAGACATCAAGAGAAAAGAATTTTTCAAAATACTTTCCTCACATGCATTCCTCTGTGGATCAGAGTAGATGACAATGAATGAATATTGAAGAGAAGCAACTTTGATACATGAACTGGAATTACTGAAGTGCATGAACTAGACATTAAGTGTTGGTTGATAGCGGTCCATTGTAAATGCATTTGACTGCTTTCCACACAGTGTTGCCTTATTAGAGAATGCAACAGAACCCTCTGGTCTCTTCATCTTTTTCAGGTAACATGGAATGCAATGATGTTACAGTCTGAAGATGTCCCTAAAGCTGCCGTGGCTGGCATGCAGAAAGAAACTGCAGAGTTTTCAAAGCTCTGAGCTTATTGATAGGTAAATGGGATCATCACATATTCAGGGATCATGATTTGAAAGAAGCTCAAAGAAAAAGATGACGACTACATAAAATTGAAATTAGCTAAGGGCAACCTATGCAACATTAATAGATTGTTCCTGACTTAAATGAGGTTAATGTTATCTTATATTAATGTATAAGTTGAAACCAAGTTTAAGGGATGATTTAAAGTAGTGAAGTTGTAAAGAGTTGTTAGATTCTTCTTTGGGTAAAATCGATGATGGTGAGCTCTTGTTTGAATGACTGTACTACACATTGAATGAAAATATTACATTAGTCTGAGTATGAATGGACAGAGGAAATAGGTAAACATATAGCCAACTCACAAGCTTTACAGGGAACTGGGAACGGAAAGTGTAGTTGTCGGTTTAAATACACATAGTTTTAGAAGACAGTCCCAATGATCATTTAGTTCCACAATTCTTTATTCACTTAGCCATCTTCATCCCCATCTAGCAGCCTCACAAAATAATACCATTGTACATTTCTGATCTGAGTAACCTTGGAGTTTTACTTACCTATACTACAAGTGCTGTGATACATAATTTTGTGTGTGCTTATTTGTGGTTGGAGAGGGGTCGAAGAAACTTTCAGTTAAGCAAATACAAAGGTAACTTTGATGTTACCAATGTCATTTTGAAAAGACTGAAAATGTAATTTATTATACCGAGTCAAGATATATTCTCTTAAAACATAACAGGGAAATTTTAAAGCTGAGTAGCATCTTTTATATGTAAAATTTATCTTTGGTGATAGTGCACTGGTTGAAGTTATTTAATTATAGTTAGATCTTTCATTGAAAAGATCTATATTTGCTTGCCACTCCACCATAAAGAGGGATTTGCATCACTCCAAGTATGACTTTTACTTGGTGGTAAGCCCTGCCCATAATTGTCTTTACTGCTTCTCCTTGTGCAGACACAAACATAGTTCACTGCTCAAGGCCACATCCTGGTGAGTTTAAAAGACCCCATGTGTAATCAAAACATTTTCTGTGGGTGCTGTGTAATATGAGCTGCTCTGCATCTTTTGAATTTTGTAACTGTGATGTCAATCAAAGATTTGTCACCAGCTGAGACTTTTGCTTACCCCTATGTAAGAGTTATACTTGGGGTGATGCAAATCTGTCTTTAAGGCATATCATTTGTAAATATGGGATCAAACAGTGTAGATCTTGTGGATGCAAACAGATATCAAGAAGTAACATAATTTAACAAGTTACAACAAATAGCATCATCATATCTTGTATTGGTTTTGAAGTGCAGTTATTTGTTGGTTTCTATTGGGGCTTTCATTTGCAAAATGATGACGTCCAGCTTAGACTGTTATGATGTCATTGAGCCACAACCATTCATTTCACTATTTCAAAAGTTTTCTTTGCCACAGCCAACATTGTATTTTCACTCAAAATTGTTATACCAATGGTGTTCTTTTTGAGAAATAATAAACAAATTCTTATATTTTATTTCCTGAAATTTAGAACTTCGGTGAAAGAAACCAAAGAGCTATGTTACAACTTGTTCCAATTGTGGTTATGTTACTTCTCCATTGTAGACTTTTTCCTGGTTATTTTTTAAATGCTAATATAATAATAAAGAACATTGCTCTTTCAAGCTTTGAGGATTTAAGCTGTCAAATAGTTCCACCATTAGAAAACTGAAGTAGAGGTTCTTGGTTTGGTATTCACTTCTAGTGTGATTTGGTTCAGATGCAATGTTCTTTGTTCTAATGGTAACATATACTTTTTGTTTCCATTGGAAGCAAGTTTGAGTTCAAAAAATTCAATCAACTGCAATATATTTTTGAAAGATTTGAAAATTTGATAGTTGCCTTATTTCAAGATTTGTTGAACATTTTTGTTTTGGGGGATTTTTCTTGTCATTAAACCAAACCTCTTTTTAGTAGAGAGGAAGATTAAGGGGGACACAAGAACAATTGTGCCTAAACTGTGATACTACACTGATATATTTGCTACAAAGCAAACTGACAAGTAGAAGCTGGATGAGGAAAATTTCATTTACAAAACTTCTTATTTATGTATGAATGGGTTAGGATCATTCAGAATTATATCAACAAATTGCTTGTCTGGTTAATACAGTGCATCTTGGATTTGGTTGATTTGTGGTTCACTTGTGCTCAGGAGAAAATCTAAACACTGGCATTGTCAACATACAGTGTAACTATTTGAGTAACAGCCATTTTAAAATTTCTGGTGCCAGGTTTATTTCAAGATCTTGTTTTCACAATCTCATGAAAGTCAATGCTCTGAGGATGCAACTTCAAAGAGAACTCTTTTACCATTCAATGTACACAACTATTAAGTGAAGACTTCCAAAACTTAAGGTTCTAATTGTGAGGAAACATGAAGAAAATGAAGCTGAAAAGCTAAGTTTTGCAAAGTTGCATGATTGGTGGGGGTCCTGCCCAAAATTTATGTTAGCTACAGGGGCCAGATTTTCAAAATGTTGTACCATTGGAAAGTTACTTTTAATCAGAAATAGGAAAGCCATTTGTCCCTTACTCTGTTAGGTACTTTTGAGAAGTTTGGTTATGTTACTTCATTTTTTAAGTGGTGACCTTCATAGTTGGGTCAAAATGGCAGTATCATCATCAGGTGACTTGAAATTTAGTATGATGCATAGCTGTCTTCAAGAGCATTTATAGGTACTCCTCAGGGAAATTTCAGCCGGTGTCCCAGATTGTACATTATAAAGTAATCACCTCAAAACGAAGACCTTGTTCAACCTTAAGATTTCCAGGTTTTATGACATGTATGCTAACAAGCACTGTAATTGTGCTTAAAGTATTTTGTGAAGTAAAGTTAAAATTATCTTTTACCAGAGTAAGGGTGATGGATTTCTTTCATCATGCTACGAGGCCAGTCAATCATACCACACATAACATGTACAAAAAGAAACTGTGAAAATCTCATAGTATAATTTATGTACTGATGTATTTACATGTATAAAAACACATATGAAAGTATACAGCTAAAAACACTTTCATAGTCCCTCCCTAAAATCTTATCACAAGATATTATGATGTGAAGGCAGTCTTGTTCAAAGTAAAGTGGACTTTTGCAGAGCATACCATCAAAAAGCCAATTCCAGGAACTTTCAACTGGGACTGGTATGAATCAGTACCTTCTTTGGTCACCATAGACAACCAATTCCATATTACTTGTGATGTTATTTAGCAGTAATTAGCCCATTGCACTTACAAACCATTACATTTTGAAAACTTTCAATTTATATTTTACAAGTGGCATTGGTAGTCAGATGTAAAATAACCAAGTCAGATACCAAGACAGGAAGTCTACAGTGCCATGTTCAGACTGAGCCAACACATCTGAGCCTAGCAGTTCCAACATTGTGACCATTTAATTTATAGCACTATATTTAATACACTACATAACAATGAAAAAAGTACATTCAAGCACTGGAAGGTGGTCTGTGTCCATTCAAATTCAGGGGCGGAAATGATCATGCACATTCGAGAGGTAGTGGTTTAATGTTTTTATTATCATAAAAAAGTATTCCAACTTCATGACGAAGTTCATCAACAGAAGCAAATGGCAGTTTGAATCCAGTGAAATGCTCTACACACTGCACACACCACAGTGGACTAAAGCTTGCTGAAATGCTACTTCAAGCATCTGAAATTCTGCACAGCCATTATCACAGTATGCTCCTTTTTCTGTAATCCTCGTAAATAGTTCCTTTCATGTGCTTTCATCAACAGCCATCAATGATGCATAGTCTTTATAAAATATTACACCTTTATCAGGATCCACAGCAGCTGATAACATTTCTTCAAGTTCTTCTTGGGTAAATGGTTCCCCTGTCAATCATAGGAGGAAATATTGAGAACCACCATTACAAGATACTCCAGCTATAAGAGTCTCAAAATCAAAGTGTAATGCTTAATCTTCATCATGTAAAGATAGACATAAATTGACTAAGAAATGCAGTTTTGCTCTACTGATCACTCAACAAATTTCAGGCCGTAACAGTCCAGAATTTCATACTGAACGTACTTTTTAGATTATCCTCATTTTGGTCTGATGTATTTCTGATGTCTTGAACAGAAGAGATGTGTTGGAAAATGTATCCCCTCTATGTCTAGACAGCATGTTACCAGATAATGCTCTTTTCTTTGCTCATAAAAATTTTTGAGTGTAACAATTAGTGATGACATGAAATTGCCTTTCATATCTAAAGTCTCCCAATTCTTTCCAAGTATATATGAATGCTGGTCTTTCCAGACCATATTACATATTATACAAAAAAGAAAGACAGAAAAAAAAAACCACACCTTCTTCAGTCATAAATTTGGTTAGTTCTTCTACTGTGAGGTGCCCCTTCTTCTCTGTGTCTAAAACTTCAAATGCCTTTTGTAGTTGGTCTTCTGGTAGAGGTTTGTACCTACAAAGATGCAATATTTACTGATATGATTAGTGAATTATGTATTCTTTAAAGTTGTCACTGTTTAAATGGCTTTCATATTTTAATATTGAAACATGTTAATGACATAAGGAACAAAGATAATCTGCAGGGCAGTGTGATTGAGAATATATTGTTAATAGCTCGTCACTGGGATAGAGACGACTGAAGAGGTTGAAACAGAGGCAAGGAAGGAAGTATTCTCCATGATACCTTTGCAAAGTGCAGAGGAAACACTTTTCAACCCTTTAAATTGTTCATTCCATAGTTTTGAACAAAATATGAAAATTGTATAAACATCAAATTAACATAAAAAGGCCAATGAGTAGGCAATATTGGCTACTCATTAGCCTTTTATGATGTGAAAGATAGTACTCAAACTAATAAGTATTGAAAACTTTGACATACTGCTTTTAGGAACAAGTCATTACTCTTTAAAGAAGTGCATACAATTGGAACATGGTCTTGTTTTCATAAGTATGATGTTCCTTACTTCCTTTCCATGAGAATATTGGTCATGACTGGTAAGAATCGGTCATATCGAATGTATCCTGTTGGCTCCTCTTCTTCCATTTCTGCTAAAAGATCATGCAGCTCACCCTCACTTGGGCAGCAACCTAGTGAACGAATGATTGTGACTACCTCCCTGTGGAACAAAAAAAATAAAAGAAGGAAAGGAAATGTTCACTGAAGTAAGGATACTTGAAAGATGATTTACTGGCACTCGCTTAAAATAACTTGTTGAAAATCAACTGTGTTCAATGTGTGTAGCACTCAGCATGTACAACACAGCCTTAGCAAAAAAAAAAAAAAAAAAAACAGATAATTAAAGCAGTGAGCTAGAAGCTGACAAGCTATTCCTTCGCACAGGCTTGAAGCTTGAAATGACCCTTCATAAGATCAAAAACCAGTGAGCCCTTTTGGCAGCTTCAATACATTGTTGGGAAGCTTTTAGGAAGATAAAAAATTAATTCCTTGCTGGAGGCAAAGGTAATCTATGCCATGTTGTGCATGTATATCTGTGTGTACGTATGTATGTGTGTATGTATGTGACACTCTTGTAAACACTATCTCAAGTAAGGTAAGTGTGAGGGATCTCATACTTGGCAAGTGGATGGTCCAAATTTGAAAGTAGATTATCCCTAGTTTTTGGTGGAGGTCAAAGGTCATTTGAGGTCAGGAGATGTCAAAAGGTCAAAAACTTGAAAACAAGATACATCAAGAAGAGTAACAGTGAGGAATCTCATACTTAGCATTTGAACAGCCCATAATTAGATGATGCCTACTATTTCTGGTCATCCTGCTAGAATTCAATAGGCTTGTTTAGCCAAAGTTTCCTGGGAAAAGGCCATTTTCCGGGTGAAAAATATAGACGTATTGTGTCACGTGATGGCTAAATCCTATTGAATTCTAGCCTCATGTGGAGGATAACAGTCACTGGGGTCAAACTGTGAAAATCTTGTAAACATGATATCTCAAGAAGGGAAACATTTTAATACCATATATGGCAGGTAAGTGCCCCACATTAAGTAGTTGAACTTTGTAAGTTTTTGTGGAGGCCAAAGGTCATTTGAGGTAATTAGAGGTCAAACATGGAAGAAAACTATGAATTTTATACTTGGCATTTAGATGCCTCATATTAAATTCATAACCATTATTGTCTTTGGTGTAGGTAAAATTTCATATTTGAGGTCCCCAGTGGTCAAACTGTGAAAACCTGGTACAATGATATCTCATACAGGAAACCACACATACTTTTCATATGGGTCCCTACAATATACTGGGGAGTGGGGAATATTATCTGTATCATTTATGGTGATGGTAGTAAGGTCACCAGAGGTTAATCTGTAAAAAGCTTATTCAAACATGATTTGTCCAGTATGTGTATATATGAAACATGTTTGGATCATATAACTGGCAGTTTTATACCCAACTTGAAAATTTAAAGCACGAAACTGACATGTATGACCACTTTAACATTAAGCAATCTGTTTGATCTTTACCCATGGAATTTTAACTGTTGATACCTAACTTTAAGCACAGTAAATTCACAATCAAACTGTGTCAACTTGAAACTACAGTACTAAAATCAAATTCACTTGAAAAGGAATCGCTATGCCCTTTGTGTTTCTGGTTAACTTTTGATACCTAAGTTTTAGCACAGTAAGTTCACAACTACACTGTTGACTTAAAACTAGAGTAATAAATTTATATCCATATGGCAAAGAATCACAAAGCCTTTTGGCTCTCTAGCTTAATCTTCTCATTTTGATTTTGTGGGAAATGAGGATTCTTTGCATCCATGAGTTACACACACCAACATACTGAAGGGCATCTGCCAGTTCTGTGACTACTTACAGGCCCTGTTAAGGTCAGCCTGAAAACAGAAGGCATCAACATGCAACCAAAGAACCTCAAACAATCTTGTATTATCAGAAACTTCAAAACTTCTGTGGTAATATTGGCATCCAGATGATTGACCAAAAAAAAAAAAACAATGGGCACTATGGTTCCTTGCTGAATGTAATGACACTGAGCCATGAGTATACACACAAAGTATTACAAACTATTAGCTAATGTCAAGTTTGCCTGTGACTCTGGTGACATGAAAAATTGAAAAAGTTGTTGGCAGTAAATGTTGACTTCATCTACCAAGTTTCCTGTAAGTCCACAACTTGACCTCAAAAATGACCTCTGATAACCTCCAAATGGCCCCCAGTGACCCCAGTTGACCTTTGACCTCCACCAAAAGCAATATGGGATCAATATTCTCACCATAACACATCCAAACACCAAGTACAAAATCTACTATCCAAGCTTCCTACCTTGAGGATATTGTGTTTACAAGGTTTTTTCAGTGTTTGACCCCCAGTGACTCCAGATGACTTTTGACCTCTACCAAAAACAACAGGGCAACACCTTACTATGGTGGACCTATATACCACTTATGAAATCTATCAAATCTTCCTACCTTGAGATATCGTGTTACAAAGGTTTTCAAGTTCAGTGTTTGACCCTCCATGACTCCAGATGACCTTTGACCGCCACCAAAAATAATAGTGCACACCTTCTCACTATGGCAAATCTATATCAAGTGTCAGTTTAGTCCAACTTTCCCTTACTGAGTTACAGTGTACCCAACCAAGCATCACAGACGCATACACACACACACCCAACCTGACTACACTGGTTCCTTTTGCTGATGCAAGGAAGCAAAATTCTAACATTGACCCGTGTGTTACAGTACATACAGGTAAATACTTCCAGGAACAAACACAGCTACATCATATGTCATCACAAATTTCTGTAGCACTACAGTAGTTTTCATGATTGTTCAGATAAAGCATCGTTCTTACCGTACATCAACTGTTTTGTTAGATTCATGATCAAAAACATCAAATGCTTGAGCCGCTTTGGTTTGTATTTCTGCAAGCAAGGATTCTGGGGAAAAAATGGAGTAAGTTGTCATTTTTAATTAGCAGAAAATATATACTAACTGGAGGATATACATGCATTACTGACCATACAGATTTTACTTTGGACTAAACCTTTAATTATGCTTGTCATTATTTCAACACCAGTGCCCAAATGACAGAATTGAATAAGTGTTCACTGAACTTAACCATAATTTTAAGCCATCTGGCCCTTCAGGCAATCCAGTTGGACACACAAAGCAAATTAGCATGACAGTTGATAAACTTGAAAGGCTTGTTATCACCATCAATCTTATTAAAGAAAATTTAAAATTAAAAGATGAGCTTTTGCAACCCAATATAATAAAGAAAAGCATACTACTTACATGGTGTAAAACTTTCAATGACATTAGATGTTAGCCTATTAAGTAAGGGTTTTCAAAATTTCATGAAATATTTTGAAATTACAGAGTGAGTTTTTCCATTTTTAAAGCTTGACAGGTATGTTTGATGTGAGATAAAATATGTTAGCCTCTGCTAGTACAATGACCATTTTCTCCTTTGGACCAATCACATTCCCTTTCCCTGAACTGAGGCATTTTCCTCAATTTTCCTGACTGTTTCCAGACAGAAAAATAAGGAAGACTCATTTTTAAGATTATGCATGATAACCATCAAGTAAATGTTTGAGAACCTTGCTCACAGCTTGCTGGTCTTGTGGATGATCTTTTAAAATTACATGAGAAATCCACACAGTTACAGTTCTATTTGACTCCATGCATTTGACAAACTTCCTAGTTAACACCTTCTGAGTAAGCTACAGTATGAATATTAATGTGATATCAACAACAGCTTCCTGAATTGTTTAAAGACCTCCCACACCAACAGACACCAAAAAGTTCTCCTGGAGGAGAATATTTTTTTGCTCAGTTACCTTATAACCTATGGAGTTCTTCAAGGAACTGTTTAGGTTCCCCGTGTTTTCTAGTCTATATTAATTACTTTCCCACAACCAGCCTCATCAAGTGTTTGATGTTGTGCTGATGGTTTCATAATAGACCCTTTCCCAAATAGCAATTGCAATGGATAGTGGGATGGAGTTCTGGTAGGCGATGTTGTTGTCAATGGCATTTTGCTGTGGCAAAAAACGATGCACACCAAAATTCTATCCCACAATCCTTTGTAATTCCTATTGGGAAAAGAGTCTATGTATAGAGGGATATTGATAAGGACAGTGCAGGGCTCAAAATAAGCTGGAAAAAGGGCACAGCCAAAATGAGCAAACTGGCTGTCGGTCTATGTTATTTCATAGGACATTGAGGGGCACCACGACCATCAGTAAGGGCCCAACAGCCATGGCTGTCAGTGCTGCCAGTTATTTTGAGCCTTGGTGGTGCCTTCCTTCAGAAAGATATTGACTCACTCTGTAACTGGGGATCAATATGGCAAATGGTTTTCAACATCTAAGTATTACTCTATGCATATGGCCTAACAAGCCAAGCTTGGGCCCTATGCACCACCTAGCCCCATACATACTTGTATGATGGGGTGACCGTCGACTGTGCGGGCCCGTCGAGTGCACATCTAGCATAACATATCATACAAAAAGCTTGCAATGGTAGGGTTCTTAAGTGCGCATTCGACGGTCAACACACTATACATGAGTGGAGAAGTATGAACTGTTCATGCCCTAAGGTCTGGATCCATAGCACAAAATACAAACAATATTATATGCATAGGTATAATACATGTATTTTATAGACAGACAACTGCACAGACATTTGTTAAAATATATGTACTTGATGCTACATGTAACACTTATGGGAAGTTATGGCCTAAGAAATATGCTTGACTTTCACATGAGCACTTTCAAACTGAACACAACATTAGAGTGTGTACAGGATCTCTGTCAAGTGTATTATCATAGTGTAAGTCGAGCTTACACCAACATTTCAGCATGGTGGTCAGTTTTACAATATTACTATAAACGATCCTCTCAGTACACCACCTGTCTGAATAAAAAGTTGTTTGCCCTATTATGTATCTAGCGTAGGCCTACTTTTCCTTTCATTTTTATGATTCTTTAACAAACTTGTTATCAATAAAAGGCATCAGTTTAATTTTATGTAGGCCTTTTTATGCTATTTTAAAATTAAATTTGATACTAAGGAAGGAACTAAGCAGATATCCCAACTTTATTTTAAAACAACAGTTAAATCTTTGAAATCAGTTGGAAGTGTCTTTTACATTAAAAGTAAAAAAAGGTATTATCCTGCACAAATTTATGTCACTAGATTAAAAAATAGTCATTCATGAAATAGGCTACAGTCATGATCATGCACAGTAGGGGCAGTTTCCCCTCTACAAATTTTCTAAGTAAAATTTTATCACATGATCCTTGAAATCTTCGGTTATTAAAATGGGAAAGATTGCTCAGATGCAACTTGTAACTTTAAAAGGTATGGAAAGTGCCATTTCTGGTAATATAGGGAACATTGTTGTCAATTTATGTTGTTGATACACATACCAAAGGACAACTGATGGTGGTGCTCGACATTGCGTTGAGAATTTCTAGTGCCTACGGCCATGGGAAATGGTCCAGGTTACATTTATTAGGAAGAATGCATTTGCCCTTTAATTACATCTTGAAACTGATGCCACACTGAAAACCACACTGATGAAAAACAGAACAAAATATTGCAACATATTATGACATCTGAGCAGCTACTCACAGCCCAAATTTTTGCAAGAGGAGAGGCCAAAAGGGGGATATCACCTTTCCTTACACTCACTGCAGACCACCGTATTAAATGTCCACTTTTTGATTCCTTGATGTAGTGATCGACTCAGGATTACTTACTACATAGTAAGTAATCATGAGTTGATCAGTATGATGAGTGGATCAGTGCATTCTAAACACCAGTACAGCATGAAGGTGCAATGTTCTGGTTCTGGTGCAACACTACAAACAGTTCTCTGCAAATGAGATATACTGTACAGTTGTAGGTTCGAACGGCTAGCAGACTAATTACAGACTAATTATTTACTTGGGATCTCCTCAAGGACGACAAGTTCAATTTACATATTTGGTTTTTGAAAGCTTCAATTAAAGGGGCCTCCCTTACAGCTGGAGGTAGACAATTCCATTAAGCCATTGTCCTTGGAATAAAAGAAAACCTATAGCGATTAGCAGTCCTTTCTTACAGTGGGATGATGAAAGGAGATAGATGATGACTTGCAAGTAGAGATTCCATTATTATCGGGCTTTATAACATATCCGTCTAACTTGATGGCAACCAGGTGATGGAGGGACTTATACAATAAACTCAACCTAGTTCTGATCCTGCATTCCTCTAAAGAAGGCCAGTTTGAGTCAGCAAGCATGGATGAGACACTACTTTTACATTTATGATTTTTACAGACGAATCTGGTGGCTCTGCGCTGAACTGCTTCAAACTTATTAATATGTTCCAAGTGGTAATGATCCCAAATACTTGAGCAGTATTCCAACCTTGGTCTTACAAGGGATTTGAAAGCAGCTTCCTTGACTTTAGGGGAACAACTGTACAGGTTACGTCGTAACAATCCGAGAACTCTGTTTGCTTTAGATGTTATGCCGCTAATATGATCAGCCCAGCTTAATTTACGGTTAATATCCACTCCTAAATAAGTATGGCTGGATACTCTTTGTAGTAAACTATCATTCATTTTATATGAAGTCAATAGGGGTTTCTTCTTTTGAGTAACAGGCATGGCAAAGCACTTTACAGAAACGTTAAATTTCAAAATTTGCCATTTGGACTCCCATTTGCAGAGACTATTTACATCGTTCTGTAACGAGTAACTATCTTCCATTGAGTTAATTTCGTGATACAGGATACAGTCATCAGCTAAATGACGAACTTGGGATGATAATCCATCAGGCAGGTTATTAAGGTATAAGATAAACAGAAGTGGGCCTAACACTGTACCCTGACGGACACCAGAGGTAACAGCTATAAATGAGGAAGTGGCGCCGTCAAGGACAACTTGTTGTGTTCTATGCGTGAGGAAGTTTCTAATCCAAGCATGTAGTGTGCCAGAAATACCAAAATGCCTTAATTTCATTAATAGTCTTTGGTGGGTTACTAGGGCAAATGCCTTGCTGATATCCATCATTATGACATCTGCATGACCTTGTTTGTCAAGAGTTTTGGCACGGTCATTTATAGTTAAGGCAAGTTGGGTTTCACAGAAACGACCCTTGTGGAAGCCGTGCTGTTCATCATTAAGGATGTTATACTTCTCCAGATTAGTCTTGAATGATACTTGTAAATTTGATGTGTTTGAGAAGTTTGCACGGAATCAATGTCAGTGAAACAGGTCTATAGTTAGCTGGGTCGGAGAGATTTCCTTTTTTAAAAATTGGAGAAACGTTGGCCTGTTTCCATTCTTCTGGTAAATCCCGTGTCAATGGACTTTTAAAAGATTTGCTGTAACAAAGGAGCAACATTCTTGGCACACTCTTTTAGAACCTTTGGGGTCAATCCATCTGGACCAGGTGCTTTCTGAGGGTTTAGATTCTCCAGGTGTTTAAATACCCCTTGGAGAGAGACTTCTATTCTTGGCATAGATTGAATAGAAGGATTGCCTATAATAGGCATCTTATCACAGTTTTCTGTGGAAAAAACAGACTTGAACTGATTGTTTAGGGCATTGGCTTTGTCAATAGTCGAAACAGCAGGATGGTGTTTTCAATTTAGAGGGGAAACCCTAGCAGAACTCTGCCTCACTTTAAATGTACAGTACTTCCAAAAGGAGGTGATTGCAATGTAAGCATGACCTGCACTGCATTTTCTTCAAACAACATTAAAACAATTATTTGCCTTATTATTTTTGATTTCCAAAGCAAAAATGTTACTCACAGCAAAATTTTTAAGTTTTGGCATAAACATGAACTAGAAATTTGCAAAAATTACGAAAATGATGACCAAAATGTCTTTGATAAAGCTCTGAAAAAGTTTGATAGAAAAGACATTATTCTCTATGATTATTTGTATAACTGTTCTTAAATGTAGTAATTTATAGTATTTTATTTGCATGTTTTTTTGTAGTGATTGACTCAAGATTCCTTCATAAGCATTGTTGCATATACTGCCACCTACATTTCAAAATTCATTTTTTATGGATAATGCAATCCGAACAACACCAAAATATAGCACAATGAAGAAGTCTTACAACAAAATGTTAGACTAAAGTTTAATTGATTTTTGTAAATGTTTTAATATTTTTATGGTCACAATGGGAGAATGCAGTCACCCCAATAAAGAATTGTATAGTAGACTAACCACTCTTGAGAATCACGTGACAGTATTTTTCTCACTCAACTGTAAAATTTATAAGGAGCAACTGCTTGGTTTACTTTGAATATGCAATATTTATGTCCTAAAATATTATGAAAGATACTTGGAAGAGGAAAAAGAAGAAATGTGTGACATTTAGCTATTGCTTCAAAATAAGTTTGGGGCAACTGCTTTTGACCTTTACGTGATCGACTCATGATAAGCCCAGTGTACGTCATGTTTCAAACACCTGTGGTCACTAGGCTACATACAAAATGTATACGCACACAGACTGCACACAATTTTTTGGGGATCGACTCATGGTATCACCATGCTTCTTACTTTTACGTAACTTCAGCAGACTAAGAAATAGCTTAGCCTAGCCATAGCCTACAGTATGTGTACCAATAGCGTGAAACGCATTTTTGGCTTGTATTTTTCAGAACTTTTCAAACTGTACATGGAGTCTCTTCCATATTCAGTACAAAGACCAAGTCTTTCATACAGCATTGAAATAACCTCGCAAATGTTTTTAAAATATCGGTGAACACACGTTTACATGTTTCACGCTATTGGTACACTAAGTTAGGCCTACTAGGCTAAGTTAAAATAGGAGACTACAGTAGGGCAGCCTACGTACTGACAATGTACATTTGACAAAATCCAAGGTCCTAATTTCTAACATGAATAGCCTAGGCGTAAGTTAGTAGGCCTATAGGCCTAACTCTTTATAAGTTAAGATTGGCAACCTAGGCCTACTCCCTCCATCTATTTAATCCAATTGATTTATCTAAAACAAACATAGCCTAGAGGATGAAATCAAACTTATAATTTACCAGCACTTTCTTTCTCATCAGCGGGCGCCGCCATTTTGTATGTACTCATTTCTATGGTGACCACTTAGGCCTAGAATAACCAAACCAGTCGTTTCGACTGTATACGAACTCTGCGCAGGCGCACATGATTTCGCCCTCTTTCACGTTTTTGCCACAGCCAAGATGGGTCACCAAAATATTTGGTTTTCTCACCCGCGTAAATTCGGTCCTGGTTCACGTGCTTGGTAATAAAATAAGCAATTCATAATAATCATAATATTTTGCACATTTTAATGAGAAAACGTCCATAGATCGGTATCACATCTTGTAGAAAATAAGCTTATATTTGTGGACATGCTTGTCTGGAAATGATGGTCGATTTTCATGTTAGGGTTAACGTAGCGCATGCGATCAAAGTGTGGAAAACATAACGCTAGGCTTGTGGTACAAATAAATACGCTACCAAACCTTAGGCTTAGCCTACTGACTGGCAGTAACACTAGCAGCAGACATGCGAGTGTTCTGCTTCTGCTATTTAGGGGATTTCTGCACTTTTAACTTAAGAGCATCCGCTCATTTTTTCGACTCTGAGTATCTTGACAAAATAGGCTATAGCCTACAGTTGAATCTAGTGTCTTTCCGCCATCGGTACATTCCGCCATAACATTCCGCCATGGGTTTTGCACCATTCCGCCATGGCGGAAAGGTGCAAAAACATGGCGGAAAGGTGCAAAATCTATGGCGGAAAGGCACTTTCTTAAAATCTGAGAAACAAAAGGTCTTGTTTTCCTTGCAAACATATTTTCAAAGGGTTATTTTAAGAACGACGCATCATGCACTATTAAAATAATCATAATTAACACTTTACTGCCATGGCGGAAAGACATGTTTTCTATGGCGGAATGAACACATTTTCTATGGCGGAAAGTACCTATGGCGGAATGGCACGGCCCCCATATATATATATAAGACAAGGTAGGACATTTCTCAGGACGAAGCACAAATGTTGGCCAATTTTTACACTCTACTCTTACTGTGAACCTCAAAAGACTTGGTCGATCACGTCATCTGTTCCAGCAGAATATCCAACACCTCTTCGGATGCAACTTTGTGCATAAGATAAATTCTAAACAGTAAAAAAGGTGACAAAATAAAATAAAAATAAAAATAAGAATAAAAACTAAGTAAGAGCATCGGCCCAGTCGCACAGCCAGTGCTTCCACACTTTAAAATCATTTTTCCTGAAATGGCCGATTTCAGTTAATTTTAGATTCCATTTCAGGAAAAATGATTTAGAGTGTGGAAGCACTGGGTGGCAGTGCAGTCACTGGGCCGAAGTCTTCTCCTATCGAAATGTCCTACCTTGTCTTATTATATATATATATATAGTGTGCAGTATATGTACGTAAATGTTTCGAATGCCTGTGCTATAGCCTACAGTTGTAGGCTAGGCCTAAGTAGCCTAGCCTACACATTCTTCACTGCAGACATTTTATCCCAGTCTGCCAGTTCAAACACCCCATGAATTCCAATCCAATCAGATTGACGTACCCATTGCAGCAGGCCTGCATAGCTAACCACATGCTTTTGACATAACAATTTCAGAATGAACTGTACCAAAAGATACAAATTTTGTTCCTACATCATTGGAAAGTTAGCTAGGCCTAGGGGGTACCGTTACTTTCCGCCCCCGGTAGTTTCCACCCCAAAAATTTCTGGGGCGGAAAATAACATTTGGAATCAAAGATAAACTAACAATTGTATCTTCTTCTTTTTACATTTCTGAGACCAAAAAATGATAAAATTGTGGGATTTTTTCAGAAATCAGGTAGAGAAGAATGGATTGTATATGAGTACCAAGCCTTTAATAGCCTATATAGTGCAGCTGCAGTTGTATGTGTATTAGAACTTGTTCACACCACTGTACGTACACGTCCATATGCATGCACAGCACTACATATATTAACGTACGTGTATATATATGTACTGTATTTCCGAACACACTGCAATGCACTAAGTGCTAGGGTGAAAAAAAAGTCAGCATAAGTATGTACTACATTGTTGTGTAAAAGACAGTGTATATGGAGAGACGTTCAATGATAAGAAAATTTAGTTTTAGTTTGTCAAGCCTTCAACTCGTGCAGGTATTCCATTCTGTGCCGTTACTTTCCGCCCCTCAAACCAGTGTTTCGTCCCTAAAACCCAGGGGCGGGAAATAACTTTTTTTAGGGGCGGAAAGTAACGGGGGCGGAAAATTACTGAATTCGTACGCCAGCTTCTACATGATTTAGGCCTAGGCTGACATGACATAGGGCCCAGGCCTAGGCCTAACAAGTTAAAGGGCAAAGCAGGGCGAAAGTCCCATAAGATGCCCTGCAGTCAAGACCCAAAACAAAACTCAACCGAAAACCCCAAAACAGCCCAGCACAATCAGATTTAGTCTGCAGTCTGCTGACATAGTATATGGGTCACTTTGGGGCTTCCCATACTAGGTCAGCAATGTACCCATTGTCAAAATTGGGCTACCGCTAGGCTTTCACGATATTTCCAGACAAGACAATAGATGTAATCGGACCCCTAATAATCGAAATTCATTTATAACCGGTTTTTTTCTCCGCATACTTTTCTTGTTAAAAGTAACCCATTGAATGCAGCATCGTAAAACAGTTTGTACTGTATATGACCTGTACATGAGCACCAAATTGGGGCCCAGTCTAGCCTTTCAAACTGTTACAAAATCTTTAGTTTTTTGGTCTAAGAGATGATTATATACCCTCTCTCCACAATTTTTTCAATTATTTTACGATTACTTTGATTTTTACGATTATTTCGATTTTTTTGATTTTTCGATTTTCTTCTCATGCAATAATCATTCCGAATCTAAACTGGTTAAAACCGGTATTGATATAATAATCGGTTTACCGTGAAAACCTAGCTACCACACCTTCAATAATTTTGAATGGTCTCGATCTTTCTCAAATTCACATATACTCCTAAATTACTGATCTGTATGAATACTTTAAATATTAAAGACATATGAACTGTAAGAATACTCACATGTATTGTCCTAGCCCTCAATCAGTGCCTAGTACACTGTGATCCGTGAGATTACACTCCGAATACAAGGCCCTTATTCTCTACATGGACATTTCCAGTAAATAGGATAATAATGATTTGTCACAAATTTCTCATATCATGTGATCACATAAGAAATTGACGAGCTCTAAATTACATTGATTTACTTTTATACCTTCCTTCTCGGCAACATTGCGAGCGTCGTTTGATTATGCTGTATGAAATTTTCACAAAAATTTGTCTTAATTTCACCTTCGATGCAAGGTCTTAATCATCTGCAGATGAAATGACTTCTTAATCCCATAATCGTACTCAGCATTCTGCTCCACAACCATACCCAACTGCTTATGTGAATGATCTTTATATCATACATTAAAATGTGTCATATTGTAAGAACCACCTCGGCTCATTGATGCAGATAATGTCCTGTGATCCTACTCGACTTTCCGCCATATAATTTTACTCAACTGTGTATGCAAAGAATCTTTATAAAGCATGCTGCAAGTTAAGCTAACAGTGGTCAAGGTCACAGCAGATAGCTCTAAGCAGACGACTACTTGAAGGCAGCCTAGTAGTGAGATAATAGCTAGGTTTGTACATGCACATAGGCGTCTTTGGCAACAGTCATCGCTGCAACTGATTCATATCGCACGCAGACGATGTTAGTCTCACAGTAACATGTGGTCAAAAGTTTGTGTTGCAATAGGCCTAGTTCAGGTAACAAAGTGTACGTGAGGACTAGGACTAGCTTCCCTCAGACATGTGAGACTTCCACTACTTAGCCGAATTCTGTATTTTATACTGAGGGAATCCGCTACTTTTCACAGTTTCCGTTTTTTTCCTGATTCCTAGTATCTTGACAAAGTGTCCCGGCACTTACACATTCTTCCTTGCATGTGTGAATTTATCTCAGACTCCCAGTACAAACAGCCATTGGTTTTCAATCCAATCAGATGGAAGTTTCCATTGCAGTAGAGTCCACTGTACGTAGCTAACTGCAGTAACCAAATGCTTCAGTAGCCTACAACGATTTCAGAAGTTTCGTGCTTTTACCCGGCATACATCGTCCGGCCAGTTAGCCACCAGCTTCTGCATGATTTCTACACACTTATTGTGTGCAAGTGATATAGAGAAGGTAGTCAGCCCAGCCATATTGTTATCTGTCATCAAAGGATGCGTACATCTGTTAGTCAGTGCAAATTTCTGGTAATATTTACGTGACGTGTGCAGTATTCTTTAAAAGAGCCATGCGCATTTTTTTTGTGAGCATTACTTGCAGAATTTTGTTGTACGATGCTTTTTTTCTTGTGAGTTATTGCAGCCACTTGGTGTGTGCTATCCTAACGTGCATTAGGTATAGTCTGAGTGATCTAGCCTATACCGATGTATAATGTTCCACAGAACTTCGAATGCATCCACATACTCCCAACGTTTGTCTACTACGTTTAGGAGACCTTTGCTACAACCAGCTTAAAAATATTTTGTTTGGCTGAGGGAGGGATGCATAGTCGGGATGGTTGCATAATGTGATATAGGGGCCTATGAAGTCGAAAATAATGAGCTTATAACTGTTAGGGCTTTGGCTATGCATAGTTACAGTTGACCAAGGACCTACAACCTAGCCAAGGTGATAGAAGTCAAGTGTAAACAAGAACAAATGGCTAGGACTTACCTCGGTAAGAGAATGCCAAAAGCTTTGGGGGGGGGGGGTGGTTGGCCCTCATTGACACTGATATACTACACCGCGGCATTGCTCCCGGACCCCATAGAATGTAGTGCCTCACGTGTGCCGAGTTGTCCTCAAAATTTCCTCTATTTTTCTGAGTTGCCACTCACATGCCTGTTCCCTAGGCTAAATCAGATTCTGCCACAGTTTGTCAATATTTATATTGAAGCAATGGACTGAAGTGGAATAAACAAGGATTCTAGGCCTACACACTTATTTTGTGCAAGTTATGAAGAGAACTGAGAAGGTAGGCCAAGTTCTTATTAATATCGTCAAAGGATTCATACATTTTTCAGTCGGTGCACATTTGCCGATAATACTTATGTGACATGTAAAAGTCTTGAAAAAAGAGCCATGACAGGCCTCAAAATTCGTTTTCTCACACTAAGGCCAAACATGGCCTTCGTAACCAACATTTTTCGGGTTAAACGAAGGCCAAAATTCTCTCATCTAAGGCCAAAATGTAATACACGCAGACAGGTCTGAACGGAAGCCTAACATTAGCACAGTACGGTATCCTGCTCTATGGTTCTACTATAAAGTGGATATGTATACTGTGCGTACGTACGTACGTATATATAAACAAGTCAGCGTCCAAATTTTACGGTCGTCCGAGACGGCCAGAATTTCCGTCGGACGACTAACTTAAATCCCCAAACTGATGAGCATTATTTTTGTAAGCTTGCATAATGACTTTTTTCTTTTGAGTCACTCTCAGCTACCCGTTTTGCTATGCTAACATGTATTCTGTATGGTTTGAGTGATGTAGTCTGTACTGTTAGTTTTTTTAGTCTGTACATTCACTTTTATGAAAATCTGCAAAATGCTTAGAGTTTCAACTGCAGATTCTCTTGTACAATGTTGATTGTTTGTCATAATGATACTTTGTCAGTGGTGGCTTCATGGTGTGCAGAAATTTGGGGTCCAAGGCCCAAGATGGGCCCTAGGATCCGTTTTGTGAAATTTTGCAAATGGTTACACCCTTTCCTCCAGTTAATGTTAAATAGAGCTGACTGCTTGTCATAATGATGCTAGGTTAGTGTTCTGTTTATGGTTTTCTGGAAGTTTTGGTCCAAGGTCCCATGTGGGGTCTATGGCCCTTCTGATGAAATTCTGCAAATTGCATACTCCTACAGATTCTCTTGTACAATGCTGATGATTTGTTGTAATGAGTCTGTTAGTGGTACCATCAGTGTGTTCAGGATCTAAGGCCCAAGATGGATCGTAGGGTCCATCTTGTGATATATTGCAAAATGCTTAACCCTTTCTTCTAATTAATGTTAAACAGAGTTGGTGCCCTGTCAGTGATGCTTGGTTAGTGATCTGAGGTGGGATTCACTAACATTTGCATAGGTTTTTGTTAGTCAAAATACTTACGAACTACAGAACTTTCTTAAGAAGTATTCATGAAAATAACTTACAAAATGAAGATAACAGGAAACATTTTTCATGACATTTCAAAAGCTGCCTTCAGGGTATTCAAGATTTGCGGTCATAAGTCACTTGAGGTCATTCAAAGTCATATGATGCTTGTACTGGTAAAGACTAGAATCCAGGGACTCTTGGGTTGAGGTATTAGCTTCTGCACCACTGGTGCTGCTGTAGTTAGAATGACTGGTTTGTGTTTTGTCAACAGTTATTAGGAATGGATATTTGTAAACACATAGGATATTTTGTAACAGGATTATTTTACAGTTTAATGTATAAAAATTTCATATTGTATGATTGATACTTCCATGTCACATTTTCTTACCAAAAGTAGACATTGACACCAATCAATAATGGCTCATTAAAAAGATAAAATGGGCAGGTGCAGCCTACATATTACTTTCATGAGGTAGTTTACTATAAGGTTTATTTACGCAGATAGTACTTTTGGGAACAGATTGTAGCAACAATTGTAAACTGAACTTACATAACAAAAATCATCATAATTTTCAATGTGCCCCAACTTTGTGGAAGGAGCCATATAGTAAGAAATGGTAACAGTGGTAGGTCACATATATATCTTGCATTTGAATGTGTGCCTGAGGAGGTGGAGGAGGGGGATGGAGCTGCTTATTGTGAAAAGCATTATAACAGGCAACATTATATTTGATTTCAACCCTATAACTTGCTTCCTTTTACCCTTGTTTGTCAGAATTTTCCCAATTGTTCAACTCACATCTATCATATTTTTCCAATTTTTCAATGAAAATACTGAAAGAAATTCAAATGGAGAAGTTGGCCCACAGATGCCCGTAAACTAATGCAGTAATTTCATTCAACAATCAGTCTGCATGAAGACCTGACTCTCAGTTGTGTCTCTTTTGTTCTTACTTTCAGCCGAGTTTGTGGTAATCGGCATGGGCTGATCAGGAAGTATGCTCTCAACATCTGTCGCCAGTGTTTCAGACAATACGCTCAAGATATTGGCTTTCAGAAGGTAATGCTTTTTGAAAGGAATCATAGTCGAGTGTTAACCAATCTGCAATTTGTAAGAAACTGTGCTTAGTACATGCTACCATAAATTTTGCATTACTGGTACTTGCAGTGTGGCACACTGTCATAACACTTTTCCTTAGATGCCTCAGAAAATGCTTGAGGGAGGAGAGGTAGGGTAGGCCTGGTTTGGAAAAGAAAAGAAGTACATGTGTAACTTAAGCTGAAGTTGGTTCAGTTATTCCCAAGGGGAGAATGTAATTGTTAATATCATATCCTCTTCAAAAAGAAAACAAAACATCAAATTACACACAAGCAACAATGTTAAATAGCCACCAAATGCAAAAGTAGTACAAATTGTCTATGAGATTCCAGCCTTTTAGTACTAAGGTGAGTATTTGGAGTGAAAAAGAATATTTTTGATTGATAATTAACACAACCATCTTCCATTCAAACACTTGAAAGATTTGTGTGCAACCAAGTGTGGTGACAGGCAGCTTTCAGTGCTCTAACTGTTCCTACCAAGTTACTTACACTGTTAGCAAGAGCCCTTGTCCTCCAGCTTTTCACATGTAATGTAACTGGAATGAGAATAAGGGAAAATTCTGGTATTGTGATACTTCATAAGTTCAGTATGGTGTATACTATTCTTAAAAGTGATCTCATTGCTCAGTATTTTCATTTAGAAGTATGTTTTGATAAACACACTAGTCTTTTCTGATAAGTGGTTATTTCTTTTCACACACACTTGCACGGACACACACACGCACACTGAGATGGTCTAAAAGATTCTTGTAATGTGGTGAAGACTTCAGAAATATGTCTGGGTGGGTGGTCCTGAACTAACAGCATTTTAGGGCAGGGGTCAATGTTTAGCCAGGTCAGTTCTCCATTGGGACAACCTGAATGGATATCCTGTGGGAGAGGTCAAAGGGAAGGGGGTGATCCTGATAGACCTCTGCCTCAGGCCATTCATCAGTCAGTGCCAGTTACCCGCATTAGCTCCCATCTGCTTTGGAGGTCTGGAGATTCCCCATGAAAATTTGGAAAAAGGAAACTTCCTGTATGATTTCGTAGGTTTAAGGGCCTTGAAAAAATTTGACATTGGAGTTTTCAGTAGTTTTTCAAGTATGCCATTTTTGGTTCCTTGCGTTAGCAAAAGGAACTAATGTAGTCAGGTTGGCATGTATGTGGGTATGTATGTGTGTGTTGGTGTGTCTGTGATGCTTGCTTGGATACACTTTAACTCAATAAGGGAAAGCTGGACTAAACCCGAACTTGGTATATAGATCTGCCATAGTGAGGTGTGCCCTATTGTTTTTGGTGGAGGTGGAAGGTCATCTAGGGTCACCAGAGTCAAACACCAAAAGCCTTGTTAACTCTTATCATGCTGAGTATTTTTGAGGGCGGCTTCATTTTTGAAGCATTTAAGCTCTGCAGGTGCACCTACAGAACTTCTCCTAACCAGAAATGACCCATAGTCGAGCGCCACTATTTCCTAGGCTTGAGGCCAAGAAAAGGAATGAAAGGCATTCTTTTGTTTTACATTTAGTGTATTGAATGTTTAATTTTGAAAGTGCCCTTACGCAAGATATCTCGCATGATAAGAGTTAACACAGTATCTCAAGGTAGGAAGCTTGGGTAGATTTGATACTTAATGTATGGATGCGTTATGGTGAGAAGATGAATGTTATCATATTTGGTGGAGGTCAAAGGTCATCTGGGGTTAACCAAGGGTCAAACACTGAAAACCTTGTTAACATATCTCAAGTTAGGAAGCTTGGATAGATTTCATACTTAGTGTATAGATCCACCATAGTGAGCTGTACCCTGTTGTTTTTGGTGGAGGTCAAAGATCATCTTGGGTCACCGGTGTCAAACTGAAACCTTGTTAACACTGTGTCAAGGTAGGAAGCTTGGATAGATTCGTACTTGGTATGTGGATGCATTTTGGTGAGAAGATTGATCCTGTTGTTTTTGTTGTTTCTGTTGTTTTTGGAGGTCAAAGGTGATCTGGGGCCATTTGGAGGTTATCAGAGGTCTTTTTAGGTCAAGTGTGGACTAAAAGGAAACTTGGTAGATGAAGTCAGCATTCACTGCCAACAACTTTAAAGGTCATGTAGCAGTCACCAGAGTCATAGGCAAACTTCACATTAGCTAATATTTTGTTTGTATGCTCATGGCTCAGTGTCATTACATTCAGCAAGGAACCATAGTGCCCATTGGGCTCTTGTTTCATTTAGGGTTTGGAAATCTGTAAAGGGGCAACTTCCCCCATCCATCCGCCAGTCTATGGCACTGCAGTTTGATTGAGGGTTATCAGTTGTTGAGACTTGAAGGAGGATTATAAAGAAGGTAACACTAGATGTGCTGTCTTAGCACTTCTATGGAGGGTACACTTAATGAACTGAACACACTTTTACTTAACCTATAAAGTGAAAGGTTAGGAAACATCTTCTGACTTCAGTTTCATGTTTTGTTTGGTTTTGTGTAATCTGTTGTGAATTTGGGCAGAGAAATATGAATGAATGTGCATTCTCTTTGCAGCTGGATTAAGTTAACAACAGCAATAGCCTGCTTAATAATGTCACCATTTCGTGTGATGCTCCATGGCTATACAGGACTCCATCGTACATCAGATGTTCATCAAGCCTGTATTGTTGGCTCTACATCTTTCCAGGACATGTCTGAGAAGATGGCAAAGATGCGCCAGACCCCTCGTTGTTGGAAAACAGTTCTGTTATGACAAGCATGTGTTGAGATCATTTGACTTGTAATTTTGATAGCAGAATGAAGAAGTTATGAGCAGAGTTACACTATTTTGATGTGTTTTGTTTTCATTGCTTTTAGTGTTTGCACCGGGTACCCGACCGACTATGTCAGGACCCGGTTCTGAAATTGCTACCTGGATCCAAAGTTTCACTAACATAGATTGCACGTGTAACAGAACACCTAACATGTTACTTTTTCCGGGCAAAATTTATCATGCACACGCCTAAGAACACTTGTCATGTCCATACCTAACAGCCTAAGATAACGTTGGTTTTATATTTTATCAACGTGCAAAGCAAAATTTCTTATTATGACTTTACAACAAACTTGTAGTCTAACAGAAGTTATATTTTCGGGTACCCGGGTACCCGACCCACCATCGACTTCGGGTACCGGGTTCCGAATTTTGGACCCGGTGCAAACACTAATTGCTTTGCATTGATATGCATCTTAAAAACTTAATTTATATTCTTGTTTTATGAAGAAAACTAAAATTTAGGAAGGTTTTATCAACAGAAATAATTTGTTACGTTTAAAGCGCCTCATTAACATTCATTTGGTTGGGGGCCATGTTCAAACTGTTAGGAACTCTGTGTGGAACAAGCTCCATAGATGTTGGAGAAATCCTGTAAAATTGTGCTTGTGTATGTTGTGCTGATCAAACTAAAATGGTTAAACACCAAACTTGTAAGCAGTGTTCACAGGAGTGTGATACTTGTCCTAGATCATGAAATTTTGTTGCATCAAACTTGAAGGAACCCTGTTTGAGGCTGCAACTGTGGTCCATATTGCATGAAGATAATACTTGAAATATTTAGGAGCCAACCGGGCCCCTTTCCCTGTAGAAGCTACAGGCCCGAGCAAATTTCTAGGAGCATAGGGCCCATGGGCCCCCGCTATTTCGAGCCCTGCCGGGGGTGAAAACCTGGTTAACACGATATCTCTAGTTAGGAAGCTTGAATGAGTTTCATACTTTGCATGTAGATGCGTTATAGTAAGAGGAAGAATCCTATCATTTTTGGTGGAGGTCAAAGTTCATTTGGGGTCACTGGGGGTTAAAAGTCTGAAAACTTGTTAACACGATATCTCCAGGTAAGAAGCTTGGATAGATTTCATACTTAGTTTGTAGATGTGTTATAGTGAGAAGATGAATCCTATTGGTTTTGGTGGCGGTCAAAGGTCATCTGGGGTCACCAGACGTCAATGTCTGAAAACCTTGTCAAGACGATATCTCTAGGCAGGAAGCTTGAATAGATTTCATACATGATAAATTGATGTGTAATAGTGAGAAGATGTACCCCATTGTTTTTGGTGGAGTTCAGAGGTCATCTAGGGTCACCGGGGGTCAAGCACTGAAAACCTTGTTAACACAATCTCAAGGGAGAAAGCTTGGATAGATTTTATACTTAGTATGTGGATGTGTTATGGTGAAAAGATGGACCCTATCGTTTTTGGTGGAGGTCAAAGGTCATCTGGGGTCACCAGAGGTAAAAAAAAAGCAAAATTTCCCAAGAATTCCCAAGAATATTACATGGGTTCACCAGGAGTCAAAGAGCAAAATTTCCCAAGAATTCCCATGATTGTCATCTGGGGTCACCAGAGGTCAAAATGCAAACTTCCCAAGAATTCTCAAGACTAAATAGGAATACAAAACTGTATTTTTCCAACATGTTAAGATAGCATTTGACCATTGACAGAAAGATATGGGACATCATGGCTTTATTTGGAACAGAACATATATCATTGAAACCTCAATGCATTTTTGCATTCTGGTTTTGCTGTAAAGGAAAGGGAAAGGTGGGGAAAGTAATCCTAACTATCCTTATGCTGTGACATTAACGAGTGGACTATACCATCCCGTTCGGTGACTAGTTTGATCGGTCATTGATGTTTCAACCAGTGTTTTCATAAATGTTAATTTGCATCAGCAACCATTGGTGACATTCTATAAGCTTGGAGACAAAAAATATCAGAAAATCTGAAGCAATATTGCAGACCTGCTCAGATGACTAAGTATGCCGCTAAAAAGAGGATGTGCCTAATCTGGATGTCTGGTAACCTTATTCACATATCATCATTCCCCTTTCACATGCAAGACAAGCTCCCATAGGATTTTGAGTCAATGGTTAGCAGCCCCTCCTCTACCCCTTTGCAAACACAAAGGTTGAATTTAATGGAAAACTCATTCTTTAAGTATTTGCCATGAAGAGGGAAACTTTTAAGGGCAAACACCTCACCCCCAATATATCACTCAAAGCATGTTTTTATATTGAATCTCAGAGAGGACTACTGAAGTTAACTTTTACAGTTCACCTTCCATGCACAATGGGGTCCATTCTCTCCCTCCCCCCAATCCAAAATATTTTGAGACCTTGTCCCCACCCCCTCCCATGATCACCACACTTGGTCTCAGATCCACTCCCTGTAATTTCACTGTATTGCAGGGTGGACTCATGAACAGTGTAAGACCAGGATCATAGGCACAGGAAGGAGGGGACTGGGGAATTTTATCCCCCAGTCAAAAACAATGGGCGTAAAACATGCTTATCCTTACAATTTCTCAAGGAGGAAAAGCCCTTAATCGAGCCATCAAACTTTTTTTAATAAAACATGAAAGCTTTTTCAATAAATTCACAAACAACACAATGTTACATAAAATTGCATGTAAGGACACTCGCAATATCAGAGGGGGATGTCACCCCCATAGGATGGCACTCAGTAATCTAAAAATCAAACCACTCATACAGCTCAGTAGGAATTACTGTTGAGACAACTACCTTCCAGGCATGCCACTGGGGAAAAGCCATCACATTAGAGAATCGAAGGTGGCATATACGGCTGCGGATCTGGGGCAAGGCAGAAAAATTCGCAACAAGAAACCCCAGAATGTGGTTCAAATGGGTTTTTTTGTGCCTTAAAATTGTAACTAAGACATAGATTTCCAGCAATTTCTTCCAGCGTCTGATGAGACCGCTGGTGTTCACCCTAATTTTGTGCAAGTTCTTATACTCCTTTCGGAGGTATCAACACTTAATGATCCCTGGTATGGTGCTTGGCTCCACCACGGTGAGGAAGTCAGGAGAGATAAGTTCCCTCTTGCAAATTTAAAGGCACAGGTATTTAATATAAACGGACATTAACCTGAGAGTAAAGCCATATTCATTGGATAACAAGTTGAAAAAGTAATTTTTACACTTTTCGAACATAAAATCTGACCAGGGAGTTGCAACGCCCTGATCTGACTAAATGATAGACCTAATCAATGCGGGATAATTGCATTGAAGGGAGAGAACTCACGGCTGCAGTAGTCCCATAGTTGTTGAAAATAAATTTTGAAACAATAGCTGTGCATTACATCTAATAATAAGAAAGTCCTTTAGCCTACACAATTCAATAAATAAATGCGCGCGAATCACGTTACAAAATTGTAGTCGAGAACATTTGGTGCAATTTTAGCCGTATGATTGACTGATAAAGTGACAGTGGGCCCTCGTGTTCATATCGATATGTGCGTGAACGGTGTGTTTCTGCATATTTTTTTCAAAGCTGAAATCTCATTTGGGGGTACCCGGGGGGGGGGGGGGCCCAGTCAACGTTTTGGGGGAACGTGTCCCCTGCTTGGCGACCTACGCCGCTGCAGGTTGGTTACGTATGCCTCCTGCTAAACTGTTGAACAAAAAGCTACCCAAGTGGGTCAAAAACAAGCTTACCCTCGTGAAGTAAAACTTTACCAAGCAACTGGGTACTTTTGTAACCAATTTGGGTACCTTTTACCCGACAGTTTAGCAGGAGGCATACGTGACCTACCTGGGTAAAAGTTTACCCAAAAGCTTTCAGAGTGAAGGTTTCATGCTATTTCGCATGTCAGTGGACACGGCCATAGCCTGCGGGGAGGGGGAAAGGGGTAATACCTATCCCCGGAGATTGCCAAAACCTAAATGAAAAATGGCCTGCTTAAAAAATACTGTATATGCTAAAAGCTCCATTGTTCTGATTATGTTTTTAAGGCCCACAGAACCCGGGATTCGCTTATGAAGGTTTCTCCGTCCTAGACTTTGCTGGGGAGTCCCCGGACCTCTGCCACAGATATGCTCGTATAAGGGTTACACGCACTAACGAGTGAACCTCTTTCCTCAAGCATGATGCAGATAACACAGCTGAAGCCTATAGTACGTAATCCATAATATGGTTTCAGAGGGCCAACCATTGGTAGAAAAAAGCCTTCAAAAAAGAGTGATGTGGGCATTTTTAGTACAATACGTACAGTAAGGATTAACATCAGGGAACTGGTATGAACTTAAGTCAATTTTTTAGTCACTTTTTCCAGACCTTAAAAATTAATAAAAATAATAACTAAAACATAAACGAAAGGAAAAGAGACCAGAGAAATTATGAGAGGGCATTTTCATTATTAAATGGTCAATTTTGCAATGTAAAATGAAGGCGAAAACGTTAATTTCGAATATCAAAAAATGCCAGGAATTCACACTACTCGGCGCGCACCCGCACTGATGAGTACCGTACAAATGCAGTGGCGGGTTCAAAGATGGGGAGGTAAGGGGCAGTTGTTATTGAAAAGTTTGTTAGGTACCTTATTGAAAATTTCTTCCAAAGCATGGACGTTGGCTCCCAGCCACACTCAGTTATGACATGAAGCCCTGAAATGATTATACTTAAGAGTAGTACACCATTCCCGCCCTCCCCCATGCACATGGTTCTTGCGTGCACAATTCAGAAACTAGTAGGCCCACCCGTGCATAGGGAATCGCGATTCTCAATAAAATTTTTTGGCATGCTTCGCGTGAGCTCAATGGATGTTGGTGTCTGGTACGTTAAAGACAAACTGTCATCACCCCAAAGTATATTTTTAGTGTATGTATATCAAAATTCTCCGTTGGTGACTGCTGTTTGATTGACATCAAAGTTTGAAAATTTGAAAGATGCAGAGTTGCTCACATTCCACACAAGGCAGAGAGAGTACTTTTATCACATTTTATAGCCTTGTGTGCTCACCAGAACATGGCCTTAAGCAATAAAACAGGTTTATTCTTGCACAAGGAAGAGCCTCATACAGTTATGGGAGGAGCTAAAAGATGCATAGTTGGGAGATTTGGAACTATCTGGGATCATGAAAATTCCCCTTTAATACTGATGTCCCCGGATTCCGGAGTAGAACTTTTGTGGAATTGCCTCTTTGTTACTTCCTGTCGGATCAGTGCTTGAGTAAATTACTATTTCAAAACCCTTGCAACACCTGCTGTTCACTTTCCCCACCAGCTTCCACCATCCTCATGCAATTGACAACAGGAATTAATGTTGAGACAAGCACTGCACACCAGGCATGCCACGCGTAGAAGCCCACTTAGAACATCGAAGTTGCATGTACGGCGGCGGATCCGGGAAAATTTGGAAAGATTATGCCCATGCATGTGATTATGTGGGTTTGAGGTGCATTAAAATTATAATTATGACAAATAATCAAATATATTTTCTGCATTTTCATCAGCAATAAATGATAAGGGGAGCTTTTGCCCGCTGAGACCACCCTTGCTGGCTCGAAGCGCGGAGAATTCTGGTATTCATCGAAACTTTCGTTCAAGTACATATACTCCTTACTTTATGCAGGTATTACCACTTTATAATCCCTTGTGTGTTGCTTGGTAAGGACACGGGAGAGCAAAGTTTGCCTTGCAAATTTAAAGGCACCGGTATTTAAATAAACGTTCACGAGATGAAGCTACAGCTAGATTCACTGTTAAAAAAACCCAACAAAAGTCACAGTCTTAACAGTTTTTGAATATGAAATTCGGGGCTAGAAGAAATTGATGTGGGACTATGGAGAGGAATCACGACAACAGTGGTCTCATTGCTCCAAAAATAGATGTGGAAATAAAATTTCTGGAATAGGCCCATTTCCTTCCAAATCAGTGCTTCACATAGTTCACATAAAAAGATGCAAGCAAAGCGCGCCGCAATGTATCACTGAGTAGTTTTGCAAATATTGTGTACACTAACTTGAGTCTCTGGATGTCTGGAAATATGACAGGGGAACCTTGTGACGTTGTGTCCAAATCGATACGTAAACGGTATGTCTGTGCATACTTTTTGTAATACTCAAAATCTCCTTTGGGCCCGGCACACGGGGCTGTGGCCGTCATGACACACAGTGCTATGACACAGTTAAAAGCACTAAATAATTGAGAATTTCTAAAAATATTTATCCAATTCAAAGCTTTGCTAAAAATAACACCATTTTGTATCCAAGCAACCTTACCAAGGCAAACATTTCTCAAAGGGGAGGGCCTTACGTACTAGACAGCATCCTCTCTTACACCCAACCAAAAAGAAAATAGAAAAGGACCTAAAAAATGAGAATTTCTAAACATGTAACCAGTTCAATGGTTTACGAAAATAGCATCATTTTGACATCTTTAATAGCCATATTACATGCTCAAAAACTACTCAGTCAAAGAGTAGGTGTGTCACCCCGCTGCCTCTTAGCAGCTTAGACACCCCCAAAAAGAAAGGAGAAAAAGACACTAAAAAATGAATATTTTCTAAACATGTAATCAGTCAAAAGCTTTGCCAAAGAAAGCACCAGTTTGCGCCTTCGACCATACACTATGTTACATCTTCCCCCTAGAGCCCCAGGCTCCTCCAGGGAGGTGGTCTAAACAGGTAGAATGGCAGATCTCTGGTCTAAATACCACCTCCCTGGCTCCTCTAAGACCCCTCCCGCAGGGCGGCCCTGCGGGTGACAAAGAAAATTAGTTGGTCTCTAGTCGAAGTTTACTTGTCTGGCGCGGATCCAGACATTTCGAAAAGGGGGGGGGGCTAAAAGCCCCCTTGAATATTCTCCTAGATTAACATTATGCTAATTTTCGCTTATTTGTTATTGTTGATGTGGCGAAAAGGGGGCTGAGCCCGAGAAAGCCCCCCCCCCCTCCCTTGGATCCGCGCCTGCTTGTGTCCGCATTGACGCTCAAGTCTCTGCCATGAATTACCAACCTTCCCCAAAAGGCTACAGCCCATGGAAGTACTACAACGGCCTTCCGAGTTGCAACGAACTTCCAGGACGTTTCATCATTTGAACTAAGCCGGATGTGGAAGCAACTTGAAGCTCACCGTGGCATGCGATTGGAGACAACAGGTATCATGATGGTGAATTGCAGATTATCAGAAGCTTATCTACAAAGCAATGCTGATGATGAAACATGAAGAATTTCTTGTACATATTTCTTTTAAAGCTGGGCTGTATTCGCTTGGCATTTCGATATTGTGTACTTTCTTTGATGTTAATGATTAGTTTCAACAATTTCAAGCAATTGCATCAGATCACTCACTCATTCCCATGTTAAAACCCGTTTGCACAGAGGGACGGAACGTATTTTTGTTCCGTTCACCCGCGAGAAAACTGTGAACTGCTCAGCAGGATAACTTGAACGCATTGAGTACACACCAGTCTGAAGCACACATACATCTCATGAAACGTGGACAGTGCATGGTTTGCACTAGTCTTGTGTTAAGACGATGGTAGTTCTCTTCTTCAGTCTAGTAAGTTATTGTATCCTTATATTTCCAAAAACGAAACATACAGCGCGCCCTCATTCCGATGTCCGATTGTCATTGTTCACCATTTAGTGGACGAAAGCAATAAGAGAGTATGTACAGTTCAGAGGAATAGCGCCATCAACCCAAAGTGTGTGTGGGACAGTGGAAATTGGGAAGGGTAAAGAAAGATTCACTAAGTCTTGACCAAGACTAGGTTTGCACAAGCAGGGCTGTGAATTCCCAAAAAATCCGGACAGAAGGTTTCCTTACTTTCCGCGAAATATTGTGAAGTTTACTGAAGGAAATGGATGTTAGTCTGTCTGTCAATAAAAGCAGCCCACCAATTGGTAAGAGACAACCTGTTTGTCATTATTTGTTAATTTGGAGCTGAATTGTTAATTTTGTTTACGTCGGCAGATTGACATGACTTTGATCATGGGCTAGCTGTCACTCGCTAGCGTTAGCCTAACGTTAGACCAAAGTTAAAACGTAAGAAGTTAGTAAGACTAAACGTTAAAGGTAGCCTAGGCCTAGGCCTAACTGTGTTGTGTAGTTGCAATTGAAAGACAACAAATCTGTGAGCGTATGAAGTCATCCCCTCCGTTCAACAAAGCAACAAAGTCACCCCTGGAAAAAATTTATCAAAATTGAATAAGCAAAGACACCCCTACTTGTGTTCAAATCTTGGTTACACGAGAGATTTCGTGTCTCTGTGAATAATAAATAAGATGGAAGGACAGTGTATGCAAGACCAAGGAGCTAGCACGACCTTGGTTGTATATTGTATAAAAGCCAGCTGTAATGTTAGGCCAAAAAGCCCATTCATGTAAAGCCTAGTTTTAGGCTAGTTCAGTAATATTACATTAGCTACATCATAACGATTATATTCCCGCGAAATTTTGTGATGTACAGTTAGGCCTAAGCTCTTATAAAGTGCAAGAAGCATTTTTGTCACAGTTGTTGAGATAGATCATACTGTAGGAGTGACATCAGTTATCACCATTAAAGTCTTTTAAAATAAACATCTTAATAGTCATTTTTCTCAGTGTTTGCAAAAAATCAGTCCTGAGATTTAAAGGGGAATTTTCATGATCCCAGACAGTTCCAATTCTCCCAACTATGCATCTTCTAGCTCCTCCCATAACTGTATGAGTAGGGCCACCGATTTTCCGTGAAAAAAAGAGTCAATTTCCGTTACAGCAATTTCAAATTCCGTGAAAATCCGTGCAAGCAATTTGACAAATCCGTGACTCTCTGTTTTGCATTGATTAGTGCAGCCTAACCAGACTAAAATCCATTCACCAGCCTAATGTCTACACATATACGTAATGGACAAAAGAACCCCCAAAACAACTTGACTTACGATTGTTTGAGTGTGGGTCCCTTCTTCTTCTTACATAGTAAAAGATCCGTATAAAATTATATCCAAATGATATGCAGGTACTAAATCCGATAATTATTCCACAATTGAAAGTGTAACTTGTCAGTCAGAACGTTATGATCGTTTGATCATGAACGTAACATGACAACAGAGCAAAACATGAAACTTGAGTAATGTGCGCAACAGTTTGTAATCATGCACTCATGCATAGTATACCATACATACAGTAGATGATACAGTATCAGCTACAGGCAACGGGATCGCGGGAAAACTTTGCAAGACCGAGCAACATTAGACCTACCGAAGGCTAGTAAATGCGCAAATCGCACCTGGTCACACATACAGTAAGCATCGGAGGGGGTGAATTTCAACAGTTTTCTATCAGATTATAGTCCGCTAGAGCCATCCAGTGTTACATACAGATTTTTAAACTTTCTTTTTTTCATTTTGCCCTCTTGATTGTAGACTTCTTTAGCATTCTGAGAGATTTTTGAAGTTCCGTGATTTCCATGAAAAAATTTAAATTCCGCGATTCCGTGACAATTTCCGTGATCGCGGAAAATCGGTGGCCCTATATGAGGCTCTTCCTTGTGCAAGAATAAACCTGTTTTATTGCTTAAGACCATGTCCTGGTGAGCATACAAGGCTATAAAATGTAATAAAAGTACTCTCTCTGCCTTGTGTGGAATGTGAGCTACTCTGCATCTTTCAAATTTTCAAACTTTGATGTCAATCAAAGAGCAGTCACCAACTGAGAATTTTCATATACATACACTAAAAATATACTTTGGGGTGATGACAGTCTGTCTTTAAATTAGGCTTGTTAAAAATAAAATAATATTAGCCAAAGTGCATTTTATGTCAGGCCCGCGCTGAAGATGTGCCAAGAAAAACGATAGAAAACAAGAGGAAAATGCCAACTCCACGCCGAAGATCTTCAGATTGAAGTGCACAAAATGCAGACTGGAATATTAGCCTATTTAAAATATTAGGCCACTTAAAAGTGTTTCTAAATTCATAAATATGTAAATTAGCCTAATTTATATTTTTCATTCACCTTAACTATATTTTCAATTATACCACTCGAGCTAGCAGCCTTCTGTAGCTACAGCCCTAATGTGAATCATGTTCATACTAAATGCGGGAGTATGTAATGTACAGCAGTTACCGAGCATCATAACTAAATGTGATAATTATGATGGAACCAGTATGTACATTTTACACATGCATAAATGCATAGCAGCCAATCTTATATGCTGTACATCGCCAGTTACCCATACCCATTAGGTGTGCCAAAGCTTTCATTTGTCACTTTTCATTTTGTTATTGAAGAATACTTGCATCCATTTTTCAAATGAGGGGCGATTTTTAGCTCATACAGCACCAGTATGCTGGTGTGAGCTATTGTGATCATGCGGCGTCACTCTGTCTGTCTGTCCACTTTTGTTCAAAATACTGCTCCTCCCACATGCTTTTATGGATTTGTTTGAAACTTGGACACAATGTACCTTGGGTTGCGGGCCATTTGGGATGTTCAGGAATTTGTGTTCCGAGGTCCCATGTGGGCCATTTATGAAATTTTATGAAATTCTGCAAAATGATTCTCCTCCTACAGATTCTCTTGTACAATGTTGAATTGTTTGTCATAATGTTACTCTGTTAGTGGTGCCTTCGGGGTGTCAAGGAATTTTGAGTCTGAGGCCCAAGATGGGCCGTAGGGTCCATTTTGTGAAATATTGCACAGTTATTAACTTCTTCTCTATTTAATGTTTAAAGAGAGGTAACAGCCTCTTATTCTAATGCTTGGTTATCGATCTCATTATGGTGTTCTTGAATTTTGGTCGAAGGGCCGCCGCAATGGCTCATTTTATGAAATTTTACAAAATACTTACAAATTGTGTTGGATGATTTGTCATAATGAAGCTCTGTTAATGGTTCTTACACAGATTAGTTCTCCACTTTGGGATGAAGAATACTTTTGATACCTTTCTAACCAATTTTGTGCCACCCCTCTATTTTACCAGTCTCACAAAACCACTTTACTACCCATATTTCTCTGTACTGCACCCTCTTTAAAACTGTGTGTGAAGAAGAGGTCAATCCGTGCAGTTGTTTGGTTAGTTTAAAGGGAGCTGCTTAATGGGATTTCCATTGGGTATTTCCATTGTGTTTGTATTGTCAGAGCATGGGGTGTGTTTGTCATAATGATGCTGTGTTAATGGTTCTTTTAGGGTTTACAGAAATTTTGGGTCCAAGGCCCAAGATGTACCCTGGGGTCCATTTTGTGAAATATTGCAAAATGGTCATTTCCTCCTCCAGTTAGTTGAAGGCCTGTCATAGTGATGCTTGGTTAGTGATCTGTTTATGGTGTTCTGGAAGTTTGGGTCTAAGGTCCCATATGGGCCCTATGGCCCTTTTTATGACATTTTGCAAATTGCTTACTCCTGCAGATTCTCTTGTACAATGTTGATGGTTTGTCATAATTATATTCGGGTAGTGGTACCTTCAGGGTATTTAACAAGTTGGGGTCCAAGGCACAAGATGGACCATAGGGTCCATTTTGTGTAGTATTGCAAGTGATTAACTTTTCCTCCGGTTAATGTTTAACAGAGTTGACGCTCTGTTATAATGATGCTTGGTTAGTGATCTGTTTATGGTTTTCTGGAATTTTGGTCCAAAATCCCATGTGGGCCCTATGGCTCTTTTATAAAATCTGCAAAAGTGCATCTTCAACTACAGATTCTCTTGTACAATGTTGATGGTTTGTCATAATGATACTTGAAATTGGGGGTCCAAGGCCGAAGATGGGCCCTAGGGGCTTTTGCTTTCTTAAATTGTATTCATGAAACAACTTACAAAACAAAGATAGCATGACACACTTTTTGTGACATTCAGGAAGGTGCCATCAGGGTACTGTATGTGAGACTTGGGTTTATAAGCCATTTGACATCATTTAAAAGTCATATGATGCTTTTACTAATACAGTAAAGACTAGAAGCCAGGGACCCTTAATTGGTTGAAGGTATGAGCTTCAGCACCATTGGTGCTCTAGTTTATTACTGTTGTTAAACTGGTGAGGTAGATAAGTAGTTTTACAATGCATTAGTTGTCGGGGGTGTAAGGCCCAAGATGGACCCTAGGGGTTTTGCTTTCTTAAATTGTATTCATGAAAAAACTTACAAAACAAAGATAGCATGACACATTTTTGTGACATTCGGGAAGGTGCCATCAGGTTATGTGAGAATTGGGGTCATAAGCCATTTGACGTCATTTAAAGTCATATGATGCTTTTACTAATAAAGACTAGAAGCCAGAGACTCTTAATTGGTCGAAGGTATGAGCTTCAGCACCATTGGTGCTCTAGTGTTAAACTGAGGGGGGACTTTGTGGAGGGGCGACTTTGCTAGTTGGGCGACTTTGCTAGTTGGGTGACTTTGTTGGCTGAAGGGGTGACTGTCAGAGGCGTCTTTGTGTGGAGCGACTTTGCTAGGGGTTGACCTGACTGAGCCTCTGATGAATTATGTTACTTTTCTCCCAAGGTTAAGAAAAAGTCTTGGTGTGGGAAATAAGTTTTGAACTTAGGCCCTGGCTGTAGTTTTCACTTTTTTTTATTTCATCTTCCAGTACAAGAAATGATGAAATTATTTAGGACATTGTCAGATCAGATGCCATGAAGAACTGAATTCCAATATTTGTTGTAGTAGTAAGCTTACTGAATTCTATTTATGTTCAGGACTGAACGGTTTAAACAAGGTGGTTTAAACCACCGTGGAAAAAAAACGGGTAAAACCTGGCTTTAACCAGCAAGTTTTTACAACCTGAAAGTGGTCAAAACTGGTCAAAACCTCATTCTGCATAAAAATGAATGAAACAAGTGCATACAATTACATTTTCATCTAAAATGACAGACTGTAGGCACTGCACTGTGCTCAACAAACATCATGTACTTGAATGTTGATGAAACAGATAAAGGCCCTCTAAGCTCACCCCAGACAGTAACAATTCTCCCAACTAACCCTACTTCTAGCCCTGCCTCTAAACACAAACGACTGTATAGTGGTAGAACACTTCCAAGACAGAACCGCAATAACCTGAGTTTCAAGCTCGAGGCAATATTGAAAAACAGACTGTGTGACTAGGAGCCTAATTAGGAACACAACTGACTGTCCAAGTCATCATTACCAACCAGAGTGGTGCTATTAGTGTTTGAATGAATGCCAATCAAAGTACAGTCACCAACTGGATTTAGAACTATGGCTTCTTTAAGGAATTATAGAAATTATAGCTTCTTTAAGGAATAGGCCTACTGTACATGTACTGTACTGTACAGATGATACTATACACTCGGTTACATCTATAGAGCATTTGAAGTACAGGTATATGCAGCTTCTACAGTTAATAGCCAATAAAACTACCCATGCTGTACAGCCTTCCCTATTGAAACATACAAACTAGTAGTCTTTCATATAGTAGACCAGACTGCACTATGACCTCCTTCAAATTCTTGCCTCTACTTCACCAATCATTTCCACATTTAATGTCTACACTGCATGTATAGAAGATATTATTCTTACGTATAGAAGTGCTCAACTGCTACAGTACATACGTCAAGTACTCATATATAATCCTGAATCTACACGACCTTACTGAAATTGGAGAAAACAGTGTTTGAACCATTACAAGTATGTGCTGTAATATCTGTTTCAGCTGGTATTTCTCACATTCTTCCAATATAAAAAAAATACCTTAACTGCTGATACTGCAGGGAATAGTTTAGTGTTTAAAATTTGCATAGCAGTTTTGAGGTTTATAGGGTTTTATCACAAAATTATATAAAACCCCAATACTGTATGTACAAAAACTGCTACACAATTTTCTATTTGTGTAGCAGTTTGACCAGTTTGTGTATCAAAATATGATGTGATACCAGATACATTATTCCCTGTACTACCAAACAGATTACTTGGCCTACACTTGAAATGAAGGTTATTTTCTACAGGGTTCTAGCCAGGCCATTCAAACTGGGTGCTGCACCCAGTTTGAATTTACTTTTTTAAGTCAGCACCCAGTTTGAAATTTCACTGCCCAGTTTGAATTTTCATCACACCCGTAACTGTAAACATGTACAGTATCAGTCACATAACATTCAATTGAATGATTATATTGGAAACAACCCCAAATCATGCAACTGACCACAGACAATGCCATTTGGTTCTTGAGATATGGCCAACATTTTGTCAGAATGATGCGATGTCAATTAACCCCCACCCGGTTTGACATTTCTGCTAGCTAGAACCCTGTTCTAACGTGTGACTCTAAGCACCTGTGTTTTAACTGAGTGAGACTGGAATGCCAGTTCTTGTTGTAGTGCACAATGTGATGTACACACAAGCTCCTTTCTAAAAGATCAGTATGGGATTGATATCAGCGGATATTGAGAACTGAAGTACCAGAAAACTAAACACTTATTTTGCACACCATACTGCAGATTTGCATGTATCAGTTAATAGCACACCGGGCAATCAGTTGGCAGACGTGGAACTGGAGCTGAGCCATATTGCTCGAAGTTTTTGTAATTTTGTTTATACAAATTCACCCTAACCTAAATTGAGGGTGGAGGGGGGGGAGCTGTAGTCTTGTGTACCTTTAGAAGTATGAGACATTGAACAGAAAAGGTACATCTAGAAGTGAAGTAATTTGTGCACTACACATTTTTTTTTTTTTTTGAGCCAGTAATTTCCTGAAGAGTTAAATTATAAGGTTCAAGTTTCAGATTTAAGTTGTGATGTTACAGGTAGCAATATAGCTACTCTCTTTCCCAGTGTTGTAACAACTTGAGTCCCTGACTCGACTCAAGTCATGATTTTTGATGACTCTACTTGAATCAGTTGGGTCAAAAGACTCGACTCGAGTCAGAAGTTTGTGGAAGTGCAAAGGACTCGACTCAAGTCAGTATGTGGAAGAGACTCGACTCGACTCAAGTCGCCATGCTGGATGACTCGACTTAACTCAAGTCTTTTCTCACAATGATTTGAGTCAAACATATTGGCAACAAAAAATTAAAAATATCCGACTTTCACAAGAGCATTTCACTGTCGACCTATTGTTTGTACTACCATTTTAAGAAAAATTTTTATGGTGGAAAAAAGCTTTATAATGTTCTCCGTTCTCTAGAATGTACATTTAGAAGCTTTGGTTAGGGTAGGGTCAGGGTTAGGGTTAGAAAAAAATCGATTTGTAAAAATTAAGTGTGTAAGTCAATGTAACTGTCGACCTAAGGTGACTGTAGTCATTTTTGGGTGTAGAATACAGTACTTACATTTATTTTCAGTATTATTCATTTGGTTATTCTCACCCTTGAATTTTAATTATCAGATGCTAAGTCCAGTCTATCCAGTGAACAGGGGTACATTTTGAATAGTGATTAATGCAGGACCTCGTTTTTGTTAGTGGCACTCGGTATTGTACACTGATTAAGGGTACAAACACAATTGGAGAAACGTGGGGGTATTTTTTGTGCTTGATAGTTGTCTTGAATCTTGAGTAAGATAAATAGATAATAAACAGATCACCTGAAGTGGAACACAAAATTTTTTTGTTTATTGTAATATTTTCTAATTGAAGAAAAAGTTTGCTTTGAACATGAATGCTTTTATTAAAACCTGGTGTTGTGGCATCAACATGAGCTTCTGATAGATTCCTGAATGCAAAAATAGAAACGACCTGTGATCCTTAAAAAAAGAAAAGGAAAAACTTTATGACTAATTTAAGTGAATTGGAGAGTGAAAGTAAGCTGTACAAAGTGAAAGAGTGAAAAAACTTCTGTAATTGTAGAATTCACCATAACTTGAGACTCGTTGATGTATAGATGAAAGGAGGAGGCACAATTCTCTCCTCCCCCCCCCCCCCCCCCAACACCGGTTTCAGGATCCAGAGTGACCAAGACAGGGTCAAATCCAAAAGTGGTCACCCTCAATGTGTAAAAACAAACTTGCATTATCAGTGGAAACTTTTACATGATTTTGTAGGGCACATATTGAGGTTCATTTTTTCAAACTCGAAAAATCCTTAACTTTATGTTTTTAATGTGAAATTTGGGGAAAAAGTGAGGAAATTGTTATATCAGTGCGACGGGACGGAAATATCTTCATTCAGCAGCATCTCTGAATGGTAATGATGTTACATAGTTTTTTATCACCAGACAATTTTGAATGTTAGGTAGTTAATAAAACTGCAAGAAGTAATTTTCTCGATCCAAGGTATTTACGATCAATCGCGACTTTTGCGTTACAGTATTCCGTCCCGTCGCATTTTGACACCTTTCTTTTACATTTATCTGCAAAAAGGGTGGCAAGATGAGAATTAATTATTAGGAACTATCAATACTAAGTGAGTTGAACCACATAAAGTCATTTTCCTCTGTTTAGCTCAGTTCGTTCAACTTTAGCAAGGGATAGAAAATTCCATGACGGGACGGAATTCTTCCCGCGATGGGACGGAATTCTTCCTGCGACGGGACGGAATTTCATGTTCGACGGGACAGAATTCCTTGTGTGCTGGGACAAAAAATGAAGTAGGAGGATGTATCGTTTTCCATAGTCATTTCATTTCTGTATCCAACAATGTTTGCTTGCTATCAGCAGTGATGACACTATGGATGGCATGCTGGACCATTTTCCCCCTAATTTTCTTTTGCCAACCTGCGGCAACATAAATGACAATTGAAGCTTTTTCTCTATTCCGTGCTTATGATATCTTGGATCTTGGCCTTATTCTTGGACAAATAAATTCCAAATGCAAGGCAAGAACCACTTCATCCTATGTATGACAACATTTTTGGCACTCTAGGGGCTACTTTTGCCCTGAAAGCTTGTGGTGGCCCACATAGCCCCTGGGCCCCCAACTGGCCTCCTGCCTGGTCTCCCTACCTGGGCCGTCTCCCCGGCCTCCATCCAAATAGCACTGTAGCCTATTCTTACCTTCCATGGTCTACAATATTTAAGACAAATTCCATTTAAAGTTAATCTGCTTCTGAAGAGGGACTGAACCTAATGTATGATAATTCAAAGCAGACAGTTCCCTTAGGTGATGCACAACAGTTTGCTGCATATGCAAATTAAAGGGTCCAGGCAACTGAAGTGGTGTTTGTAGGTTCTGAGGAAATACATAATGACCATCTGCAAATTCCTGGCAAAGTGCATGAAATCCCTGGGACATTGAGGGTTCGATTCATTAAACGCAGTATCAGTAACAACATCACAAAGCTCAGTTTCTACTTCAACAGCCAGTTCAGTGAGAAGTGGGAGAAGAGCAAGCATTCCGTGAACAAGTGTATCACTATGTGCAGGATGAGGTTTTCAATGAAAGTGATGAAGGCAGTGTGGGTGATGGGCAAGATCAAACAGGGGAAATTGATGTGGGAGATTGGGTCATTGTTAGTTATGATTCTGACTTGTATCCTGGAGAGGTGTTGGCCATTGTAGGTGCAAATGTGTAGACCTGTTCATGCAATGGCAAAATCTGGGGGAAACTGGAAATGGCCAGAGGATGATGGTGGTGAGAAGGATATTGTGTGGTACACAAAAGATGATGTTAAATGTAAAATTTCACCACCCGTTCCAGTTGGGTCCAGGGGACAGTTCAAATTCAGGGAACCAGTACAGCTCCATTCTTAGCAAGTAATAAAATACTGTGTTTCAGGGACATAGGATACAATGGGTTGTACTGTGTAAGTACTGGTTGTAATCATTGCATGCATAAACCTAGGCAGCTACTTGTTCTTGATAGCCTACAAACCAATGAACATTGCCATTTTCCATTGAAATGTACTGTACGTGTGGGCATAGTTTATCATCATAGTGTTCATTGTTTTTAGTGTTCATGCAGTTTATTATTCATCTCATCCTGACCTTATAATTATAGATTTTGCCAGTAAGCTTCAACTCTTGTTGCAACTTGGAGTTAGTTGACCAACTTGCTATTAAAGAATCACATTATTCAATTTCAAAATCAAATGTTCCAACCTTCCAGCAACTGTGGACAAAATTCCGTCCCGTCGCAATTCCGTCCCGTCGCAGGTGATTTTTTTTCATTCCAATTCAATCTACAAGGACATGTTCATTTTTTAAATGTTATAGTTGCATTTGTGAGAAGAGCTGTTACACTCAATATTCTCTTTGAGAATTCCTTTTTCTCCTGTTAAATTTGAAGGAATTGAATAAAATGTTCAGAACCTACAAAAGTGTTGTTTCCTTCACTTCCGTCCCGTCGCAGGCGAATTTGTGGTTACCACAGCAATGGTGGGAGGAGAGGAAAATTTTTTTTCTCATTTCATGAAAGTTCATTTGTGACTGGTTCATGGTATGAAACAATAGCAACCATGACTACCATCAATAAGGAATCCCATGAGAGAATGCACATCATTTTCCGTCCCGTCGCACATACAAGACTTTTGGATTTGACCCGACAGCATGTTTAGCAATTGTGTAAATAACTTGCTTGTCTGATCTAGTATTGTACAGGTAGGTCAATATACTCAACTGTCTCGAGATGACTCGAGTAGACAGTGACTTGATTCGAGTGTGGTTGGGGACTCGACTCGAGTTCAGTTGATGGCTCGACTCAACTCACCACGACTAGTGGAAGACTTGACTCGACTCAAGACTCAAACTTCAGTGACTTGATTACAACACTGCTCTTTCCAAATCCCCTAAAGACTTTTGTGCTGCATCACGCTTATTGATCACACTGCATGTTTTTTACTGTGCAAGTACAGCTGATACATTTGATACGCTGTCTTTGACATTTTGATGACTGGAATCTTCTTAACTTGGGAATTGACTATATAGCAGGAGCAAAAAAAGTTGCTTAACTGTCCACTAGTGGGCCTTTTTTAGAACCCTATGACACATTGTGTCCTTACAGTATATGGCATATATACAGTATCTGACTTGATCCTTCCTAACCCTAAGTTGACTCTTAATGTTGTAGGTCTCATTTTGACTAGTTACTGTAAAACCATGTTTTGCCCAGTTTTAACCAGGTTTAAACCGCTTTCTGGTCAAAACTAGTTTTGGGTGGTCAAAAAGCCAACCTTGTTTATGTTGCTAGAGGAAGGAAGTGTAGTGTGAATCAGCTTGCCCAAAATATTCTGTGCAAGTTAACATCATAAGTTAAAGGGCAAAGAAGGGCTCAAGCCCATTAGATACCCTGCAGCCCAACACCATAACAAAAACACAAACCAAACCAAAATCCCAACAAAGCCCAGCACAGTGAGATTCTACCACAGTCGCAATGAACTTGTCAATGTTTATCATAAAGCAATGGATTTATCAGTGGAATTCACAACCCGCTCAGGCAGACTATTCCACTCATTGATTACTCTATGAGAGAAGCTGAACTTCCTAATGTCAAGCCTAGAGAAACACTTCACCAGTTTGTTGCAGTGGCCAACTGGCCATGAACTTAGGACTTAGCTCAAACCTTAGTTACAATTAGACAGAGGATCTCTACCTGAAAGGAATTTGAAAACCTGCAGCATATCCCCCAATCCTTCTTAACTTGGGAGTGGTGGTATGTTCCAGACATTTGAGCCTATCATGATAAGGGAAATTACACACTTCAGGAATAAGCCAAGTGGCATTCCTTTGAACTGGCTATAAAAGAAACTTCCTTCTCATGAAAGGGACTCCGAGCCTGCACAGCATAATCTAGATGTGGCTTAACCAAAGTGCCTAGTACAAATTCAACACAATTTCTTTATCAAAATTCCTCTTGATCAATCCAAGCACCCAGTGGTGTTTGCCCTAGCAGCAGCAGCTTCACAATGCCTAGAAGACTTCAGACACTTGTAATGACAACACCTAGATCTTTTTCCAAAGTCACAATTACTCAAAATGCTTCCACTCATGGTATAATCATAACTCAAGGTTTTAGGTCCAAAACAAAGAACTTTGCATTTATCAGCATTAAAAGACATTTGCCAAGTTTGAGACCATGAAAATAACCTATCTACTGTAAGTCCTCTTGCAACAGTGATTTATACTTCTCATCATTGACTTTTGTGTAAAGCTTAGTGTCATCAGCAAACTTACTAATACTGGATGTGAGAGAGGTAGATCAATATCGTTGATCAAAATTAAGAAAAGAATTGGGTCCAGAACAGAACCCTGTGGTACTCAACATTTGACTTCTTTCCAAGACAAAAAAGTACTACAGTATAAAAACAACTCACTGGGATCTACCATGAAGCCAAGAATCGATCCACTCAGCGCATCTACCCTGGATACCTAACCCATACAGTTTCACTATCAGTCTACCTAATGGAACTTCATCTAATGCTTTTTGAAAATTATGGTAAATGAAATCAGCACTGTGACCAGATTCAAGAGATAGTGAGACATCCTCAAGAAAGCTCAGTAAATCAGAAACACAAGATTTATGGGCAAGAAACCGTATTGAGACAGATTTAGTAACCTTTCATCTACGAAATACTTAAGCACACAATCCTTGACCACAGACACCAAGACTTTGTCCACAATACTGGTTAAATTAACAGGCTTGTAATTGCTAGGCAAGCTCTGATCTCCTTTCTTAAAGATAGTCCTAAGTAACTTTTGCAACCTGCCAGTCAGCAGGAACAAAGCTTGAATTCAGGCACTCCTGAAAAATAATGCACAGAGAAACTGACAGAATCTCAGATCATTCACAGAATGGCAGGATGGATCCCATCTGGCCCAAGGGCCTTCCTAGCCTTTAGACTCCTTAATTTATTACAAACCAGTTCCTCAGAGAAAACAATATTATTCATACAAATTGAGCTGTTGGAACTAATACCAAGTGTACCCATTACAGAAGACACCTTGGTAAAGACAGAGACAAAATAATCATTCAACAAATTTAATGATGGCCACTGACTAACCCCTTTTACCTCCTTTGCCAACTTACTTTCAAACTTAGCTTTAGTGTTCATAACCAAATGCTTTACTAAGAGTTCTTGTTTCCTATAGACCTCAAAGTCAAAGGAACTTCTAATATTCCTATGGCAATGCTAACATTAACACTTTTTCCTAACTTCTCTCAGAACTTCCCTTAAAACCAAAACTGGCCAGTGGTTATGAAAAGCCTTTTTAAGCAGAATCCCCATTTTAGTGGTATCATCAGCAATGTCACAGAAAACACTCCAAGCCTCAGTAGGACCTAACTGAGACAAACAAGCAAATCAATCCATGGAAAGGTGCTCCATATAAATTCGGCCTTACTAAAATCTAGAACAAATTTATCAGTCAAGTTCGATAAAATAACAAAGATCAAAACTAATAATGTCATGGTCACTAACATTAGATCCTTTTTTACCAGAATTTACAACATTCATAACCATGTTTTCATCAGTGCTAAACACCAAGTCCAGATAATTAACGCTGGTGTAGGGAAGAGTACGTGCTGGGTGGAGAAACCATCAGACACTACCTCCGGGAAATCCCTCCCATACAATCCACTTAAAGAGTATGCCAATCAATTTCAGGAAAATTGAAATTTTCATTTTTACACAACTGTCCTTTTAAGGGAGACCTTCGTAAAACTATCAAGCAACCTTTGGTTATTTTCAGCACAAGAATTTGGCAAAGGATAGATAATACCAATGAGCAAAGTACAGTTGAACCATACTCAACACCAAAACTTAGTTCACACCACAAGCAGTTTGAAAAAACAAATGAGAAGTTTCCAGTACATCAACACGAAGGTTATCTGGGGTCGTTTGGTCAAACACTGAAAACTTTGTTAACACAATATCTCAAGGTAGGAAGCTTGGATAGATTGTATACGTAGGATGTGGATGCATTATGGTGAGAGGAAGAACCTTGTTGTTTTTGGTGGAGTTCAAAGGTTATCTGGGGTCACTGGGGGTCAGAAACTGAAAACTTTGTCAACACGATTTCTTAGGGTAGGAAGCTTGGATAGGTTTAATACTTGGTATGTGGATGCCTTTATGGTCTGAGGAAGAGCTCTTTTGTTTTTGGTGGAGGTCAGAGGTCATCTGGGGTCACCAGAGGTCAAAGAACAAAATTTCCTTAGAATGTCCAAGATCCTCACGTGGGGTCATCAGGGGTCAAAAGCAAAATTTCCCAAGAATTTCCAAGATTGTCATCTGGGCACACTAAAGGTCAAAAAGCAAGAATTCCTAAGATTGTCATCTGGGGTCACCAGAGGTCAAAAAGCAAAATTTCCATATAATCTTCAAGATCTATGCAAGATCCATTGGAGGTCAAATCCCTTTCAAGACACATCAGATTTTCTTTTTTGTTATATTTGGTGGGGTTCAAAGGTCATATGAGGTCAGCAGAGGTCAAATTGTTAAAACATCGTAAAATGATATAGTCAACAAAGATAAATTTGAGGTATAAACCTCAGTGCAACAAAGCATCCCCATTTGGCACGGAATCAATAAGCCTTTTGGCCTTCTGGTTGAGTGATGAGATTGTCAGAATTCCAGAGTTTTACGCACAATTGCAGTATAATTGTGGCAATGCTGTTTTATAGCAGTACTTATACAGGCAGCAGAAGTGTTTTCTTCCGGGGGGGGGGGGGGTACACATCAAGGACCATGTATACTCCAGGGGTAGGCCAGTGGAAATAGGTCGAAAACCCCTGCAGAAGTCTTGAATTGCAATGTTTGAACTTTCATGCTGCATTTCAACATTTTACTAGAAAGGAAACTTTGGTAAGATACAAGACAGTAAACTGGACTGGTAAAGTATTAAAGTACTTGAAGGTGAAGTGATGAAAAGGTTAAGTAACCACTTACCTCCTGAAGGCATATTCATATTCAGGGAACAGTGGAAAACAGTGACACTAGTATTGTTGACAGGTTTTGCAAAGATGTGACCATACACTTCAGGAGAAGTGAAATGCCCAATTCTTCATAACGCAGTTCATTTATACAATGCAGGGCTCAACAAATCCTCCACTCGACAGTCCGGGGTGAGAAAAACAATCACTCAGACAAGAACACTACTCATCATCTTAGTCTACTGGGCAATTACCCCAGCAGAGTCTGCTTTACAGACAAGTTGAAAGGTTAGAAAGATTCAAACTGGACAAGTAGATATTCATGTGGCAGGAGGATTAAGAGAAAATCTAGCCTGAAGGACAAGTAATGAATAAGAAAAAGAAATTATTTAATTGTAGTCACGTAATATTTCATTTGTGGAGTCAGGTGAGGGCTCAGTTGTCCTGAGTTCCCCCTCCAGCCCCTTCCAACTTCTGTTTAGTTGCTTTTAATGCTTAATTTGCTGATGAATATGCTGATTATTTCATTATGATTGTGGTTTGTGAGAGCCTCATATTGAGATAAGTTACCTATAGAGGGATTTCACGTGACATCACCGGATTGAGATCCCCAAGCACTGAAGGGCAAAAAACTCACACAGTAAGGGTATTTACAGCACTCGCACATGGTATATCCATAGACACTACTGTGACACAATGAACGTGTGCCCTTCAAAACCACTTGAGATGCACGATCTTGCCCTTCTAAACCAAAGAGATGCGCGATGATGTGACGCAGTGAAACCCTTCTATAAGGGCATCTTTTATCCCTTTCAATGGAGGAGGCAACGAGCCACTGCTGTGGGTGAACCTGTGCTGTTCTTATGTGAGGGCATGAATGAGGCTGTCTTCCACAGTCCTCTTCCTACTACACCAGTCTCGAAACTATGGATCCACCCCATTTGAATTAGGCATATATTTTATACTTGATACAAGTATTTAGGGGCCTAGTTTTGTTTAGTATTGAGAGCTCTCATGGCTCAGTTCAAGGCTACAGTATTTCCTGAAGCTTAAAAATTTGTATTGGTCTTTGCTCATGCCCGGATTAAAGGAACTTAATAGAAATGTGTGTTTTTGTTTTTGGTTTCGATGATAAGAGAAACCAATGCATTAGTGATGGCGTATGTGTGTACTTATGTATGTGGGTGCGTGCGCGTGTGTGTGTGTTTGTGACACTTTGCTCGTTAACACGATATCTGAAGAAGGGAAACTCTGACAGTTCTCAAACTTGGTACATAGATGCCCCATATTGAGAGGAAGAACCCTATTGTTTTTGGTGGGGGTCAAAGGTCATCTGGGGTCACCAGGGGTCAAACTCTGAAAACCTTGTTAACACGATATCTCGAGATAGGAAGCTTGGATAAATTTCATACTTAGTATGTAGATGCGTTATGGTAAGAGGAAGAACCATATCTTTTTTGATGGAGGTCAAAGGTCATCTGGGGTCACCGGGGGTCGAATGCTGAAAACCTTGTTAACACGTTATCTCAAGTTAGGAAGCTTGGATAAATTTCATACTTAGTATGTAGATGCATTATGGTAAGAAGAAGAACCCTATCGTTTGTGGTGGAGTTCAAAGGTCATCTGGGATCACCGGAGGTCAAATTCTGAAAACCTTGTTAACACGATATCTCGAGATACGAAGCTTGGATAAATTTCATACTTAGTATGTAGATGTGTTATGGTAAGAGGAAGAACCCTTTCGTTTTTGATGGAGGTCAAAGGTCATCTGGGGTCACCAGGGGCGAATGCTGAAAACCTTAACACCATATCTCAAGTTAGGAAGCTTGGATAAATTTCATACTTAGTAGGCCTGTGTATATAGGTTATGGTAAGAGGAAGAACTGTATCATTTTTGATGGAGGTCAAAGGTCATCTGGGGTCACTGGGGGTTCAATGATGAAAACCTTGTTAACACGTTATCTCAAGTTAGGAAGCTTGGATAAATTTCATACGTAGTATGTAGATGCGTTATGGTAAGAGGAAGAACCCTATCGTTTGTGGTGGAGCTCAAAGGTCATCTGGAGTTACCGGAGGTCAAACTCTGAAAACCTTGTTAACACGATATCTCAAGATAGGAAGCTTGGATAAATTCATACTTAGTATGTAGATGCGTTATGGTAAGAGGAAGAACCCTGTCGTTTTTGATGAAGGTTAAAGGTCATCTGGGGTCACCGGGGGGCAAATGCTGAAAACCTTGTTAACACAATATCTCAAGATAGGAAGCTTGGATAAATTTCATACTTAGTATGTAGATAGGTTATGGTAAGAGGAAGAACCGTATCATTTTTGATGGAGGTCAAAGGTCATCTGGGGTCACCGGGGGTCGAATGCTGAAAACCTTGTTAACACGATATCTCAAGGTAGGAAGCTTGGATAAATTTCATACTTAGTATGTAGATGCGTTATGATAAGAGGAAGAACTCAATTTTTTTTGGTGGAGGTCAAAGGTCATCTGGGGTCACCAGAGGTCAAACTCTGAAAACCTTGTTAACACAATATCTCAAGATAGGAAGCTTGGATAAATTTCATACATAGTATGTAGATGCGTTATGGTAAGAGGAAGAGCCGTACTGTTTTGGGTGGAGGTCAAAGGTCATCTGGGGTCACCAGGGGTCGAATGCTGAAAAACCTTGTTAACACGATACCTCAAGTTAGGAAGCTTGGATAAATTTCATACTTAGTATGTAGATGTGTTATGGTAAGAGGAAGAACCCAATCATTTTTGGTGGCGGGCAAAGGTGATCTGGGGTCACCGGAGGTCAAACTCTGAAAACCATGTTGACACGATATCTCAAGATAGGAAGCTTGGATAGATTTCATAGGTAGTATGTGGATGTGTTATGGTGGGAAGATGAATGCTGTCATGTTTGGTGGAGGTCAAAGGTCATGTAGGGTCACCGGGGGTCAAACACTGAAAATGTTTTTAACATGATATCTCAAGATAGGAAGCTTGAATAAATTTCATACTTAGTATGTACATGCATTATGGTATTAAGAGGAAGAACCCTATTGTTTTTGATGGAGGTCAAAGGTCCTCTGGGGTCAAAAAGCAAAATTTTAAGAATTCCCAAGATCGTCTCATGAGTTCACCAGAAGGCAAAAAGCAAATTTTCCCAAGAATTCCCAAGATCATCATCTTGAGTCATCAGATGTCAAAATGCAAAATTCCCCAGGAATTCCCAAGATCAAATATGAACCTAAAATTATTTTTCCAACATGTTAAGATAGCACTTGACCAGTGACTGAAAGTCATGGGACATCATGGTATTATTTGGAATAGAACACATATCATCGAAACCTCAATGCATTTTTGCATTCTGGTTATAGAAAACATTGTCTTGTGATCTAAATATGTCACAGAAAATTACAACTGAAAAAGAAAGGTACAGTGTCATCTGGACCCCATTGAAGCTTCCATAAAAGTAAAGATTGTATGCACTGTACCTTCAAATAAATTGGGTTTTAAATTTTTTTATTGTACTTTTATTTTTTTCAGCTGCTTTGCTTGCTGTGGAGTACTTGTCTGGAGACCTGAAGGTGACTGTGGACTATGGAAAAAATACTAGCTTAAAACTCTCTGAGTAAGTGACTACTGTAGTGCTGGACCAATTGCTGGCAGGCACATAGCCACATCAAGGGGGGGGGGGGGGTTGAAACCCCCCATGGCCCAAGCTTGAAAAGTAATAATGGCAAAAAACACATGATCACTATAAACTTCAAATGTACATTTGAGGCACAAACATCGTACCATTTTGCATAGATCTGGAGACCTAAAAAGCCATTTTCTCTCTAAATGGGAGGGGGACACCCCTTCCTTTAGACCCCTTCCCATGTCACACTCCAACAAACCCCCTCCTCATGACACAATCCTGGCTACATGCCTGATTGCTGGTATTCAATATTGCTATCAGCAGATATTCTTCATATCAGTCTTATATCTGTTTACTCTGCAGTACTTACTCCATAGTATATGGATAGTGTACAATGTGCTTACTTCTTTTAAATATAAATAACGGATCTTTATCTGTCAATATTGTGAATTGAAATGGTGTAAAGCAGTAATGGGTTCTATTGAAATCAGTTATAATGTTTGTGCCTTCAACCATAAAATTTTCTCTTCTTCTAATGGCATAACCAGGAATTTTTCATGTGGGGATGTATGCAGTGGGTTGGACCATTTTACATGGGAGACTGGGCTGCAAGTGATGACTTGATCTGGCAGAAGTTACTGTACAGTACTGTAGGTGGCTCAGAGTTAAAGCATACCTAGCTTCACCTAAGAGGAATTAGTGGCAGCTGTTTGGTTCATGGATTGACTGTCCCATTTGGAAAGTCAAATTACCTTGGGTGTCTTTCTTGTCAGTTGTCATTTTGAATGTAGTACACTAGCGCTCGAGCCTTGATGGTGTTGTACTTCAAATTCAAACAAGTAAGGGGTACAATTTTTCACTGTGGAAGATTTTCAGTGAAGGAGCATGATTCCTTCAAGGTCCCCCTTCCAGTAGAATTCCAGTGCTTAAATATGTGTTTTGAGAGGCTACTCAAAAAGCAATGTGTAGTAATACCTGAACACTTCAATGTTTCAGGGTTTGGTTTTCTTCTTTCAGTGAGCTAACATTCACAACTCCAGTGGCAATATGTCGCTACTTAGCTCGCCTTGCACCTTCCAGCGGATTGTATGGAAGTAACATTCTTGAAGCTACTGAGGTGAGTATTCAGCTTTTGGGTATGTTAATATTTGAAGTTGGTCAAGGTATCCAATCCATGTGATAAGTTATTCTTTATTTTTTCCCCTACCAGCAGTGTTTTACTCAGCTTGAGATATGTAACCTTCAGTAAGAGCTGTAACAAGGGGCTTAGAGGTCAGAACAATTTCTCTGTATGAAAAGGATCTTCACCTTTCATTTTTATCTCTTCAAAATGGTATAAACACATTTAATGCACATGATGAGTTACAGTACATTTAGTACACTGAAATTTGGGGATCAAAAGAGCTTCAATGGCAATATCTGAACACTTGTAACTGCAAATGATTGTATCTGTGGCGTTCATTTTGGTATCTTATAAAATGACCTTATACAAGCATCTTAATATTTTAAGAAAGTTACTGAACTGTGAGAATTTCTGTAGTAGCTTTGGTCATTTACAGTCTGAGAAAAGGTTTCCTATTAGGTGCAAAATGTATAAAACTCCATTGCTAAAGATGTTTTGCCCAGGTGGATCAAACTGGGTGCTAGACTGAGGATTTCCCTTGGTCACTGATAGGCTACTTTGAAAGTTTAGCACCCAGTTTTGATTTGGAACATAGAATATTGAATATTAAGTAAAACAAGACCTAAAACAAAATACCTGTTTTCCGTGGTGATGGCATAAATACTGGAACTGGACTTGTTGATGACCTCATTTGAATATAGTATATTCATGGTTAGAACCACATCTTCCGCAGATAAGCTGCTTCGAAGTGAAGTTGAAGTAAAAGTATATGTTAACCATGAAATCATGCTTTCAAACCATAAACTTGTACTTCCTAATTCTCACAGGTTGACCATTGGTTGGAGTTTAGTGTGAATCGTTTGGGTAAACCTGCAGAATTTACAGTTGCCTTGAGTGAGCTGGATCATATTCTGGGGCCAAGGACCTACTTGGTTGCTCACTCGTTAACCATTGCAGATTTTTGTGTATGGGCAGCACTTAGAGGTAAAGGTTTTCCAGTTCTATTTTTTATCTGCCATCTCCTCTCAGCAAAGTGTGAACAGTCTTTTCATTGAAGACCATCATGAGGGAGAATATACTTCTTTGGAATAATACAGACAGAAATGATAGAAAATATTTGAAATTAAATTCAAAAACATTTTCATTCTTTTAGGTTTAATTCTCTTTCTTCTCATTCCTGCCCTTTCTCATTTCCTTTTTGCGAGAAAAAAAATGTGGGTGAGATATTCGTTACATGTTTCATGCTTTGTAATTTATCTTACAGTTATGTTAGTAATCACTACAGTATGTGTGGAGTTATAGAATACTTATTGTTCATTGACTGTAATGAGGTTCAGCCTGCTTTAAACGAGATATGTTCTGAAACTCACATCTCCATTTTGGTTTAATCTTACAGTAAATGCCGCAGCATGGTCAGGTAGAGATGAGAGCACTGCAAATGTTAGGAGGTGGTACAACTTCTTGGAGGCACAAAGTATCTTCAAAAAAGTTTCAGGCCTTCTGCCAAAGAGAGCAGAGAAGCAAGAAACAGTATGTGCATAATTCTTTTTGCTGATGCTCTGGAAATTAAAGTGTGATAGTTGTGTATACTTGATGTAGAATGAATTCATTGTAAGGATGTTGAAATAAGTTCTTAAGTGCAACATAATGTATTGTAACCAACCTATTGAATGATTTGCGTTTGTTACTAGTGCTCTGTTAGTATATCTGCAAACACTCTGAAATGAAGCAACTAGATGTGATAATATTAGTTAAGAATCAAACTCAGAAATTGCAGGGCCTGAATTATTCTCTTTAAAAAAACATCGATATCAGTGGTCAAATTTAATTCATGTGAGGATGGGCATGCCATTCATATTGTTAGATGATAAACCTTTAGAATAGGTTACATATGTTAATGAGGTAGCAGTGTAGAGTTCATATTGTCTTATTATGGCACAATACTACATCTGGTTATTATCTCATCGCTCCGTGAGGAGGATGAGATATTGTAGTCACTTGACCTGTTGGGCTATATTCGGCAATGCCAGCAGAAATAACAACCGTTGCCATGGTAACAGTTAATTTTCACAAGTTACTAGTCTAAAGTCCTAACCCATGGTGGGGTACCCCAAGGTGACCAAAAGTCCATAACAGAGGGAGGGGTCAAAACGTGTCCGTGTATGTGGGTGAGTGTGTGTGTGTGAGTGAGTGAGTGAGTGTGTGTGTGTGTGTGTCCAATTTTGTTTTCTTAATATCTCCAAAACGGTAAAGCCGATTTTCTTCAAATTTGGTGGGAAGGTGCCCTAGGTGGAACCCCAAGTCTACATCGGAAGTAAAGGTCAAAGGTCAGAGGTCAAAGGTCAAATTATGTGAAAATCACTCTTTTTATAATAACTCCAAGAAAAAACATCCCATGAACCTGAAACTTCACACATATAATAATAGTGTCTGGCACTACAAAAATATATGGTTGCCATGGCAACCAAGGTCAAAAGTCACGTGATATTAATATTTTAAGCGAAAAAATGTGAAAAAAGTGTTCCATGAACTCCTCCTTGTGGGCCAGACCGATTCTTTTGAAATTTGGTGGGTAGGTACCCCAGAGTGTAAACTTGTGTCTCCGTGACTTTCGGCAGAAAAGGTCAAAGGTCAAAGGTCAAATTCAATTTTGGGGAAAATTCACGGTTTTTTAGTTTTTTTAGTATAATTCCACAAGGAAACGTTCCACATACGTGAAACTTTGCACATATGATGAACGTGTCTAATGCTACCAAAATATATGGTTGCCATGGCAACCAAGGTCAAAGATCAATTTTTGTGAGAAATCACATTTTTTTAGTATTTTAAGTATAACTCCAGAAGGAAACATTCCACATACACAAAACTTCACACATATGATGAACATGTCTAATTCTACCAAAGTATATGGTTGCCAAGGTCAAAGATCGATTTTTGTGAGAAATCATATTTTTTTAGTATTTTAAGTATAACTCCAGAAGGAAACATTCCACATACACAAAACTTCACACATATGATGAACGTGTCTAATGCTACCAAAATATATGGTTGCCGTGGCAACCAAGGTCAAAGATCAATTTTTGTGAGAAATCAAATTTTTTTAGTATTTTAATAATAACTCCAGAAGGAAACATTCCACATACACAAAACTTCACACATATGATGAACATGTCTAATGCTACCAAAATATATGGTTGCCATGGCAACCAAGGTCAAAGGTCACATGACAGGAAGTCAAAGATCAATTTTGGCAAAAAATCACATTTTTTAGTATATTTAAATCATTTCGGAAGGAAACATTCCACACACATGAAACTTCACATATATGATAAACGTGTCTAATGCTACCAAAATATATGGTTCCCATGGTAACCAAGGTCAAAGATCAATTTTGTGAGAAATCACATCTTTTTAGCGTCTCGGTACACAAAGACTTAACATTGATGATAGCAACGTAAATCAACTGTACACAGTGTAGACGCGCTTGTTACTAGTCCTGACCAAAGATATTATAAGCACATATTCCAAACTACTATACCTACACTGTTACGCTCAGTTACTCCTCCTGGAGACGCAAATATCGAAGTGTGAATTTGACATGCGCGCCATTCTTTTCGGCGATGTGCGTAAGGAAATAAGAACGCGTACGTTACAGAAATTTCATTGTTAAAAGAGGTTAGCGTGCGTGTCTTTTTACAAAGCGTTCTATACGCGCGTAATACATTTTTTCTCTGTGTATTATCCAAAATACTTGCACACTTCTGCGCTATTGGGAAGCAAACACACTAGTTGATTTCCCGTTGTGAGGGCGTAAGAAGTTAAACGCGCATATAAAAGTGCGTTACTTAAAGATATAGGAACTGACTAATGAATGTAGGCGAATAAGTGTATGAACTTTAAACCAGTCATTGTACGTTCATGTTCAAGTGTACTTATTTGTAATGCTGTCAGGAAGAATTAAACTTCTTGTAAGTAGAATTTAGTGTTGAGGAATGAATACTTCTTACATTACAATGTTCCGAAATAGTATTAACACTTTTGTAAGACATTCATTTCCCTGCAGCCTGTGCTTTTTTTAAAACTGTTGAACAGTGATCAGCACTTCCGCCCGATATTTTGGGCTCCATGGGGAGTCAACACGCCATTCTAATTTTGGAATCTATGTTTATGATATTTTTGGTTCTGACTGTCCATTCCAATGATGTGCATGCTAACCTGAGCAAGCATGCACATCGTATTATGCGCACATATTTTCTGTATAGCGCACTGAAGGCGTTCTTTTTGCACAACAACAAAAGGGCGCATGGAGGGAAACTAGTACGCAAGCAGACGTCTCAAACACGGTCACACTGATTTGTTTATTTTTGTTGATCCTACCATAGATCAGTGCGCCAGGGGGCAGTCGCCCCCTCCCACAAAGCCTCCGAAGGCCTCTGTCGGAAATTTCTAGTCTCTATCGGAAATTTTTACCACCTTAATTAAAAATTCTTACGACGGAAAATTGTAGCTAAAATTATATTCTTAGGGGTTTACTTACAACACAAGTATGCATATCATATTATGTGAACAGATTTTCTGTATAGAGCACTGAATTCGTCCTTCTTACACGGCAAAAGGGCGCATGGAGACGCAAATATCAGGGCGGAAGGGTGGATTTGACGTACGCGCCTTTCTATAGAGGGATTTCATGTGACGTCACGCGCAATGGATTCCCAGGCACTGAAGAGCAAAACACACACGCTTTGAGCGTATTTACAGCACACGCGCACGGCATAATCATAGATACTACTGTGACACAATGGACGCGTGCCGTCAAAACAAAAAAGACGCGCGATCTTGCCCTTCAAAATTACGTCTAGTTGGTTAAAGTCACGTGACTGAAGTTCCTCTATTCCGTGATATGCGTATAATAGGCACGCATTACAGAAAACGCCATTGTTAGAACAGCGCAGCTTGCGTGAGTATTGCATACACGCAGAAAATAGGTATAGCCTGTCTTTTTATCTAGAATACTTCACGCGTACTTCTGCGTTATCATCGACGAACGCGCTGGTAGTTGCTTTCACTTTAATTGTGAGCGCGTGAAAAATTAAAGGATATAAAAGTGCGTAATTTGAAGTTACCATAGAAACTGACTTATGAATAGACCTTATGCATATGATGTCACAATGGAGAAAGTGCTCCCTCTTTTGGAGGAAGATGGCGGAAAAGCGCGTATCATTGCAAGTTACACCAATAAATGCAGACAGCTGATTCGTCAACCAATCGTATACGCGCGTAAGTCTACTACACGTGGGGCGAAATCCACGCTGTTCAAGCACGTGTGCTTCATTGTTTGCACCCAAAATGACGTCACTGTGACGTCAATGCATAAGGTCTATAGACTATGAGTTTCAGTCACGGACTTCAATACATGGACAGAGGATTACGCAACCAATACGTTCGCCACCGTTTGAACAAATTTAGGCTTACCAAGATGGATGCTGGGCTACTACCATTTGCCCAATTTGACGATGAATCTGCAACCTTTCAGACAAAATATCAGTATGAATCGAAGAACAATATCACAGTCCTGCATTCCATTTGATGAATTTGACCTGAGCTTGCATTCTTTCGAAAATATTACAAGTTTGTCACACAATCTGTCGATACTGGCCACTTGAGCAAGTCCAAACTTTTACACACAAGACTACAGCAGGCAGCCATATTGGTAAGCCTACTCGTGTACGTACGGTGGCGACAATTTACGCATAGGACTTTAGTGCAATATGCTCTGTCCATGTATATAAGAAGTCCGTGGTTTCAGTTCAAACCACTCATTGTGCGTTCATATTCAAGTGCACATATTCGGAGACCGAGGAGCCAATTTTGAAGTGCGGGGGGCTAATCATTGAAGCCGCCCAATATCATGTTCAATAAAATAAATGCAGTTTCATTCGGCCCAAAATGCAGTTAAAGGCATATGAAAGAGTAACACGGCAGAAAAAGAGCGTCTCCGCGGTCCCTGCAGTTATGTGTAGGTCTTATGCCACAAGGAAGAGAAAAAGTTCTTCTTGTTAGTAAGTTATATGGCTCAATGCGTGTGCTAGCGATGAGATAAGCAACTCCGTGGATTGCCCTCTTGTATTGTGATTTTCGTCACTTTTAGTGTGTGTGTGTCCAATTTTGTTTTCTTAATATATCCAAAACGGTGGAGCCGATTTTCTTCAAATTTGGTGGGAAGGTTCCCTAGGTGGAACCCCAGTTCTACATTGACTCCCGGAAGTGAAGGTCAAAGGTCAGAGGTCAAAGGTCAAATTATGTGAAAATCACTCTTTTTATAATAACTCCAAGAAAAAACATCCCATTAACATGAAACTTCACACATATAATAAGAGTGTTTGGCACTACAAAAATATGTAGTTGCCATGGCAACCAAGGTAAAAAACCACGTGATATTAACATTTTAAGCGAAAAAGTGTTCCATGAACTCCTCCTTGTGGGCTACACCGATTCTTTTGAAATTTGGTGGGTAGGTACCCCAGAGTGTAAACTTGTGTCTCCGTGACTTTCGGCAGAAAAGGTCAAAGGTCAGAGGTCAAATTCAATTTTTGGGAAAATTCACGGTTTTTTAGTATTTTTAGTATAATTCCAGAAGGAAACATTCCACATACATGAATCTTTGCACATATGACGAACGTGCCTAATACCACCAAAATATATGGTTGCCATGGCAACCAAGGTCAAAGATCAATTTTTGTGAAAAATCACATTTTTTGGTATTTTAAGTATAACTCCAGATAACTCCACATACATGAAATTTCGCACTTATGATGAATGTGCCTTCCGCATATCATATTGTGTGCACAGATTTTCTGTAAAGCGCACTGAATTCGTCCTTTTTACACAAAAGGGCGCATGGAGATGCATATATCAGGGCGGCAGTGCGGATTTGACATACGAGCCTTTCTATTTGGTGATGTGCGTATAATAGGCACGCATTACGGAAAACGTCATTGTTAGAACAGCGCAGCTTGCGTAAGCATTGTATACGCGCAGAATTAGTTGGCCTGTCTTTTTATCTAGAATACTTCACACATACTTCTGTGTTATCATCGACGAACGCGCTGGTAGTTGCTTTCACTTTGTGAGCGCGTGAAAAATTAAAGGCCGATATTAAAGTGAGTAATTTCAAGATACCATAGAAACTGACGTTCATATGGACAGACCAAATATATGATAAGCATAGATTCCAAACTCCTATAGAGGTTATGCACCGACGTCACTGTGTTGCGCGTTTCTCTATTTTTCCATCCAGGCGTACATTGTGCAACAATTGTTACTAAGGTGCTATCGCGCGTGCGTATCGGTAACACACCTACTACGCATGATCAGTTCCATCCAGCGAAACGCGCTGACGTAAGGTGCATAAGCTCAATACCTACACTGTTACGCTCAGTGATTCCTCATGGAGACGTTTATATCGGGCCGGAAGTGTTAATTTGACATGCGCGCCGTTCTCTTCTGCGATCTGCGTACAAAAATAAGAGCGTGTTACAGAAAATTTCATTGTTAAAAGAGGTTAGCATGTGTGCACTTTTACAACGCGTTCTATACGCCCAGAATACATTTCTCAGTGTATTATCCGGAATACTTGACGCACAGTTCTGCGCACTCTGGAAACAAACTAGTTGCTTTCCCGTTGTGAGCGCGTAAGTAATTGAACGCGCATATAAAAGTGCGTCACTTGGAGATACCATAGAAACTGACCAATGAATGTCCATGAACTTGCAAAACCAGTCATTGTGCGTTCATGTTCAAGTGTAAATACGTGGAATGCCGCGTTGAAGAAATAAGTTATTCTAGTTCAAGTGGAATTTATTGAGGCGCAGTACTTCTTCAGTCAACAACATTCCGAAATAACAAGTATTAATACTTTTGTAAGACATTCATTTGCCTGTTTGTTTTCAAAACGACTGAGCAGTGATCAGCACTTCCGCCCCGATATTTTTGCCTCCATGGGGAGTCAACGCGCCATTTTAAGTTTGGAATCTATGCTTGTAATATCTTTGGGATAGACTATGAGCTTCAATTCAAACCACTCATTGTGCGTTCATATTCAAGTGCACTTATTCAGAGACCGGGGAGCCAATTTTGAAGTGCGGGGGTTAATAATCGAAGCCGCCCAATATGTTCAATAAAATAAATGCAGTTTACGGCGGCCCAAAATACCCACGGCAGAAAAAGTGGGGGGGGGGGCTAAAGCCCCTTAGCCTCCCGTCTCAGCGGTCCCTGCAGTTATGTGTAGGCCTTATGCCACAAGGAAGAGAGAAAGTTCTTCCTGTGAGTTATATGGCTTAATGCGTGTGCTAGCGATGAGATAAGCAACTCCGTGGATTGCCCTCTTGTTTCAAGTTTCCAGTGAATTTCTCCCATCTCTTATCTAACCATCCTCTTCTCTATCCAAGATCCACACAGATGTCATTTTTGATACTTTTATGCTTAGCATAGAATACTTCATTTCATTTTGGAGGGCAATCAGGATATTTACAGAACATTCCTCTTTCTTTATCTGTAGACAAAGAAAGCAGATGTAGGCACATTTATTGAACTTCCTGGAGCCAAGATGGGAGAGGTCGTTGTCAGGTTTCCTCCAGAAGCCAGTGGGTGAGCTAAGTTCACCTTGATGTTTTGTGCAAAATTTAATATTTAAAATAAAAAACCTGGTTAGGTCTTGCAAAACAAACAGTATTTTCAACATCAGTATTCCTCTGTATGGATATTATTTTCCATTTGCCAATGTTTGCTTGCCAGAAGGACTACCATTTTGTAAAATTTGGTGGACCTGCTTAAAATAAGGTAGTCCCACTTCTAACCATTTTAGAAATCATAAACTGGACTTTCAGATATTTAGGTTTTTGATTGTGACGATTTTGTCTCAACTTGTAAGATGCTCATATCACTCCTACTGAATATCAACTTATTTTTGAAGTACTTTCTCACAAGTCCCCAGAGTTTGCACTTGCTTTAGAATTTTTGTACTAAATCCCAACTTCTGTTACATTTTGGTAGGGATTAGGGCTGTGACCGTGTAGCGATTAATCGCTAAACGATCACATGTGGAATAAACGTTTAGTACAAGCTACTAAGCCATTAATCACAGAACCTGTTTTTCGTACGTTTTCTATCCATCTGAATACTATGTAAATGCAGAGTGCGTAATATTGGCCCCTATGTAGTATGTAGTATGTCATCATGTTGTGATCACTATTTTGACTACCAACAAGCCTTTACAGGAATCATGTTCGGGGTTCACAGGTATCACCAATTCATTTTGAATAGGACTATTTATCACGTCAATCAACACACTGTTGTGATAAGGTAGTCGTGATTAATCGCTAAACGATCACAATTTTTTGCGATTAAACCTTTAATTATTTTGCTACATGTACACAGCCATAGAAGGGATTTCAGGAATTTGGTAGAAAATTCATTTCGTTAATTGCTATGAGATCCTGTCCCCCATCCCCCACAGTCCCCCTTCTGTACTAATATAGTACCCAAAACCTTGTGGTATAAAACCCATTAGAAAACATTGGTGTATTCTGAAGGTTGAGGGGGAAGGGAGTCTGAGCCATAGAGAGAAAAATTAAATTTGTGTGTTTCTGTGAGATCTACCCTCTCCCCCACCCCCTCCGCCCTCCCTCAGTAATAGTGAAATTCACAGTACTAAAACTATAGTGCCCAAACATTGTGGTGTAAATGCACTGATGATATTCTGAAAGGCTTAGAGGAGGAGGGAGCCACTGACTTTAGAATCAAGTTGAATTTTTCCCCCATTACCCTGACTATGGACACATCTATGATTGAATTGGCCATTTGAATTGGATCAGGCTCCACCAGTTTCTTTGAGTTTGGATCAACATAGAAGTTTTGAGCTCGTGTTACTCTCTTGTAACACTATCTTGTATGGAAAACGGCTCTTAAATATTTATTTTCATGTAAAAACCTTTGGCAAGCAAACTATGCCTAACAACACATAAGAGAACAAACAAAATATTAAGAAACACTTTAAAAATAAAATATCAGGAAATTAATGGTGGGCCTTGTTCTCCTTTGCACCCAGTATGAATTTGTGAAGATAAGTTCTTCAGAAATACAGCTGTAGGTTAGTTTGTAGTGTAGGCCTATACATATATGTGACACATTAGGCAATGGCCAAAGTGCAATGCCACTCTGACAAAAAATGCCTCTCAAGGAAAAACCTGTTGAATTATGTCTTGCAAATATGTTAGTGGTTGTCATTTTAGAGTCTTTTTCACATTTGACCTGAATATTTTTGGCAATCTTGACAACTTAGGATTTTCTTTTGGATAGTTCTGCAAGGGTCTTGCTGTTAGAATGAATGTGAGGAAATTTGTGCAATCACCACACATTGAATACAATTTCTGGGTGGGATTGTAGGAGCTGCTTGCACAATTCGCACAATCGCACTGCTAGTGCTAAACCTGATGTTCTCCAAAAAGTTGGTTGTCTGACAGACAACCTTACACGTTTTTGCACTTTTTAGACGTCCTGCAGAATTTCTGGTCATCTGGGGCAAAAAGTATCGTACGGGAAAATTATGCAAGAAAGTTTTCCGAAACTATTAAACAGGGCTTAGTTAAAGTATTTTACACATGCCTTGAAACTATTTTATGAAAAGAAGGCCATCTGGATAATTTTGGCTGGCGTTCAGTTTTACATTCGAGTTGGCTACCCTGAGACTGAAACATCTAACACAGTATTGTGTACTAGTATAGTATCTTGAATTGAAATTTTAAATGACTCGGAGGGATCGTAGGCACAGATTTTAGACAACACTCCCAGGGTTAAAGAAACTTAGAAATTACCTATCATCATCTATTTTAAAAGTTATTACAATAATTATTGATAACCTTACTTTTTGGTTCCTTGTTTAACAAAGGAACCTATGTTGTCAAGTTGGCATGTGTATGTGTGTGTGTGACGCCATTGGAATTTGAGGTATGTGATGCAATAACTCAAAAACCAAGTGATCAATTTTTCTCAAACTTGGTGTGTACGTGTATCATATTGAGTAAATGTGCCCTATCGTTTTTGGTGGAGGTCAAAGGTCACTAGGGATCACCAGAGGCAATAAAGTGAATTTCTCTTAGTAGCTATAACTCGGTGACCGTTTTTCAAACTGTGACATGATTTTGGGATAAGATAGATTGGTAGGAGGTGCATGTACTGTAACATTTACCAAAATAACCTCAAAGGGTCAAAAGGTCAAAAAAGTAATGTTTTATTGATATCTCGCCAACGAAACATTTTAGGGGGATGGTGTAATAGAAAGTTGTGTTTGTCTCAGTGAAGTGCACATGATGACCTACTTTGACCTCACTTGACCTCATCTGACCTTTTGACCTTTGTGACTTTTTTGTGACGCCTGGATTCGTCTTGTTGAGATGAACCAAAAAGGCAATCATACTACCCTCCTACGATGTTCCTAACTCGAGTTATTGACATTTAAGTGAGAGGTTAGAAGTGTGTGCCATATGCATTAGAATGTGAGGTATGCGGTGCAGTAACTCAATTAACAAAGTGACATAGGGGGATGGCATAAGGAAAGTTGTGTTCTTTTAAGTGAAGTGCACCTGATGACCTTGTTTGACGTCATTTGACCTTCGCCTTGCACTACAGGCAATAAAGTGAATTCCTTTTAGCAGCCATAACTTGGTGTCCGTTGTTGAAACTGTGACATAATCTTAGGATAAGATAGATTGGTCGGAGGTGGAAGTGCACATGATGACCTACTTTGACTTCATGTGACCTCATTTGACCTTTTGACCTTTGTAGTCATTTTGTGATGCCTGGATTGGTCTTGTTGAGACTTACTTAAAAGGCAATTACACTACCTTCGTAGGATGCTCCTAAGTGAAGTTATTGACATTTTAGTGAAAGGTCATGGGAGGTAAAACCTGTAACAGGGCTATGGAGGCTTCAGCCTTGTCCACTAGTGAAAAGTATGTGTACACTGGAAATTTCATGGTTTAGGAGAGAAGTATTTGGATCTTCTTTGAAGTTACCAAATAGTTTTTCATAAAATAGCTAATCACACTTGAATTTGACAGAAGCCAAATGTTAGATATGACCACTGGTAGAATGCCTAGTAAATTGTGTAAGTTGAAAGTGTATACTTTGAAACAGAGTTAGAGTGGCAGCTCCCTGCTTATAAGCAGTTAAAGGTCACTGAAGAAGTCATCTTTGATGAAAATGCATTGTCTCATCACCACAGAGTAGTCCCACTTGTAACTGATTGAGATATAATAATCTTTAACATAAGGAACCACAGTGCCCTAGGGCTCTTGTTTCTAGCATGTGACAGGTAGGTTTATGGGGTGAATGGTTTGAATTTTTGTCTCATACCAGCAAAGCTGGTGTGAGCTATTGTGATCACAGACCTGTATAATATTGATCTCTATCAGTCTGTCTGTTGACATTTGCAAAAGTGGCTGTTATTCACACATTTTTGAAGGGAACTTGATGAAACTTGCACATAATGTCCCTAGGGTGGTAGGCCATTTAAGGTGTTCAGAAAATTTTGGTCTTAGGTCCCATGCAGGCCCTGTGGCCCATTTTATGAAATTCTACACAATGCTTCTCTTGCAGATATTCTCTGGTACAGTGTTGATAGTTTGTCATAATGATACTCTGTAAGCAGTACTGTACCTGCAGGGTGTTCAGATATTTGGGGCCTAAGGCCAAAGATGGGATATAGGGTCCATTTTATGAAATATTGCAAAGTGATTAACTTTTCCACCTTTTAATGTTTATAAAGGAAGTTGATGGGATGTTATAGTGTTATAGTGATGTTATAGTGATCTGTGTGGTATTCTGGAATTTTGGTCCAGATCCCATGTGGGCCCTGTGACCCCAGTGTTCGATTTTAAGGGTAGTCCTGTCGCCCGAGACAACCAGAAATTCTGCAGGACTACCAGATTTTGCAAAAACAGGTGTGTAAGGTTGTCCGTCGGGACAACCAAATCTATTGAGGAAAGTGATGTGATGTTTGTGTTTAGCAGCTCGATGAATTGCGCAAGCAAAAAACTTTAAAATTGCATCAAAAGATTTGCAGCAAAGTTCAGTGATTACAAACGTTCACCACAACTTCCCACACAGTCACTTTATCGAAATGTGCATAGCACTATCAAGCCAAAATATGTGCCCCATACAAACTCCACTAGTAGGCCACTAGGCCTGCACTGTACACAGAGAAGCTGAATTCCTTTGTGCAAGCTACAAATTCGTAGTGCTGATGTTGCAACACCAGTGCTTTCAATCTAGAGATGTTTATTAACCCGCAATGCAAACATCATAACGTTAACTATGTAAACAATGTACACTTATCACGCCACGAAACAGCATTACTCTTGTACAGTAGATATCTGTTTTTGTTTTTTTTGGGGGGGAGGGGGGTTGTCCAAAAGTGAAAGCCACTTTGGAAGGCTGGTGATAATGGGGCTTTATCAATTCCATGGTTGTGAACTTGTGAAAATGGTTACACTTGGGACTACCTTATTTTGAGCAGGACAACCAAATTTTACAATGTGGTAGTCCTTCGGACAACCATTGCTAATTCCTTAAAATCGAACGCTGGACCCCATTTTATGAAAAGCTGCAGAGGGCTTCTTCAACAACGGATTCTCTTGTACAATGTTGATGACTTGTCATAATGATACTCGGTTAGTGGTATCTACAGGTTGTACAGACATTTTGGGCCCAAGGTCCAAGATGTGCCCTGGTATCCATTATGTGAATACATTGCAAAATGGTTGACCCTAATTCCTTCAGTCAGAGTTAAACAGTTGACCACATTTCATAATGATGCTTGATTAATGACCTGTTTATTTTTTTTGGATGTTTGGGTCCAAGGTCCCATGTGGGGCCTAAGGCCCTTTCTATGAAATCCACATTGTGGCTTGCTGAGGACAACAGAATAAGAAGTGGAGGTAACACAACAGATTGTCACACACAATCAAAACATCATTTTAAGTGGTTGGGGTTATTTTGGTAGCTAGATATAAGACCAAAGTTAGTACCAGGTAAATAAATTTAGGCCAAGCATATGTTCAGGCCTATGTCTCATTGTGGGTGTGTATATTTGTCACCTATAGTATGGACCACAGGTGATAATTTGGGTCTGGAAAAACTATGGAAAGGTCTGGAAAAGGTCTTGAAAAGGTCTGGAATTTTACCAAAAAGTGCGGGAACCCTGTAGAAATGACAAAAACATCATATCGACTGTCTTTAAGAGATCCTATGAGAAACCAAATAATAGCCAGTTGAATTACTTGTTATCTTGGTAGCTTCTTAACTTTGCAGATGGTCCTGAGAGACTTAAATAAAGTGCTGTTGCTCTTTCAGCTATTTACACATTGGACATGCTAAGGCTGCTTTATTGAATCAGTATTACCAACAAGCCTTCAAAGGAAAATTAATCATGAGATTTGATGACACCAACCCAGCTAAGGAGAGTAGTGAGTTTGAACAGGTAGGAGGAATACTTAAAAAATACAGCTTCAAAACAAGTAAAAGGAACATCAATATTAGAATAGCTCCACATGGATATCATAAACAGGAAAGCAGAGTGTCAATATTTGAGACATCTGTGTGTGAATGTTAGACTTCAAAGTAGGCAAAAAGTGTGTATTTCATCACATATTGGGTTTTATTGCACCAGAATTGTTTGTATGGCTATTTTGTGGTTAGCTTTCATTGATGCTGTGATTTTCCAGTGATCAATGTTATTTTGATATCAGCAGAGATTAATGCTGAAGTGATATATTTAAGTATATTTTACTGTCATTATAATTCTGACCGACAATTTTTGATCATAATAAATACTTTTCATATGTGAAGTTGATTGGTCTTTTTAATGTGACATTTTATTTAATTTCTCCTAAGTGTTAAGCAGGTCACAAAGTTTTGGGACTAAACAAATCAAAACTTATATCTTTCACTTTCATCTCTTTTGAGCAGAGAAAAAAAGGTGCAGTCTAATGGAGAAATTTATTGTCATAATCAAAAAAAAAAACTAAGATATGTCTGCATTTATCTGCTTTGATGGTTAAATTTTAATATCAACCAGCAAGCAAAGACTACTTTTAAAGTTTAGGGTTGTAGGTTGCATTCCATGAATTGTGATAAAGGTCGAAGAAACTGAAAATGTAATTTTAAAACTATGAAAGCAGTGCTTTACTTTGCATAAGCATTTCATTTTGACATTTGGCTTGATGGTAAAGCTTTAAACTTTATTTCAGATGAGCTGTGTTATTTGGCTCATTTGTTATTCAAATGCTTCGACTTCAAACAGTACAGCAATTATTACATGCTGCGCTTACCGGAATAGTAAGAACTTAGGCAGAGCCTGAAAAATATTGGTTTGCAATATTTGCAAAGCTGAATTGGAATTGCTTCACAACTGGAATTTTTTGGGTCGCAATTTGCGATGCGAATCTGACTATTTTGTCTCTTGGTTTATTTGAGTGAGATATTGTTAATGCAGGGCCGCAGTCTGGGGGAAATCTCTAGGGGGGCAGTTCATGACAGTATCTAAGTGGAGCATTAAGTGGTATGCCTCCAGATAGGTAACACCCAGGCGGACCCTTCCTTTTTCACATGTTCTGGGTGCCATCGCATTGCGAAGGGGAAATGAGGGGAGGGGCACACATAAGGTCTGGTTTAGGTTCAAGCTATTATTGGCAAAGCTTTTAACTGATTATATCTTTATAAATGGTTACTAATGGGCCTAGTGATATTAATCATATTTTATGGCTGCGTGGAAGGCAGGAAGCGCTCTCTGAGAGGAGGGGATGACGTCCTATACTCTTTGAAAAATTTTTGTCTGTCTTTGTGAGGTGTCTTGGATGCATAATGTTGCTGTCTTTCTAAGCTTCGTAAAGCATTGAATTGATTATATGCTTAGGAATCCTCATTATTGATTGGTTTTCTCTATCCTGTTAGGGTGTACTGGAAGAGGATATTGCCAAAGGGGCGGGATTACACCTCTACACCTCTTCTTTTTGAGAAATTTTTCTTGTTCTAAGCTCTCCTAGATCCAAAATGGTCTTATCTTTGGTTAAGCTTTGAGCTCATAACATGATCCAAACTTCTAATTATTTACTGAATTCTGTGGCTGTGATATGCATGGCATCCTACAAGGCTGATACCCAGTGCAGGCTTCCCCCTAGCACTCTTAGTGTGACACTGGGAAAGCCACCATTAGTTGCGTAGGCCTTGCAAGAAAATGGGAGGGGAAAATGACACATTTTAAACCATAAAAGCATTTTAAATTTCATGCTTTAGAAGCAAATTTAGATTTCAAGAAGGAAAGTTAGATTTTATTTAAAGGGGAAATGCAGTTACCCCAGTTTTAAATTTCATGCTTTAGAAACAAATTTAGATTTCAAGAAGGAAAGTTAGATTTTATTTAAAGGGGAAATGCAGTCACACCAATTTGAATTAGTGTACCCTGGCATCCTATTTCATCAATGGCTCTGGAAAATAATGTTACAATATGTTTCTCACTGCATTAGTTGAGAAATTTATGTATAGACTAACTCCTTGGTTTACCCTGAATATACAATATTTATGTTCTAACATATCATGAAAGATACTTGAAGTGAAATAGGGGATATTTGTGAGATTTAGCTGTTGTTCAAAATAAGTTTGCGGCGGCTGCTTATGCCCATAAATTAAAAGTTATTTTATAAGCTCATTGACTTAGCTAATAATTAAAAGTAATCATTCTGGCTATTTTATCTTTAGCCTGTGTGTATGGTGGTGTATTCAAGCGGTGTTTCTTGAAGGAGGAAGATGGTTCATTTGTCAGGCAGGGAACCCACATAAACATGCATCCATGGCAGGGGTCTGGGGGTCCAGAAAGCCTTAAATGCAATTTTCCTGGTTTGGGGGGGCCTTAAAATCATAATTTGGACAGTAAAATTTTCAGCATTTCTGTATATTTTCTCAAGTAGTCCAACTTTTATTTACCGTGTGGAAATCTCAGGGGGGCAGTAACTCTGATGTCAATCAAAGAGCAGTTACCAGTTGAGAGTTTTGCTTTCCCCCAAGTAAAAGTCATACTTGGGGTGATGAGTATCTGTCTTTAATGGAAGTGGTTAGAATTGTTTGGTTTTGTTTATAGTTGACAGAAAAAACTTTAGTATGGTGATGCTATTATGTTTAACCTTACTTTTTATTGCAGATGATTCTTGAAGATCTGAAGTTATTGGAAATCAAACCAGATTTATTCACTCACACATCAGATCATTTTGATCGCATGCTAGTCATTGCAGAAGACTTGATCAAGTCTGGAAAAGCTTTTGTGGATGACACAGACCCTGAGGAGATGAAGAAACAGAGAGATTTAAGGGAAGAATCCAAGAACAGGAATAATTGTGAGTGAAAAGTGCAAGAAATTGTAAGATTGGAGAAAAAATTTGGATTATTGAGAAGCTTACCACCATGGTATAGCATTCAGCCTAAGCCTAAAAAGAGTGACTGCAGGACAGTGACTTTAAATTTTTTAAACCTTTTTGAGTATGAGCTGCAGATTATTTTATGTACAGGAGTACTATGTCATTGCAAATTTTTCGAAGGAAACAATTTTTACTAAAGGGTATGTGACATGCCACCAAAAAGAGCTGTTTCACTTGTCAGATAAAGAATTAAGTCTTCCAATGAAAGATCCATTGGAATTATTTCAATATCTTTTACTGTTCTCAAAATACACATCTTCAAAGTTTGATGGTTTCTGAAGTAACCCATTGCCTATGCAAAAATAATGTGGAGTGTTGCACAGTGTGAAGATTTCTTTTGTTAACCCTATATAAATTATCTCTTAATTACTGATCAGATAGTTTACATTTGGGTGAGTGATATCAATATTTCTCTGGGAAACAATTTTAAATTTCATTATAAACCCCTCAGGGGACAACAATGCTACCAGTGTCCTTGAAATTAAGGTTGAAAAAACAAAGGTCAACATCAGCCATATATGGTATGCCCATGTTTCGGTGTGACGTATTTACATATTGTAGCTCATATTTATTCATGATACAAGTGTGAAATAGAAATAACCCCGTTAAATGGTCAATATTTGATGGATTTTAATGGGAATTGCGGCTATGATTTGGATTTTTATTGCTTTTTACATCAAATATCCAACTATGTAATTTTCATGTCATCAGACCTTTAACGGACTAATTGGTCTGTAGAGTTGCTTGTTTACAAAGGTATTATTTTGATATCCTCTACAGCTGTTGACAAGAATCTACAAATGTGGGAGGAGATGAAGAAGGGGACAGCAGAGGGACTAAAATGTTGCCTTAGAATGAAGATGGACATGAAAAGTGACAATGGTTGCATGCGAGATCCAACCATCTACAGGTGTAAGCTGGAGAGTCATGTACGATGTGGAGACAAATACAAGTGAGGACTGATGTATTATCATTCATGGTCCTAAAAGAGGTCTAAAGCTAAATTATCATTCTATGAGTTGTGTTGAAGTTCAAAGGTGGATCTGTTAGACAAAATGAATAACCAGTTTTTGACGCTGTAAAGAAATTCTGCAATTTAGTGTTTATTGTTGCTAATGAAGGCACTAAGGTTTTATTTTAGGAAACCACATAATTTGGTTATATGGTAGACTGACTTTGAGTGTCCTGATATGTTCCATTGCAGTCTTGATGGAGGTCAGTGCTCTTTTGAGGTGAACAGATCAAATATTTTAAATAGAATATCTCAAGAAGTAAAAGCTTATGTAGTTCTCATACTAAGCATGATAATGTTTTATATTGAGTACAAAGTGAAAGTTGCTTGTTGTGCCTTAGTATGTCATTTGTCATTTTGAGATGAATAGTGGCCAAAAACAGGAAATGTGCTTAACAATATTTAAAGCTTCTTTTGTTTTTAAGTAGAGAACATTTGGATGTCAGGTTATTCCTTCATATTTTCATGTAGGATACTTTATCTTTTGTATACCTTTACTTTGCTGTGCTGTTGTTATCAGAAAATGACGGTGTTAAAGAAAATTTTAACTTTTCAGTTTGTAAAGTAGCCTTTTAGCAATGAAGTTATCGAATCCATAATGAATTTTCAATTTTTCATTTCGTATTTAATAGGGTGTACCCAACTTACGACTTTGCTTGTCCAATCGTGGACAGTGTAGAAGGAGTGACACATGCTCTAAGAACCACTGAGTACCATGACAGAGATGATCAGTATTACTTTATTCTTGATGCTCTTAACATGAGGAAACCTTACATCTGGGAGTATAGCCGCTTGAATCTCCAACATACAGTCTTGTCCAAACGAAAACTTACTTGGTTTGTGGATGAAAAGCTTGTGGAAGGCTGGTAAGTGTAAATAATGATTTTTATTAAAATGAATGGAAGTTATGCCAAAGTGTATGCCTGCTTTTTATCTCCTCAACTAATTGGTATGTAGAGCTTACTCTGGCATAGGATGTAAAGGTGACACAAGTTCACCCATGGTTTCTCACTGTTACAGGCAGTTTTGTTGACAATAGTGCATGTATATTGTAACCACTGCAGTCAAACAGGTGTGTGTGTGTTTGATAGTGCATGCACTTGACTTATGTACCACATAGGTCAGTCATTCTGTTACTACATTCTGTATTGTTTATGATTGTCCTTCAAAAGGCAATGTTTCTTGTTCTCAATAAGAGACTTCAATGGAGTTCTCTGTGTGCCCTGACCTGGACTGACAAAGAACAGTACACAATCAATTTGACATCGGGTATTGTGCTGCATTTAACAGAAAGAAAAAATTTTCTTTTCTTTAATAGGGATGATCCTCGCTTTCCCACTGTTAGGGGTGTCCTCAGGAGAGGTATGACTGTGGAAGGTCTCAAACAATTTATTGCTGCCCAGGTAAGAAAAAAGTATCATTTGTGTAGAGTGACCCATCAATTAATGTTCAGTGGATGACATAAGCAACAGCTCTTTAAAGATACCATATTGGTGACCTTAGGAATGAGAAATGTAAATTCTGAAATTGACAACATGGAGCAAGATTACGCCTGTTATTAAAAGAAAAAATATTTTGCTGACAATATGGTGTCTGTATTTATATTTTGCAGGCAGAATTATACCTGCATTTATTCCACTACCGCCCCCCTCCCCCCACCAGGGATTCTGAATAGCTGTGGTGATGATGGAGTATAATTGAATAAAGCAATGTTCTGCAGATAGTATTATTTGTTTTTTGATCCTTCACTAGGGATCCTCCAGAGCTGTGGTGATGATGGAATGGGACAAAATTTGGAGTTTCAATCGAAAGGTCATTGACCCTGTGGTCCCTCGGTACACAGGTGTGGTGGAGAAAGATGCAGTGCCAGTTACAATAGCTGGTGTCAAAGAAGAATCTAAAAATATTCCAAAGCATCCAAAGGTAATACTCACAATAAGTAGAATTAATCATCTGTCAATCCATCCATCTATCCATCCATCCTTTTATGTATATATTTGTTTGTTAGTTTGCTTGTTTGTTTTATTTACTCAGTCTTTGAGGGCAGTTGTTTTCTGCAATAAGTGACCACAAATGTGGGAGAAGCCTGTGGCTCATAAATTACAACTTCACATGGGTTTACCTGCCATCTTTTCCTGATTTACTATCATTATGTTTTCCTTGTACACTTATCATTTTAATGACCCCAACCCATTACTATCCCTTGGCATGTTCAGTCATTGTCCTCAATGCTGTAGACTAATCCTGTACATTGACAAACCTCCATCTCTTCTGTGACTGTAAAATTAATGTAAAATGATACACCCCTCAGTTCAAAAACTGAAGCACAATTTGCAATTTTGACAGACGTCGATTCACCAAATTGACTGAAAAATGTCATGATTGTTCATAAGGAGCAATTCTGAAGGTTGACATCTCTGTGCAAAGGGTAACAGTTGACCCACAGTGACTCACCCCCATGGTCATTAATTAAAGTGACTGACATTCATGATGTAACATGACTCACCTGATGTAACTCCCTGATGATGTAACATGTCATGGTAACATGACTCACCTTGTCACTTTGGTGTCTGACAATACTGACACTGTGATGGACATGTGAGTCACACTGTTGTTGGTCAATGACGTACATTTGACTGACCATGCCCTGGGTTAGTGCAGTGCATTAAGGCTCATTCACACGATATGATTTTTTCACGCGATCTGTCGTACGCAACCATCGCGTGCAACAAATCGTTTCGTGTGAATGGATTTTCACGCAACCTTTCGTCGCGCACCACTTGTCGCGCCAAGTTAAGCAAAATTCGTGGCCCACAAAGTCGTTGCGTGTGAACGACTTGTCTTTGGTTGCGCGCGACTTTGTAAGTATTTCAAGAAATCGTTCCAAGTTCACCATTTCTGCATTCAAACGATACGACAAAGGTGCGCGATTTTATTCAATGTGATTCAATGGATGACGAAAAAGTCGTCGTATGAGCGAGTGTTTTTATGGGTATAGCCCCACATTAATGAGCAGTCTTTTGTTTTTCTTTAAACTTAACAACCAATTTTCTCCTTAACAATCCCATGTTATCAGAATGTGATTGCGTGCGAGGCATGGGAAAATTACAAACTTTACATTCCACATGTAGAAGTCCTATCCCATTTAACTTCAAGGTCAACACAGCAGACTGAAAAAATTAAGGAAACATAGCATTCCTTATCAATGTGAGGAAACCTTTACTTGCAAGGGCGCGGATTCATTTCCAAAGGTGGTAGGGGGGACTTTTCACCATTTGTGAATCGCCATCCCGGGGGAGGGGTCTTAGGGGAGGGGGTGTTCTCCTCCATTTTGAAGAAAAGGGAATTTGAAGGTGTCTATATGGTAAATGGTGCCACATTTGGGTGCAATTTAGAATGTAGTGTCAATTCGTAATCTATGTTATAGGCCTATTATTGAAAAAGTGGGGGACTTTTGGAGATGTCCCCCCTTCCAAAAAGTGAAGTGGATGCGTCTCCCAGTCCCTCCATGATCCACGCCCATGTTTACTTGTTTCAAGCTCACTTTGGGTCACAAATGTAATAACTTCATTTGCTAATATCTCGAGTAATACACGTCCGGTTGAATGGAAGTTTTACCGAATTGCGTAGATTTAGTTCCTCTTTCACTTATGAAAATTAATGTTTTGCTTAGACCCTTCCCACAGATTCTGAAAAGGGCCCATGTGCACTTCCTGTTGAAATTTCGAGCCTTCTACGCTGGCAAAAAAGACTCCTCCCTTACACGTTGGACCCCTTCCTCTTTGTAAAGTCCTGGATTTGCACCTGATGTGAACTTCAGTCAAAATCAATTTTAGCGATGATTTTTGTTATATTTTGAAAAAGAAAAATAAATGTTAAAGCCTGGCTCATATTGAAGAGGGTGAACTGGCTCAAAAACGATTGCTTTATAGTGAATAACCAGTTCAAATGTGGTACTAATCAATGCCCGGCCTTCACTTGTAGACACTGATTCTAAATTAGAGCTTTGAAACTTGTCATAACAAGGTCTTTGTCAAAATTACTACTCCTCTCTTTCCTGCTTTCATCAGGTTCAATAGTGACGCACTCGCCTCCGCAGTGTATACATATATGCTTGCACACTACGCGAGTGGTTTATCCCTTGGGGAATGAGAAACGAGTAACTTTTTACCACATTATAAGTCAACATGAATACACTTTCAATGTAACATTAGTTAGTTACTGATCTCATATCTTTTTTTTGTCCCATTTCTTCTTCTCTCCATTCCCACTTTGAACGACGTCTGTCATTTTGTTTAGCTACTTGTTGTCGTGCTGCCCAAAAATTGCATGCAATAAGTTCAACAGTCTTTAACTTTCAACGACAAGGTCGCGCACGACAAAAGTTGAGCAAAAATCCATTCACACGCAACGACAAGATCGCGCACAACTTTTTCAGAAAATCGCACGCGACTTTGTTGCGTGCGATAATTTTCATTCGACTAAAAACATTCATTCACACGCAACGACAAGGTTGCATACGACAAGTCGCACGCAACCAAAATCGCACGCGATCTTGTCGTATCGTGTGAATGAGGCTTTATTCAATCGACCAGCCTTAAGCCCCCTCAATATTTTGCCACTTCATGCAAATGCAACTGACCATTGCAAGATTTTTCTATTGCTTTGTTGTTTAAGTGAGAGCACCGTGGCAACTAGTTGCAAGTAATTTCAAGGCTCACTCTTCAGTGGCTGAACATCAGTCACTTGTAACCAAGGCATGCAGTGGAGCTAGCAACAAGGTGGTTTTGTAAATCATGTCACGTAATGTGGAAGGGGTTTAAGTTTGTATAAGGTTATTGTAGTAGAAGGGGTTGTAAGATGGATAGTCCTTTAATCAGTTATAGCCCTAGTTAACCTGACAACACTAATATGGCGTGGTTTATACATCGTTTCTTTTTCAAGTAGTTTAAGGGTTTAGTGTCTGTTGTGATGGAATCCAATCTTGTTGAATTTCTTCTGAAATACTGTGTCAAGTGGTTCTTAAACAAAGCTGTAAAAAGTCATTCATATGTTGAAATTTTTCATTATAGCATACTGCTATTGGAAACAAAACAGTTTGGCTCAGCAGCAAGATCTTTGTGGACCAAGCAGATGCTGCAGTATTCAGTGAGGGAGAAGTTGTGACATTCGTCAACTGGGGAAATGTCATCATTAGAAAAATTAACAAGTATGTGCACAAATATCCCTTGAACTTTTTGAATGTTTACATTATTGCACAAAGACTTAACTTTTCAGTTTATGCAGAACACAGCTGGTGGCATTCTAAAGGGGAAAAGTGGACTTTTATAGAAATTCATCCGGACCATTTTCTTCTCAGATTTTAAGCACTAAACCAGAGCATTAGTTTGAATTTATTCAATATTTTTGATTGATCACTCTTTATATTCTTTATTCTAAATAATTTTATGTAACTTTATGCTTTTTATGGTGATTACATTCTGTTCAGATTTTTTTGAGACATTATGTTGCTTCTAAATTCACAAGGTGTGAAATGCTTTTACTGTTGCAGAGATGCCTCAGGAAAAGTTACCGACATACAGGCGGAACTGAACCTTGAAAATGAGGTATGTCTTAATTTATCCTCAGTTTTATTTGTTCATACCAAACATAGTCAAACTTTTGAAGATTAGATGTATCTGTGAAAGAGAATAATTGAATGCAGTGCTTTTTACTTTGAATATTGCAAATAGTTCAAGTAGAATTTTGACTATTTCATAAAAGGCTCACATGTCAGTGAGATCAGTAAAATACCCATCACAGTTGTAGGGGGGATTAAATATTCATAGTTGTCTTGTAAATCAGGATTTTATGTTAGTCAGGTATAAAATGTTAGTGGTGTCCTTCCATTGTTTTCCTTTCTCATTAAGTATTTTTCATTTCAAATCTGTGCACCAAGTGACATAATTTTTGTTTTGAATCTAACTACATATAGATATTTCTGTGTTTGTTAATACTATTTTACTGATGTGTTTCTGGAATATTTTTTCCAGGACTTCAAGAAAACAACAAAGGTTACTTGGCTTGCTGAGGCAGAGAAAGCTCCATTTGTTCCCACAGTACTAGTTTATTTTGACAACTTAATCAGCAAAGCAATTCTTGGCAAAGATGAAGATTTCAAAAAATTTATCAACAAGAAATCAAGGGTTGGTGTTTAGATAGATGTCACTTCTTGGCTTAGGCTATTTTTATCTGGATAAATTAATGTTTAGGACTGTGGTAGTGATGCTGAAGGCATCTTCATTGCCATTGTTGTCATCATCATAATCTGTCCCTTTAAGGTTCTGTATGTATGCATATGTAGTGTGTTTCTGAACAGTACACCATGAAAAAGAGGTGATACAGTGGCATTATCATGCAAATTAATCAGTAGGTAAAGGCTTAATACTAAACTGATTTAAGGAAGTCCCCTAAGGGCATGTTTAATTTCTAATATAAGATTTAAGTCATGTCTGTAAGTAAGCATTATTAAGGTTTGTCCGGCTATCAATTGATGAGCATCATTTGTATTTTGTGCTTAATGGTGCCATTTACAAAATATATTCCAGACAGTTGGCATACTCACAGGATTAAAAATACTGTGAACACTGTCCTTGATTATCAGAATTGTTGGATTGTAGTCTAGGTTTGTCTGAATGATTGTTGTCATGCATGCTTACATACTCTTGTCATGCATGCATATTAGTGAGATTTTAAGCCTTTCTAATAAATCATACCCACTGTGGGCTGGGGGTTGTAGAATATGCCCACGGTATTTCCTGACAGTCATAAGAGGCGACTAAAGGGAAGGACTTGCACCGTATTTGAGCTGTCTTTGAAACCAAACTTGATCTTGAACCGTATTTGAAACCGTATTTAAACTTTACCTTTTTATCTAGTTGACACTATATAGCACATTCGTGTTGGTGCGTCGTTAAATTATATCTAACTAGTCCCAATATATCATAAATGTCAGCATCTCTCATACCAAGCATGAAAGTATGAAACAAACTTTTGCTTAACATTGATTTAGATTTAGTGTTTTAACAAAGCAGCTATTTTCTCTTCTCCATAGGAGGAGGTTGTCATTCTTGGAGATCCAGAATTACAAGTTTTAAGGAAAGGTGACATTATCCAGATACAGAGGAAGGGTTATTTCATTTGTGACCAACCATATGTTCCCCCAAGGTAACAAAAGTGAACTTTCATTGTTGTAATTACCATCTGTAGTACATATGTTTGAGAAAATGAGTTGAGATAATATCACAGAGATGAAAAATGTCATCTGCAATGAACCTATTGAGTTTGGGTGAAAGTTTCACTAATTGTTGTTAATATTTGTTAAGTAGAAGACTTGAAGCATGCAGGCTTGGGTTAATCAATGATACTTTAGAATAGAGTCCTGGTATCTATGGGGATATGGATTCAGAATAAGATTTATTCAAAATAAAATCTATTTAAAATGTCAGAACTGTCATTAATCTATACTTAATTTACGTTTAAATGTGTAGTACTTCGTACATTAAGCTTCACCTCGTGTGCTGAATCTGTGTGGTATCCAGAAAAGTATGAGATGTATTTTTAAAGTACTTTTCCTTCTGTTTGTTTGTGTAGAAAAGTTTGAAGATTCAAAAGTAACTTAAAATTTGTGTATTTCCCAAAAATGATCAATGAAATTGAAGTCAAGTAGAAAGGCTTCATTTCACTATGAAGAAATGAATTCCCCACCTAATATCTAACAAAGAATCATAATGCCAGACAAATATAAAGTACATCTTCAAGTTTAGCTGCATTGATGCTTTCTGGCAATTAATTTTTACCTTTTTACTGTTTGTTTGATGACCAGAAGAAAGAAATGGTAACTTTTACTTCAGTACAATGTAAGCATGGCACTGTGGTAGAACATGTTTAATGAAAGAAATATTTTTCCTCTTTTTTAATAGTCGTCACACAAGCAGAGCAAGCCCGTGTATCCTGCTCAATGTTCCAGATGGTAAAACCACCACCATGATGGGAGACAAGACTCAGGAAGCTCCCCAGGTGAGAATTAGACATCAGCAAGTTTTGATCCTGATTATCTTTGTTTATTCTTCAAATGTAAAATATCCTGATGAAATGTGTTATAGGAAGCAACTTAATGTTCAATTATCATTGCCCTTAAATTACATACTACAGGCCTGTGAAAGGGAAAACTTTCTCTTAACAAGAAGACCACTTTCTTTATTAGAACATAGAAATGTTTTCTGATTGTGTGTTTTCCAGAAAACCAATCTTAAAATTTCTAAACTTAAAGGGTTCTTCTGTTACAGGAATCTGGCAAGAGTAAAAAGGGACAGAAGAAAGGAGCCACCAGTAACAATACTGGTGGAGCTAGTTCTACTGTCTCTGCCGAGGACGTTGAGACTATTATCAGGAAAATAACTGCTCAAGGTGAAAGTGTCAGAGCACTTAAGGAAAAGAAAGGTCCAAAGGTAGGACTTCATTCATATTGTCACTCAAGTAACATTGTCTAGTGTCATATAATGAGCTAAACTGGCAACTGATATTAAGTAGGTCGTGTTTCATGTAACAAAAAAGAGGAAACTTTGGTTTTTTGTGGTTCACATTGTATCCATTTCAGTTGTTGATCACTTTGTCTTTCCTAATTTAAGAAAGTTCAGTTAGAAGGATGAAATGATGGAATTGCCAGTGACTTAGTTGTTAGAAGTTTATTCTGGTGCTTAGTGAGGAATGCATCAAGACTTCTGACATTTTTTCTTGTTGGATGTAGGATGAAATTGATGCAGCTGTCAAGGTCCTTTTATCTCTTAAGAGTGACTACAAGAATATGACAGGTGTAGATTATAAACCTGGAGCCAAACCAGCAAAAGCTGATAACCCAGGTCATGACAACCCTGGGCTTGGTGATGCAAATGCAATAGGGGAGAAAATAACAGCACAAGGAGACAAAGTCAGGACCCTGAAGTCACAGAAAGCACCAAAGGTACAGTAGACCATCAGTTGTGTTTGTAGCCCCTGGTTGTTGTAATTTATGAGTTGCTCTGTGCATTGTGTGCCCTCATTCTGCTTGTATCAAGCACTTTTGCAGTTCTTTGTATTCATAATGCATGCCTGTATGTATATATATATATATATTTTCCTCTTCAAGTTTCCTGCTTTCATTGCTACTTGAAGATTCATTTCATGCGTGCCAAAACACTCATGGTGGTGTTAGGACACATTGCAACATGATTTCTGTAGCAACTGCCTTGTTGGAGAGACAGATTCTGATGAAGGAATTTCCAATGCCTTTGTCTATTTAGATATTGAAATGAACCAATTATGTAGGAGGAACAATCCATTTAAAATTTGAATACCAGAATGCATTCCATCGCCACTCAAAAATATGTATATGGTGAGGAAGAGGGTTCACCTGTCATACTATTTTGTAGTACACATATTGTCTCACACAACTTTTTTGTAATAGCTTTGTTTGTAGAGAGTGTATTTTGAAGTAACTTCATAATGAAGTTTAAACCAAGCTTAATTTGTGTCCTTCTTTTTCACATTTTTTTTTAATTTTAGGAAGAAATTGATGCACAGGTTAAAATATTACTGTCACTAAAAAGTGACTATAAGAAATTGACAGGTGTAGACTACAAACCTGGCTCCAATCCATCAAAGAAAGCTGACAACCCAGGTCATGGCAATCCAGGCCATGGCAACCCAGGCCATGGCAATCCAGGCCATGGCAACCCAGGCCATGGCAATCCTGGCCATGGCAACCCAGGCCATGGCAATCCTGGACATAACAACCCCGAAACTGATGCTTTGGTTGAAAAAATAAGTGCCCAGGGTGACAAAATTAGAAACCTGAAATCAAAGAAAGCTCCCAAGGTATATAAATTTGTTTGTATCATAAGTATGAAGAAAAAAAAATGCAGAGTAAAATTGATAGCAGGGTTGATTTTGAAGTGAAATGGAAGTTTGTCTTACAATGAATTGAAACTTTAATTGCATAAACGTGAAATGCTTGCTTTGTTTTTGGTCAGTTATGGATAGGCTGTTTGCTGTTATAGAGGGATTGGATGTGAGTTGTCATGTGAATAGTTTTGGTTTCTTTATGCTCTAGTTGATCATTGTTTTTCCTCCATTATTCTATCCAGTCTCACAAAGGAACCTGTCATTACTTGCTCATGTATTCCCAGTGCACATATTTACATTTTAAAGTGTATGTATGCCTTCCAGTATAAGTAGCATTGACTTCTCATTTGCATAATCGTGAACTTTGTAAACTGAAGTAATTTAGCACTGCAGAAAGATTAAACATGTTGGATGGTTGTGTTGCTTGAAGAGCACTTATGTTAAACATAGCAGGCCTCGATTTTAAGTGTTGCATAGCAATAACGTTCATTGTCAGGACTGACTGAACAAATACTTAAAATCAAGACATGTATGAACTATTCAGGGCTTTATTTAGAAATGTGTGTGTTATTGAAAGGCAGTGTTGTAAGTCTAATAAAACTTGTAGATATTATGGGAATGTACTAAGGACATACACAAATTGATTTAGTTATTTGTTCCAGTGGAAGTTTTTTGTACATGACATATTTTAATCCAGCTGTTGAGAGGTGCATAGAAGTATTACAAACACTTTAATTGCCATGAAAGAGCATAATAAGATCACTACTGGTAAACTTCTAATGGAACTACATTTGATACCTGTAATTACATATGTATACTGTGAAAGGGGGTAATCTTAAATATGTATGTACTTCTGTGCAAGCCACTGGAATTGATGTGCAGGCTTTGACATCTTGTTTGGTACATCTTTTTGCAACAGGAAGAGATTGATGGTGAAGTGAAGATACTACTAGATCTCAAAGCTAAGTATAAATCATTGACAGGCAATGATTACCAACCACCTGCTACATCTAAAAAATCAGATACAAAAGGAAAGGACAAGAAAGCTAAAGGTTAGTGTCAGATATGAACAGTAATTAGATCATTCACAGATGAATGCTTCCAGCTTAGTGCCTTTTCTTGTTAAGTCCTGTGAGCTATAACCCACTGCAGGAGAAACCTGAAACTGGCTTGGAAGGGTCACAAAAACTGAATGTGACTATGTTGAACCTATCAGCTCCAGGACTTCAGAGTCAAAATGTGTCAAGTGTGGGTGCACTTAAGGCTGGCTAAAAAGATACTACACATTGTGTTCATGGAAGGAGAAGTGTGGCAACCCATAAGTTTCTTATCAAGAGCAGATTGCCGACTTCTCCATTTAAATCACAATAGTTCCCTTAATTAAAACAATAAACTGCTGTGAGGACATGGCTTGTATTAGAAGAAAGAATAATTATTTTGATTTGAATAAAGTGAAAATTAGTAATCCTAGAGAATTATTGATAGTCAAGCTCATCAAGGATATTTAGAGCATTGTATTTATAATAACCAAAACAAGAAAACTTGTTTTTTTTTTTCAAAAAGTATTTTTGAAAGGCTTTAAAACCTCTCACTGCACATTTAAACATGCAGTGTGGAAAATTCTCTCTTCACTTTCTCATTCAAGTTGTTTTAAGGTTTGGCTGTGTTTGTATGCAATGTGTGTCAGTTGGTATAGTGGGTAGTTTTGAGCAGATGGTTGATCCTATGTAATTAGCAGCTAGAAGTTGGTGTAAGTGAAAATGCATGAGTTGTTAAAAAAATATGCATTCAAAGATAAATTTTGTGAAAGAAGTGTGGTTCCTATGAAAGGTGAAAGTTGTGTGTAATGTCAGTCTTGTTTTGTTGGCCAAAGTGTTCCAGTTGTAATAAGTGAACCTTTTAATGGATACATTATGACAGGTGGAACGAAAGAGTCAAAGGAGAAAGGAGCATCCGTAGAGGAAGGAGGTTTGAAGAAACAGACAAGACTAGGACTGGAAGCTAAAAAAGAAGAAAACTTAAGTGATTGGTACTCACAGGTATGGCAGAGTATCACTGTATCTACGTATGTATCATAGCATATCCTATATGCAGTCTAAAGTTACATCTTTTGTAACCACAGTTGCATTCCTTTATTCACTGGCAGGAATACCCAGTTTCTTTGCTTGTTGTATTTTATTTGCCTTGAAGTTGTTCATCTCATCCACCAGAGATTTTTTCAGAGTGAAGATCTTGTTAATATCTTCTTACTTGAAGTTTGTGTTTCTCAAAGTTTTGTTTAAATTTTTATCAGTTCATTTGTTTTTTTTTTTTGGTCCCAATTCTTCTAGGTCATCATCAAGTCTGAGATGATAGAATACTATGATGTCAGTGGTTGCTATGTACTACGTCCTTGGTCATTTAGCATCTGGGAGAGGATAATGGCTTTCTTTGATGCAGAGATCAAGAAGCTAGGTGTACAGAACTGTTATTTTCCTATGTTTGTATCAGGTAGTGCCTTGGAACGAGAGAAGACTCATATAGCAGACTTTGCCCCTGAAGTAAGTTGCCATCCATTTCTTCTTCCAGCAAATTCAACTGTACTGTGACATTCTCCTCAGTTGATCCAAGGAATGCCCACTTCTACTGTTGCATTCCTTTGGAAGCTTTAAAATAAATGAGTTTTCAAGTAGTAATTTTTCAGATTACAAATGTTTTCATTATAAACATAAATTTAACGTGTTTTTATGCAATCACTTGTTCTTACATAAACTTCTGGTTTCCTTTGATAGGTCGCATGGGTAACCAAATCTGGCGACACAGATCTTGCAGAACCAATTGCTATCAGACCAACTAGTGAAACAGGTATTTCATTTTAAGAGAAGATATTGTTTCAGTTTACTCTCTTTTTCTTCAAAGTATGAGAAGCCAGCTGATGCTTGTTGAAGTAAGGATTGGTGGGAGACCTTCAGTCTTGTTGATGTGCTTCTTTTGTTGCATTTGATTTTTTTCCATAAAAGCTTTATTTCAAGAAGATAACTCTGTTAGATCATTAGAGAAAATCTTCCGTGAGGCCCTCAAAAAACATAAAATGTACATGTATTAAATTTATACAGAAAGCAAATGTTAGTCTACAAGCAAGAAAGTCCTTAAGAAAGACCTAGAACATTTATCGAAAATTAAACTCATAAACTGAGAAAGCAAAAATTATACTAGTACCGTACCATTGCAGGATCAAGACTTTGAAGTACCCTTGTACACGTTACATGTGACATTCCATCATTTTTTTGGTGGAAACATGATATGCAACTGCATGCTTTGAGACCCTCACATTATAAAAAGATCTTGAAATGTTTTCATCTGTGGCATGCCATTATTTCTTCTTTTTATGTTCTTCATTGCAGTGATGTATCCTGTGTATGCCAAATGGGTCCAATCTCATCGAGATCTTCCAATTAAATTGAATCAGTGGTGCAATGTTGTGGTAAGTTGGAAATGACTTTCACTGTTTTGTAGAAAAGCTCTGTAAGTTGCATATAGTCACATTGGACACCATGTTTCATTAATTTTGTGATATTTTTTATTTAGAGAGGAAAGATTCACAAAGTGTGAAGTAACTTATGTTCATTAAAGGCTGAAAAGAAAAAGCAGTTTACGTGATGTAGTGTTTAGGAAAGCTTTATGTTACCTCAGTACACAAGTACTTCACATTTTTGGACTTTTTAAGAAAGTAATCATCTGGAGTCTGTTATAAATGAAATTCTGTCCAATTTATGGCTAAATAAAATGCAAGATGGTATGAAACAGTTCAAAAACAGTGTGTTCTAAAAAAGTTTGTATTTCAAATTTAGTAGCATCGTCAAAACTTTTTATACTGTATTATTTAATTTTGACATTTAGTGAGAGTGTGTGTATTGCACTGCCTGTGTAATTTTAATTTCAGCAGGGCTGTTATAAATACCATACATGAATTGAGTTGTGTAGTCTGCCTGTTGTTATGATGTTGAACATATTTTATCCTTTGACAGAAAGACAGGAATAAAATGGTGAATGTTCAATGGAAAAAAGAAGAAATTAATGTATGTGTACCTGGTCTTTAATTGCTGCATTTCTTTATCTGTAACAGAGGTGGGAATTCAAGCACCCGCAGCCTTTCTTAAGAACTCGAGAATTCTTGTGGCAGGAAGGACACACAGCTTGGGCCACTCGAGAAGAAGCTGTGGATGAAGTCTACAAAATCCTTGAACTTTATGCAGCAGTCTATGAGAAACTTTTAGCTATGCCAGTAGTGAGAGGAAAGAAAACAGAGAAAGAAAAATTTGCAGGAGGAGACTTCACAACTACAGTCGAGGCTTTCATAGCAGCCAGTGGAAGAGGCTTACAGGTATGTTAGTGCATTTATGTGGGGAATGTCTTGTCATCCGGTTAAAAATCAGAAAACTTGTACACAACATTGATGCTGGTTGGGAAGTCATGAGAAGTTTGTCATGATAGCAGCTGGATCAGAGAAGATGATTGTACCAGGGGTATCTCGTTTAATAATGTTTAATAAGTAAAAAAAAATGATGTTTGTTGAGGTTTATTTTATTTCATGAATTGTAAACATTATGTCCATGAAAAATGATAGAAGAAACTCTTTAAAGGCAACTGCATGTTTGTATTTTTAGCCTTTAATGTGCATTAAATATCTAATTATGTGTTTGTATTCACACAGGGTGCTACATCTCACCATCTAGGTCAGAACTTCTCCAAGATGTTTGACATCAGTTTTGAAGATCCGAAGGAACCCAGCAGACGTGAGTTTGCACACCAGAACTCATGGGGTTTGTCTACAAGGACCATTGGGGCTCTCTGCCTTGCTCATGGAGATAATGTTGGCCTAATTCTTCCTCCCAGAGTGTGTGCTGTTCAGGTCAGTGATGGACAGGGATACTTTGTAAATCTTTGTAATGATGCAGTTATTTTACAGAAGCTTCCACTATGTAGTCAGAATGGTTTGGATGTCTGTGTTGATAATTTGCCTGTGAATATGAATATCAAAAAGGAGTAATTTCCAGCCAGGATATGTAATTGCATTCCTATAATCTTTCATGAGTGTGTATTGCATATGGTAATGTTACACACCAAAAATAATATTTTAGTCATCAGCAAAGGCAGATGATTCGGACATCATATTAGCCGTTGGCATTTCAGCAGACAGTTCAGTGCAACATTTCGATTTGCTTTTGGAGTGCCCGTTAGTATATGTTAAATGTTATATCCTCATTTAGTTTTGTGACTCTGTGAGAACTTCTTTGTGTCTTTGCATAGTTATATATTTCTTTGCATACCAGGGAGTTGTTATTCGAATGGAGATAACATGGAAAGTTTCATTTATGCTAATACTTTAAGACCCACTCAAGTGTGAAAAGATTACCAACTTTTAGCTAGTAATAACACTTACAAGGGCTTAGGCCCTCTGTTTAATGCTTTTAATCAAATTCATCTCTAATAATGCTTTAACCTTGCTTACACAGGTGATCATAGTCCCATGTGGAATCACTGCCAAATCCACTGATGAAGACAAGAAAAACCTCAGTGATAAATGTGATAGCTATGTTGCCCTCTTCAAAGATGCAGGACTCAGGGTCAAATGTGATGACAGGGACAACTACACCCCACCCTGGAAATTCAACCACTGGGAACTGAAGGTAATAGAGTATTAGGTTATATGATTGGAGGGAAAATATTTTACATTCAAAAGAAGACTCTTCTATAGACACTAGTCATTGGCTTCACCACCTACAAATGACCCTGACATCATGTTAGAGTACAAAAAAATTAATGCAAGGTACACTGTTGTTAGTTATGGATTTACCTCAGGCAAGTACTTACTTCAATTTCTATTGTCCTATGACATTACATGCATACATTCTACTTGATCAAGGTATTGATCATGTCTTCTGGTAATTTTGAATTTCTTCTAGGGTGTTCCAGTGAGGATGGAGTTAGGTCCAAGAGATTTGGCAAAGAAACAATTTATAGCAGTAAGAAGGGACACCTCTGAAAAACTGACATTAAAAGAATCAGAGGCTGTTGAGAAAGTGACTGAATTATTGGAAAAAATACAAGACAATCTCTACCAGAAGTAAGTTATCTTATATTTGTCCTTGAGAAAAAGAACTGTTAAAATAATCAGTTTAATGATGTACACTGTCATACTCTCCATGTCCCAAAACATATGCCTTTAGGTCACTCTGACCTACTTGAAAGGTTTGCAGCTTCTTTTACTACCTTACCCCTGTGATTCTCTTTTATCAGGTAGTATTACCATATACATGTCATCTTGAGCTGTGCAATTCAGTTTTGAACATTTGAATGTTTGTATTACTTTTCTCATACCTGTAGCTTAAACTCAGTACATTATGACCAGCAGTGACTTGTCAAATACATTACATCTTTTCCACATTCTTACTACCAGGACATTTGTGAACTTACAGGGACTACATTGTAAAAGAAAACATTATTTTACTGAAACTTTTTGAAATAGCTTATGTTAGTTTATTTTAGAGAGCTGTTAGTACCAGTGTTAATCCTCTTTGTTCCTTTGGGATAAATTGTTCATTAGTCAACCCAGGAAATGTTTGGTATTTAAGACCATTGAGCATTTTTCTCTCTACTCAAAACCCATTTTTATACAGAGCATCTAAAGAACTTGAGGAGCATCTGAAATTGTCACATGACTGGGATGAGTTTTGTTCTCTCTTAGACCAGAAAAATGTAAGTAGCTTTGGCATTATATGTAGCTAAATGGCATATGTGGGTGGAATATTGTAAGAAAATTAAGGACTTACATGTTATAGAGGAAAAAGGGACCACAGTTCTGGGTAGGCAAATGTAATGGTAGATGCTTAGCCTCACAACCACAAGGCTTTTGGATCCACCTGGTGTCAGTGTTGAACGTAATTAATGGCTTTCTGAGCTGAGCCATTTTGTACTTAAGATTCATACAGTTCCTTTTGCTTCATATTGGTTTTCTTTATATTGGTTGCTACCTCTTGAAGTTCCTTTGTGTAATAGTGGGAAGGGAGAGAAGTTTAAGACTGAGATTATAATCCAAAACATACTATGTAGGGTGATTAAAATGTTGAGAAAGACACTAGAAGAAAGGAAGAAAAACAAGCCACTCTTTGTTTCTGTGATAGATCATTCAGATTCCATTCTGTGGAGACATTAAGTGTGAAGAGACAATCAAGAAGGACAGTGCAAGGTGAGATGATCAACTGTTTGTTGTTGCATGTAGTGTAGTGATAATCAAGTAATGATATTAAAATTGCATGTTTAAATGTGTTTTGTAGGGTATTATTGTTTCCACCAAATCCAGAACATCCATGCATTATGTATTTGCATTCATGTTTCCAACACCTGCAAACACTTTGAGCAACATTTTCTTGGATTCTGCACAAGATAAAACAGATTCTTATTTTGGGGTTCGGTAAATGTGCTCATATTGTAAAAAATGGAAAGATTGTCTTTTGCATATAGCAAACATTTATGGTAAGTTTTTGCAAAAAGTTAAAAAATAAATGCTCCAGGATTGTATGGATTGTGTTAACATAACGTGAAATGATGTTATGGTAAAACATTGCGCTTCATTGTTTTTACCTCTCAGTCACAGAACTTCATTGTTTATTCTATACAGAGATCAGGATGCTGAACCTGGAGCACCCTCAATGGGAGCAAAGAGTCTGTGTATCCCAATGAAACAACCCCAAGAGCTGCCTGAAGGCACTAAATGTCTCCACCCCAGCTGCCAGAATGAAGCCATTTATTACTGCTTATTTGGAAGGAGCTACTAAATTGCCTCAGAGGAAGCAATAAATTTACTTTGTGAATGCCGTCTTTTACTCTTTCTTTCTTCCTTTTGTTTTGAGGGTTAGGAGTTCTTCCTAAACACTGCAAGCTTGAGTTGTGTCCTGAACTGTACTTGATTCTTTATAAAACTGGAATATCTGTATTTTGGTATTACAGCCTGAAGTTACAGTCAACAGATTCCATGCTATGAATGGGAGACGCTGCTTTACATAACATGAAATCATGAATATCTGTTGTGAACAGCATTGACTTCATATGTCTCCAAATAATGAAAAATGGAAACCCATATAAATTGAAATAAAACATGTCATTTGCTTTGTACAAGCCAAAGAGAAAAGATTTATGCATTGGACTGCTTGAGCTTTGTAGTATGGAGGTGAGACTCCTTAAAACTTCAATGTGGTACAGTGGTTACAATCAAACAATCTTCAGATATCACAGGGTTTGTTTTGAATTATGGAATTCATAATTTGAACTGTATCACTTTTGATAGACAACCAGATATATATTTTTATTTTGACTCAATTTGCTTGGACAAATTATGTCTATTCTTTCTTCTTGGCTTGTTCTTAAATTTTCCTTAAGTCTCATGTTAGCAGAGGGAGTTGTCTAAGGATCCTCCTGTTATAAAGATCCTTTGCTATGATACCCTGTTAGTCAAGTTTAAATGTAAGCCAGTCCCTTGAAATGGTCAGAGGTGTGGTCAGCAAAACCCTTTCAAAGATGCCAGTAAGGGTACCAGTGGCCTGAAAATGTTATGGAATTTATTTTCACTTTCCAGGCCTTTAAAAGTTGCAGAGATTTTAAAAAGTAATGGAAGTCATGGAAAAGTGATGAAATTTTGTAATGATTGTAATACCTTTGAAAATTCATGTCAAGTGCACTCTTTTTATCTTAGAATTTAAATGGCAGAAAATACAGTAAGTCATGGATTAGTCATAATGTGGTCATGGAATAGTCATGCAAAAGTCCTAGAAATTTATTTGTCCTGAAGGTATAGGAACCTTCCCACTTGCTTGACCACTCTGTCTTGAAGGTATAAGAACCCTCCCCAGTTGCTTGACTGCTCGTATATTCAACATGTGTTACTTACCCAAGAGATACTCAATTAAAAATGATGCAACTGAAAAATACTGACAAGGTGAAGTTAGTTTAACCAGATTTGTGTATTTCATCATGTTCTGCTAGTTGAGTACATTTTTGTTTCCATGTGTTTGTCGTCTTGTACTCACATCTCAGTAGACTTGTTAAGTACTCAGCTTCATACAAGTACTCAGGTTCATACCAGTACTCTGATTTGTATGCCCACTGTAGAATCCCGGTGGATGATCTCTATGAGTTAAGATACAAAGAGGACAGGGTGATTCACAGATGAAGGTAATGTGGATTATATATACAATATGAAGTCAAGTTTGTGAAGGTTTAGTAGTTTTTGAGTGGTCCACTGTAGCTGTCTGCTGGTATCTAATAAAAGTATTTATATTAAATGTATGAAGGTCACATGGGTATGTGGGTTTGTAACTGTGGTATTTAGATAAAGCAGTTGGAATTTACTGGCCTGAAACATAGGAATAAAAATCCTCAATGAAAGACACCTGGAAGGATTAGCAGTGTTTTCATTGAAGCAAGAGATAACCTTTTGGTAGAATATATCTGTATCTCAGAAACAAAACCTTCACAGTTTTCCTGTGTCAAGACACACATTAGGTAAGATAAAGACCACCAGCTGTATCATAGTGATTAATATGAGTTAGTGTCCCTTCAGGGTTATTAGCTGTTTGGATCTTATTTCAGAGTTGTGTCTGTAGTGGGATCTGGGCCACAGAACTATTTCTGAGAAAGACTGATATCCTTAGATCAGTCAGTTACACTACTGGTACTATGTATGTTTTGGTAATAGGGTTGATACCAGCTTGGGTGTATTTTTAAAAACTACCTTTGGTTACTTATCATACACTGCACAGTAACTTGTCTCATATCCCACAAACTACAGGATAATCATCTAAGTCAGAAATTAAAATCTAGAGGGTATTCAAATAATCTTTTTAATCAATATTTTCAGATCTCTGTGTCCTTATGGGTTTTGTCACTAAGGTGTAACAACTTTCATCAGTTTTCCTATGGTTCAGTAACCTGAAGCTTTGAAAGGTCTAGATTTGGCTAAAACATCTTCATTACTGAAATAAATCTGTCAGCAGCACTGCACATCAAGGAAACACTGGTAAAGGATGGTGAACTATTTTATGGACCAAAGTATGAATTGCTAAACTGCAATTAAATGACAAAAGTTTTCTTTAAGTGATCAGCAGACAATTGTTCTTAACTACTATTGCTCTCTACAAATTAATTAAAATGCTTTCAGCCAGATAGTAGCTTAGGGTGAGGTTTTATTGCTTATGTAGTATTGGTGGTTATTTTCCTTTTTGTGCCTTTTTAATATGTCACCAGAAAAAGAGGACATACAAAGTAAAGGCTGGTAGTAGGATGGTGAACTTGTTTTGTACTCATTTCGTACAATTAATATGGGTTATCTTCATGTATCTCTTCTATCTTTTCAATTTTCTTGCCTTAGACTGGAATTTCTTATCTCACCAGGAGTTACTACATGTACGTGTGATAAGACTCCAGGTGAATGAATACAGTCAGACAGCTATCATTTTTTGTCATTCATTAGCAAGGACAAATACAAGATTGTACCATGAAATTTAATAAATTTGTTCCTTTTTTTTTTGTTTTGTTTTTGTTTTTGTTTTTTGTATGTCTGCAAAGATGGGGGGATTACAACACCAAAAGATATGATGCTGATAAAATTCTTACATTGTTACAAATTATGGTTTGATTTTGGTTTCGATGATAAGAGAAACTTACCCATTCATAAGGGCGTTTGTGTGTAAGTATGTGGACGTGCGCATGTTCCTCGTCACCGCCCGTGAGGCTCTGCAGAGTCAAGGTAGACGCACAATTGTGGTGGCAAGTTTGTGTTTTAGAAATTAAGAATGCGATATCCTGCCATCTTGGGTTTGGGGATGCCAGACTTCTCCCGGTAGTTGGTGATGACAGCCTTGTAGTCTTTACAGGACGAAGAATATCACTAGCAGAACTGAAGTAACAAATTTGTCGTAGTGGCTTAGAATGCATTTTCCTGCAACCTGGGGCATTCGGAATGCCAAATTTTCTGACCTCAGCCCTAACCTCGATTGGGCTGAGGTCGGAGTTGGCCCCGTACAGCCCCCCTATGTAGTTAGGCATCACACCTATGACAAAAGTCCTGAACCTGTCACCATATAACGGTTATGGTCGGTTAATTCGCTGTTATGGGAATACATGCAAAATGCAGCTCATTTGTGTACTGAATGACCAGTCGATGAGAGACAACGAGATTAATTTGTAGAATACCTTCTTATCCATTGGCGGAAACAATTTTCAAGGCTTTGAACCGTAACGTCTCCTTAACCCCCATACTATGGGTCTTCCTAGTGCAATTAGGCTACTACCCCCAAAATAGCCATTCTGCTAAGGAGTGTATCGTGTTGAAAGTAATACAGTGTAAATTACCCTACCTATTAGAACTAACTTTTAAACCGGGCAAAAGAAAATATATCAAGAAATGTTCGTTTCATGCATATGTTTTCGAAGTTCAGTAGCTGGCTTCTTATTACCATGAACTCTAGGCATTGGCATCGAATTTTACAAAATCTGAAACACAAAACCTTATTAATACAGCCTCTAGAACCAATTTTCGGCGGCCCTGTTATCAAGCATTGCAGGGGCTTCTCCGCCTGGATCCCACCGGGGCTCTGCCCGTGGTGTCCGGCCCCTAACGCTGGCCCCTGGACCCCACGCGTGCAAACTCGCACTTAGAGTTCATGGTGCACCTTCGGTGCACTTGAAACATTCCTCCATATCAGTCGGGGGAATCGCAAGTTGTGCTCCCCCGGCCCCTCACCTCCGAAATCCTGCACACGCCACTGTTATTAGAGGCAATAGGCACAACAGATGTCAAAATTATCGAGGTCCGCTGATATCAATCTTTGGAAATATTTATAACCACATGATGCACGATATGTTACGTCATACGGTCGTGGTGTACATTAAATGCAAGACGTAGTGATTTTGGCACGGGTGAAGTCGTAACGACGAAGGTCGGCAGAAGCAAAGCAAAAGATGAAAATAGATTATCTTGAATATCTTGTGGCGGTCAGAATTAAAATAGAGTTAACATCGAGGAAAGGGCTCATTAAATTTGTAGAGGTTTTAACTCGATGTAGAAATAGGGCGCACAATAGCTGGTTAACCCTGTATCCATGACGTACATTTTTGGATTTGTACATTTTTACAACTAAGTGGTGGTACAAAAATTGGAAGTGTGCACTTGAGCTAGTTTGTAGCAAATGTGTAATTCAATAATACAAGCATTTCAGAAACAGCCATTTTACAATACAATGTACAGTACATATGATCTAATCGGTAATGCCCTATATTTGGTCCTTTGGGCAGTTTTAATAAATGAAAGAGAATAGAAATGACACCCTGCTTTCCTTCGATCGCTTAAAATTAGGTAAATCCTAAGCAGTGGCGTAGCTATACGGGGGTATGAGAGGATACGTGCCCCCCACGACAAAGCCGTGCCACCCCAGGTGCTCCCTACGGAAAATTTTGGAATGTACAGTTTTATATATATTAGTCCTATAGAGAGGGAGAGAATTCAGAAATGGTGCCCTCCCAGGAAAGGTTCGTGAACCCCCCCCCCCCCCTCCTGCGTGGCCCTGCTCAAAAAATCCTGGCTACGCCACTGATCCTAAGTTGAGAAAATAGCAAATAATAAAATAGAATTCCGTTAGCGTTAAACATACAGCACTATAAATTCCCCGTGCACTCAAAAGCAGTACATTGTTCTACAGCCACCGGCATTGTAAAAACTAGTGTTAAAGTTTTCAAGAAATGGTCTCATACTTCAGAATTCATCAAGTTAACAAAGCGTGTCATTACAAGGTAAACACAATCCATCCAAAACCATGTCTTCGCTTTGGAATACGATGCTAATGAATTGCTCGAGAAACATTAGAGTGGAATGGAGTGGAATGGGTCATAGGCGTAGGAAGTGGGGGCTGGGGACTGAAGCCCCCAGCAAAAATAGTAGTGGGCGGAAGTATGCTTACTCCCTATTCAAGGACGAAAACCCCTCATTTGTTCCCTCTATAAACATTGTCAAAAATTTACAGTAATTTTGCCCAATATGTTGCACCAAATTGCATCTAAGGACCCTAAAATATTCAAAAAATTTCCAAAGCGAGGGGAACGTCCCTCCCCTTAGAACCCTCCCCAGGACTGCGGTCCAAAAGAACGTTTAGACCCCCCACCAGTCTAGAATAGCTCCCTACGCTTATGGAATGGGTAAAAGTTTTAACGAAAGCATAAGGTAGATCACGCAAACTGGACATTAAAACATATCCTTAATAGAGGTCAACGTTATTTTGAGCATATACAAAGATTTTCCAGTGAAAAGGTGACACATTTCCTATCAAGCGTTACCTTTTTAGGTAAATACTTATGAAATCGATGACTTTTGAAATCGGTAATTTCTAAAATTCTAGTTGCCATTGAAAAGTGGGTCTCCTAAGGGCGGTAAACATAATATTGTGCTCACAGTTGAAGTGTCCATGAGATCGTAGGAAGATCGTGAAGGTACTGAAGGGGGCGAATGTTTTTCTTAGGGGTAAACATACTGAAATGTATGTTTTGAGTTGGTGGCATTTTTGTTTCTTGAGGGAGCTTCCCCCTACCCCCGTCCCCATTGGCTATCTACGGGCTTAGTCCCTGGGATATCTCTTTCCCGTACTTTGCAAGAATACAATGCAGCATATATTTTCTGTGGGTTATTTTTAATAGTCTTTAAATTAAAAGAAAAGTGTCCCTTAATTAATGCTGTAAACCCTTTAAAGTTCTATGACAGTCCCGTATGATGACCCGCTCTGGCTGTTTCGGGATTTCAAGAGTCTGTCGCCCTCTACTGTTGTTGAACTTCTGCGTCTCCTCAACTTCGCGGAGGACTCAAGTCCTGCAAAAGTACTGGTCCTTCGCAACTTCCTGTGGGGATCCAGGAGAATATTTCCTTTGACAGTCCGGAAGAAGATGAGTGTGGGAATAAGCATTAGACTTGATTCGATTGTGACCAGAAACAAGTGCCATTCTGTTAAAGAGTTAGACCAACAGAAATTAATTTAGAAAGTGATTACGTGCTTACTTCTTAATGGTATTCTGTATATTCTTACCTAGTTGTTGTTAAAGTATGTGGATAAACTGACTCTATATTTACAAGTCTTTTTTTTTTTGGCTAGTATTAGGGACGGATGATGATTACTGTATGACAACCCGGAACAAGTGTAATATATATGTTTATGAAGCGGTCTCGTCGTCCGCCTAATGCTGGAGTGAATGTAGGCCTACTTGCAACTTGTTTCTGTATAATTTCCACATGAAATAGTACTGAGAGAAATATACAAGTTTCTCATGTTAACCGGTAGGCTAATATATTTTGGCCCATTAATAGGTTATATGCCAATTGTCATTTATTTGTACAAAAAAATATTAAACTAAGTAGTATTCAGATGTTTTGTTTAGACACACCATGCGTTCACGATAAAAAGTGTTTCGTTTACGAAATGCTACAGTCCTACGCTATGGAACGCCAAAATAAACAAAAATGCAGTACAAAATTATGTCATTATGTAGGTACAATATACTGTCACATAATGACATGCAACTGCATAAGTCCTTATGTGATAGTCTCAACATCGTCACATAAAGACCAAGAATATTTTACTGTCAAATAATGACCGCCGAACTGACGGACGTAATTCAAAAATTCATTATATAACATGTAACACTGTCATGTCAATGACATCTTGTTTCATTTCTCGTTATGCGGCAATTACGTACTGTCATGTAAGGACTTCCTACTGCAGGCATCTGCTGCAGTTATCTGCTGCTGTAATTACTGCAATTATCTCTGCTGTCTAGGGCCCTGTACAGGAGAAAGTTGCTGTCATAAGTGTTTCAGCATTCTATTGCATTTACAATCATTCTGAGTAGTTCTCATCCTTGTCTCTCATCGTGTGAACTTGAGCATTTATGAGCCCTCTATTTCAGGCCCCGTAGGCCAGTCGTACTGGATGGGCTCCGACAGCAACACCGATTCAACAAGTAAGACACATCCTAGAATCAAGTCATCAAACCTTTTGTCTCTTTTCATGTGATTAAATCGACCGGGCTGACGATCTATAAATTTCCCCGCTATTTCGGATGTAATTGTTTTAATGTTTAAGAGCGCCAACACCTGAGATAACTGCAGTAATTACTGCATCAGATTACTGAAGCAGATAAGTGCAGCAGATAACTGCAGTAGGAAGTCCTTACATGACAGTACGTAATTGCCTCATAACGAGATATGAAACAAGAAGTCATCATATGACAGTGTTATATGTTACATAATGACTTTTTGAATTACGTCCGTCAGTTCGGCGGTCATTATTTGACAGAAATATATTCTTGGTATTTATGTAGCGATGTTGAGACTATCACATAAGGACTTATGCAGTTGCATGTCATTATCAGATTATGTGACAGTATTTTTGTACCTACATAATGACTTAGGACTACATAATTTTGTACTGCATTTTTGTACTGCATTTTGGCGTTGCATACTACGTAAAGTTAACAACGGTCCTATGTAAGAGGACACTGAAAAATGCACAGTGTCCCGTCGTTTAAGCAATGTGGTTTATTTTTCGAGTACACATAATTCGACGAGACTATTGCATCTCCATATCATAGCCTATAGAAGAACAGTTTGGTTTAATATACACAAAAGTATTTCACTGAACTGTTTTGTACCACACTTAACCGGAAATGAATATGTTACCTGTCTTTAAATCCTGGAATTCAAAATTCTGTCAAAATCTTACGAGCGGCCCCTTTATTTACATAATCGGCCTCCTACACTTACTATCTGTAAACTGCAATGTTACTATAAACAGATAAAGTTTTAAATAATAGTGGCATCACTAGCCTCAGTGACGTGCATTCTGTGCTAAGAAAATTCAAATTTTCAAATGCGTGGGAGGTCTTAACCAAGATATTTCCGCTCTGGAGACGATGTGGGGATTTTCAGGCCAGAGGGCAAACATTGCGTTGAAGGTGGGTAACAACAGAAAAGTAGTAAACCTTATGCAACTCCATGCAAACCGTAGGCTATTATGTACCGTATATCATGCTACTCAGTATATCCACTATCTGTCTTTGCTCTCTTGACCGATCGCTTTTACGTAAATTCACAAACTAATGGAATTGGATTCTGTGGATTTGTTTCAGCAAATTTATTCCAAATTAACTTAAAATGACGTACAGCGGTGTACGGTGCAAACAAAAATATTGAATTCTTACGGTAGCCGCGAACAATGAACGGAAAAGGCGGGTAGCATTCGATGACGTTATAACGGGAAAGAATCGATAATAGGGCAGACTGCACATTACTCAATATCAAGGCTATCTGGACACATAGAAACTTAGGTCCAATGTAGAACTTGGATAGATACTTCCGAGCGGCGTAGAAGAAGATAAGGAGACATTGGATGGCGGTTACAGACGTTGCAAGAATTATGGAATTGATTGTCAAGGATATTGTCCGTGCGTTTTCCTGAAATTGAAAGTAATAGAAAATAGTGTAGACAAAACGGATATGCCTTGCAAATGATTTGGGCAAGTTCAAAGGCTACCTGACTTGCGAGAAAAAAATATCAGTCATACCGGAAATCTACAAGGGAATAGCAAATTTGGGAAATGGATTACAATTGACTGGTGTCATAAATTACAAGGTTCTGAAATTTGTCCATGGCAAAGAAATGTGTCCATAGGCCTCCTGAACTTATAGTGCTGACATGCAAAAGAAGCAGATGAACCTCTGAATCAAGTTGATTACTCCCCTACATACAGGCCCGTCGGAAGGTGTTTGAAAGTGGTACGGTATTTTTCGGTGTTCGAAGGGGCAGAGCCCCTCGTGGGGGTTCAAGGGAGCGAAGCCCCCTTGAAGCTTTTGGATTTTGAAAAATGAAATTGCGTATTTCCATGGGAAGTTAATACAAGTGGAATATTGATTTTAAGTGGGGATCCTTCCTTTGTCACTACATAAATGTGTCGTCTTGGGGGAGGGGTCTAAGGGGAGGCAGCGTCCCCCTCTCCTTTGAGAAATTTTTGTTAATTTAAGGTTGCTTAGGTGCAAAACGGTGCTATCTTTGGGATTTTTTTTTGGAGCTGATCGTACATGGCTGGAAAATGTCCATAATTTAGTGATTTCTAATTTTTCCGACTGGCTGGATGTTTTTACTAACTGCAGTGGCGGCGCGTAAATTGCACCTTTTTTATGCACCCTGCGTTTTTGTATAAAGCAGTGGGGATCCTCCTTTGTCACTATATAAAGGTATCATCCTGAAATAGGGGTCTAAGGGGAGGGGGCGTTCCCCTCACCTTTGAGAAATTTTTGTTAATTTAAGGTTGCTTAGATGCAAAATGGTGCTATCTTTGGGATATTTTTGGAGCTGATCGTAGTATAGCAAAGGTGTGAAGGACTAGCAAGGCCGTTTTCAGAATGCTTTTTAGTCGTAAGTGTATTAAAAATCACCATTGCCCTCCCACCACTGTCCTACCCTTTTTCTTCTCCCTCTCTCTCTCTTTCTCTTTTAGCTGAAAAGTGGTACGGTAAATACCGTACTTACCGTAGCGGTTCCGACGGGCCTGCCTACATACACACTCACTCACACACACACTCACACACGCACACATGCACACTGCGTACTGGTAAACCTCCAAACTGTCCAGCCATTCATTGGGCTCGATGACAGAGGTTTTCAGCTTTCCAACGTTCAAAATCATTTCCTTTGTGTTATACAAATCACTTGGATGATATGAATAAATTAGGCTAACTGTTCCGACCGCCCTCGGTTAGGAAATTCTAACTACAGCTATACGGCGGAGGAATATCATTCAAAAATACGTTCAATTATAGATTTTCACTGCCCACTACAACAGCTTACCTTTAAAAAAATATCGCTGCAATAAATTCATCTCGATGTAGGCTACTGTCAACTTGAAACGACTGTTTAAATTTATGTTATTTTTTTACAGTAGACATTAGTTGGAAGAGACTTTGAGGAATAGAACATTTTTCTGAAAAAGTGTAACTTGCCCAGCTATCTTACCGATGTTGGTCCGACACGGCCGTCGATACTAAGAAGTTCGGTTATGAAAAGCGTCAACGGACGAAGGAAAGCAACTTGCAGCACTCCAATCTCTAAAATACGAAAATTCCTCCTGAAAAAGAACACACGTTAAAAGTTTAGCCAAGTGCTTTAACGCCGGTTCATGATATGTCAGTGTAAGGCCGCTGTCAAATACAGGCGATAATATAGCTATATGTTTTTGATCAAAAGCGGCTCGCCATAGGTGTACAGGTGGGCAGTAATGCCCCCGCCCACCCCACCCCACCCCCCCCCCAAAAAAAACAGGGAAAAATGATAATCATGGTCTTCGTTTATTCAAAATAGTATATGATAAGAGATTAAGATGGTATTAAGGACAGCAGCATTCCTTCCATCTCACAAATGTCATATGTATTCACAGTTGGACCTCTCGATCACTTGCCATACTTCGATTTTTATTTGAGGCCCCAGCAAATTTCTTACAGCCACTACTGTTCGTGGTCTATTTTGAGGTATAAAGTTGAACCAGCTTCTACTTTATAAGTTCAAAGAAACGGAGACGTGAGCATGATTTTATTAGGAACAACTTAAAACATTGAAAAACAAAATAAATATTGCATCCACCTGCAGTATTTCGAGCTTGTGTTCTGGATATTTTGGATTTATTTGTCAGGGTGAGTTACCTACGTAAAGGCTCGTCTACTCGGCGGGAGTTCGAAAACAATTCCAGGAAAATCTTAGAAAAAACGAACCATTCTGTGCTATTTTCTAAGTTCTGGGGTCCTTCAAATCATTCAAAGGGCAATGCAATTTTCAATAATTTCAGTATTTTTTCTTTCAAGCTTATGCCAACCTTTGGCTACAGTTTAGAAATCTCAGGGTTAACTGCCCGTCCCTATCAAAAGCCGTTCTAACATCTAATCAGGAATTTCAGATATCTCGAATTAATTTCAGATACCTCAAATTATGCACTATTTTAGTTACCTGAAAAAAAGTTTAAGATATCCAAAATTCATTTCGAGATATCTAAAATAGAATAAGAGATACCTGAAATAGAATTCGAGATATCTTAAATTGAATTCAAGATATATGAAATATAATTCGAGATATCTGAAATAAAATTCAAGATATCTGAAATAGAATTCGAGATATCTAAAACTGAATTAGAGATATCTGAAATTGATTTCGGGATATCTAAAATACTGATTTCAGATATCTCGAATTCAATCTGAAATTCATATTCACTATATCATATTAAGATTTATGAGCTCATAAATATAGTTGTTCTTATACAGCTTGCATAAGGCGCGAAAAAAGCAACATGCCTGCATTGTATATTCTACGTACTAGGTACGCACCGTCTCCCTTCTACTAGCGAATTGCAGTACAACCCTGTGTCATATTACTAGACACACGAAAGATTTTATACTTCTTGAAATTGCAGCTGTGAATGTGCTGTGAAAGTAACAGACGACAGTACTACAGGTAGTTACATTTAGTTATACGTCCATATAGGCCTGTGCAAGCACAGCTGTTTTGGGTCTGACCCTATATATCCTAGGCTAAATCTTGCTCTACGGGTTACGTTTCGAAGATTCCTAAAAATACCTCAGTTTCAAGTTCCATTCTAGTGAGAGTCAAGCACGTGTACTCAGTACCTATAGTACATCCGAGTCGAGTACTAGCGCCAGATATCTGCACATGCGTACCTGGCGTACAACGAACTTAGATATCTCGAATTCACCTTCAGATATCTGAAATTGAAAAAGAGATATCTAAAATTCATATTCATGAGCTAATGAATATGAATTTTAGATATCTCGAATTCAGTGTAAGATATCTAAAATAGAATACAAGATATCTATAATTGAATACCAGATATCTGAAACTGAATTCGAGACATCTAAAATTTAATTCGAAATATCTGAATTAGAATTCGAAACATCTGAAATAGAATTTGATATATCTGAAATAGAATTAGAGATATCTTAAATGGAATTCAAAATATCTTAAATTGAAATAGGGATGTCTGAATTAGAATTTTAGATATCTAAAAGTCGTGGCCATTTTTCGAAAAATCTAAAATTATTTAAGATATCTACAATTATTTAAAGATATCTAAAATTAATTCGAGACATCTAAAATTCCTGATTTAATGTTAAACCGGCTTTCAATACTATCCCTCCACCCCGTAAGCTGTGCGCACAGGATGTTTGCCTCAGAGGCTAACCTGCCAATTTAGGTGCAGCCATTCAGCCAATGTCATTTTGACTGTAGCAGCTTTACAATTTAAGAAGAAATAAATGAAGATGTTTTGTTACCTGGTCATTTCAAACTTTGGTAGAAAGAAGAATAAGCAAAGTGTGGGTGGTCTGGCCACGGACATCTTTGTGCCTTTCATCTGGAGTAACATCGCCTCGAGACCTCCGAAATAATCGACAATGAGATGCATGAATTCAAAAAGCACCACGGCGAAGTATCTATTGGAAAAGTAATAACGTCGCGCAATGTAACATCATTACATTTACTTGATGTGTGTATAAGATGGGAAGGTACGTCACTTAGAGAATGGGATGTAAAACCCCACTTATGTGGCTGAAGCAGGGGCGTCAATCCGTATTGAAATGTGGGGGACATAGCGTACATGACTTAGCACAAATTAAGCTCTTTGGTTTTGAAGGGGGTGTCTTCCTTTAGGCCTTTCCCTGTTTCCCTCTTATGATGACTGACATTGTCCTATTCTAATAATAATTAGGATTCCAAAGTTAACCGCCATTATATATGATCTGCCAGTTGAAACACTCGGAGTCCACGGAATTACTTCAAGATGTTATTTTCATGATGTCCCAAAATAGCTGCAACCACGCTCAGCAGCGTGGATCATTGTCAGAGAGCATGGACCCCAGCCAGGCCCCTAGCTAGGGTCATATGTTTGGAGGTGTCAAGGTCCAAAATTCCGACTGGCTGGATGTTATTCCAACTGAGTGGCTGCGTGTAAATTGCACTTTGTTTTATGCCCTCTGTGGTTTGTATATAGCAGTGGGGATCCTTCTTTTGTCACTACATAAAGATGTCGTCCTGGGGAGGGGTCTAAAGGGGGTGAGTCCCCTTCCCTGTGGGAAATTTTCGTTAATTTAAGGTTGCTTAGATGCAAAATGGTGCTATCTTTGGGATATTTGTGCAGGTGATCGTATATGGTTGGAAGGTGTCCATAATTTAGTGAATTCTAATTTTTGGTTAGGTGAAAGAAGGGAGTATGTTGTCTAAGAGAAGAATACGTTGTCAACAAACTTCCTGAAGACCCCCTTCTGTCTACTGTACTGCCTTCTATTCTGGCAAAGTTTTTACCCAAAAATACCTACGTGGAGTCAACAGAAATTTTCTTGGAATATTACGAAAATTTTCCTTTCCTTCATTGTGCATTATGAAAGGGCATCAGTAAGGCTGGCAAATGCCTGTATAGGGTCTCCTGGAAGCTCTGGATCAATTATATAAAATAGGCCAATGGCGTAATGCGTATTATCTGACAACAAATTAAAGTATAGAGTATGACGCCAACAGTGGCGTAGCCAAGATTTATCTCACGGGGGGGGGGGTCATGCAGAATGTTGTGTCGGCCTGGGGGTCTAAGGGGAGGGGGTAAAAAATTTTGAAAAATTAGGTGTCCTTACATGCTGTCTGGTGCCACATATGCTAACTTTTGAAGTAAAATTTGTGTTAACAAATGACGTACTTTTAGGAACTAAAACAAAAATCAGCATCAGTGAGGGGGGACCATAGTCCAGTGGGGTGTCCCCCTTCCCTTTGAAAAATTAGTAGGTGTCCTTAAATGTAATCTGGTGCAACATATCCTACTTTTTGAAGTAAAATTTGTATTAAAACATTTACGTATTTTTAGGAACTAAAAGAAAAGACAGTGAGGGGGACCATGGCCCAATGAGTGGTCCCCTCCCCTTGGAAAATTTTTGGAAAGTTAGATGTCCGCCATCTGGTGCCACATATGCTACCTTTTGAAACTGTGTTAAAAGTTGACGTATTTTTAGGAACTAAAACAAACAAAAATCGACATCAGTGAGGGGGGACTTAGCCCAGTGGGGTGGTTCCCTCCCCTTTGAAAAATTTTGAAAATTAGATGCCCTTACATGCAATCTGGTGCCACATATCCTACTTTTTGAAGTAAAATTTGTGTTAAACAATTTACGTATTTTTAGAAACTACAAAAAAACAAAAAAAAAGGCATCAGTGAGGGGGGCCATGGCCGAATGGGGTGCCCCCTCCCCTTGGAAAATTTTTGAAAAGTTAGGTGTCCTTTCATGCAATCTGGTGCCATATATGCTACCTTTTGAAGTAAAATTGTGTTAAAAGATTTACGTACTTTTAGGAACTAAAAAATCGGCATCACTGAGGGGGCATGGCTCAATGGCCTCCCTAATACGCCACTGGACGCCATACACTTTACATCTATCGTATTTTTTACTAATTTTGAATGAAAATCCAGACGAACAGCTTCCAGCAATGGGTAATCGGCGAGATAGGTAGAGAATAGATGCATAAAGGTGATGTTACACCTCCCTGATAGGTATAGCAAAAGGTTTGAAGGACTAACATGCGCGTTTCAGAATGCTTTTTCGTCGTAACTGTATTAACAATCACCATTTATAGCGATAATGGCTTCCCGCGAAGCGCTCTGTAAAAATTTTTGAAAAATGTATAACGGCAACAACGTTCTTCCAACCTTCCACATCATGCTACAAATTAGATTGAATGATCCCACATTGATGCGAGGCCCCTACAGACGTTTGGAGATGTATGTCTCTTTTCAGAAGGTGTTGTGATCAGAACAGTTTCACGTACAATCACTTTTTAATGGTCATGAGATGGAGTGCAAACCGTGACGCATGCGCGCGAAGCGCGCGAAATTTTTTTCATATAAGATTTCCCTGACAAAATTTGCATTCAGGATCTGCACTGAGACACTTACAATTGCCCAACAAACCTACATGTCACCCAAAAAGCCAGTCAAATAGAGCCACGACACTACCCTTTTACGAAATGTGTGGGGGGACATTTGATATTGTGTCCCCCACCCATCGAAATGTAGGGGGACGTGTCCCCCGTCCCGAGGATTGACGCCCATGGGCTGAAGGTTCAAATAATGTTAATCCCCACCCCCCCCCCCCCCCCCGTCCACTAAGATTCAGGAACACAAAAACTATCTTGTTCTTAAAGCTTTTTATCTTTGTATTTATAACGTGCGCGGGAAGAAGATAAAACTAGTGTAAGTTGCGTAAATTCCGAGTGGGCTTCACTGTAAGGCGGCGAATACTCCCTGACCAATCACCTTGACCTTTTATGGGGTAGTTTTCTTCATTACGGGTCAATTGACCTTTTCTAAGAAATAATTCGCTCAAAAAAGACACTCACGCTGCTGCTGTAAATGTGCAAAGGCCAGCAGCCCTTGGAATAAAGAGTCCCAGCAAAGCCGTGACACAAAAGATCTGTAAAAATAAAATATTGAAAGAAAAACTTATAACCTTGCGATATGAAACTTAGATCTTTATTGCTAAATTAAGATTAGATGTTGTTATGTGAGTCTTATATTTGCTAAGTCTGACTTATTATTGCTTTGGTATCTACTCTTGCAGAGATGAAGACAGCATAAGCTCACCCCTGTCATATTAAACAAAAGAATTCATAACGGGGATGCCTTGAAGTAATACAGTCACTTTTACACCAATGAATACTTCGCCTTCCGACATTTCCATACCCTGAATGAAAGCTGGCAAAGTCTGAAAATGCTGAAAATTTCATTTTCCCAATTATGAATTTAACGTCCTCTCTTAAGAGCCTGGGAAATCGGGTTCACGAATTGTCTTTGTCTCACATGTTCCTGAGGGATGCCCGAGTCCGTCGAAACTGCTTTTAAGTTGGCCACGTTCCATTGAGAATAAACCCTTTCTCCAAATATTGGATCCACCCATCTCTACCGTTTACAAATGTAATAACCCTACCCACATGATACACAGAACGAACCTGAGTCGGCAGTAGGCTATCAGCTATTTGGTATTGTTTCTCAAGGCGGACCACATGGCGACATTATGAAAATAGGCTATGATTATTATTACTTTTTGTCATTCTAGATTCAATGAATTGCTTAAGAAGTGTTAAGTCTTGTAAAGTTATTTGACTGAACATGTATCTTTTTGGAAAAAGGTCTATAGCGTACTTCGGAAGCATGATAATTTAAACTAAAAAAAAAAAAGAATGTTTACACTGTTAGAAGATCCATAAAATGTTCTTTCAGGAAATCTGGAAGGTGTTTTTGAGAAAATTTTTCTTCAAGTGGCAAGCCTAAGCTACGCTTCAACTGGTGGTAGCCCTCCCAGTGGTGTGCTAAGGAGGGGCTATCCGTCCGGGGTACCAGGCTTGGACAGGTGTCATGCCACAGCCGAAAAAATCACTAAATAATAATAATTTCTAAACATGAAGACGGCTTACAATTACTTTTTTCCAAGAAAAATGTGTCACCCTTTTTCTTACACTCAGCCAAAAGTAGATTAAAGTCCCTAAATAATGTTAAGAAATTCTATGCTTTCTACTCCTAAATGTCTCAGGGAAAGGGGAGGTGACTTGCTCTAGGAAGGGACTACTTTTTCGCGCTTCAGAACTTCCCTGCTTTGAAATTTGACTCCATACTGATTTACCTCTTCAATGTTGGCTGGATCCGCCCTTGTCCAAAATGGTTGAACTTTATATGTAAAGCCCTTTCTTTTTAAAAAGCAGGAAAAAAGATGTCTAGCCATTAAAGGTAAATGATATCACAGCAAATGAAAGAGATACAGATCGCTGTTTGTACATGATCTTATCTTGAGGCAAACTTTGCCTTTGCATAGTTGTAGTGAAGTATTCGCCAGACTTACCGGGTATACTCCCAGAATCCATAGTATGCAATATCGTCTGTCACTGTAGGGAATGTTTCTTACTGTGTATACAACTGCTTCAGCAAAGAAGCACAGAACTATTGGAGTGATGATACCGCTGAAAATAAGTACTCCCTTAAAGCCGTCGATATCGTCCAGAACTGATGGAATGTGATGAAAATATGTTTCACATAATCATGTAAATATTTTTATACCTTTCACAAAAGTTGCAGAAAGGACCATAACTACCTCCGCCAGGCGCGTAGCCAGGAATTTGTAGGGGCGAAGTGGTAGATTTTGCGAGAGAGAGAAGCGATCGAGCCCGAGCGTGCTTACGCGCGAGGGGAGGAGGGTGTGGGAGGGGGTGTCTCCCCTCCCACGGTGAGAAGCCTTTGTGTTTTAATATGAAATTTGGTGCATATTTTATACGGTATTTTGTATGCATAAGGAGACATATTATTATGTATTTTATGAAATATTTTGTAAGAATAACTATATAGAAATCAAATACACACATATTGCTGGCAAATAATTTATCATTCTACAAGTATGCAGAATCACATAACAGCTTCAAACAAGTGTAAGGTGTTGCTTTTGTACATAAGCCTACCACTAGATACCATGTGTTCCTGATATGGTAGGCCTACAATTCGTCCCTTTACGGTATCGGTAGAGTTGGCAAGTATGCTGCCCGTGCTCCAAGCCAACCCATGGGTTGGCGCGGAGAAAAGTTTGGTCCAAAATGCCTCACAGATCGCTGGAAATGGCACTTCCTAGGCCTATTTATCACATATGAATAGAGGAAACACTAGTAATATTGTAAAAACAAATAAAAAATACCAAAATTTTGCTCAAGGGGGGCGGCTGCCCCCTTCGCCCCCTGGCTATGCACCTGATCTCCGCCTGAGGGAATTCTGAACACACTGAAAAACTTTTTCCCTCCTTAAAGGATCAACCCTCCCCTGCCATTGTGTCAGTCGACCATGGCCTCCCTTAGGCACGACGGCTCCCTTTGCTTTAAGTGAACAGTAAGCCAAAGAGTGAACGTCCGTATATGCCTATCATGAGGTATTGGTCTCGTAAAAACTACTAAAAACCTCTTTCCCCTTCTCTATTACACCAATTGCCTCAAGGCTGGACGTTGCCATTGTCCAGATAATGACATGTGATACAGCTTGTTGGAAAGAAATAATTAATTGGCTCGGCGATGGAGATAGCCTCGGGCGTTAGAAAGTGACATATAATCCTACCCCACGAAAGTCCAGTTTTGGGGTCGGAAATTTAACATTTTTAACGGGTTTAATACGGCATGTAGAATCGTATTCTACCTCAGTGGAAAACCACAACAGTGCATGAGACTACGAATGAGGGATGCATGTAATACAAAGAGACATAACCTACCCTCCCTCACGTCCCATGGGCGTAGCCCTGTAGGACTTTGTCATGAGGGTGGAATACATTGGCCCAAAAACGCGGTCCAGAGGCATCTCCGGACCACAAAGCTTTTCCTAAGGATGTAGGGTCCAGTGGTCTGCCTCAGGGCTTTTCTTCATATGAGGATTGCAGGTCAAGGACAGGGAGTCATATCGGAATATTTCTCAAGAAACGTGATTGTTGGTACTTTTAGGGTCAGGGTTGAACCCCAACCCGCACCCAAGTAGTATGTTATTATACTGGATCATGATGTTGTACATGACCGCATAAGAGCTTACACAATTGCCTTTTATAAAATAAGCAATTCGTTTTATGTATACAGTATTAATTTTACCATCGAAGAGCTTACCTTTATAAAGTTCTTTGGTGTCAGGAGTGGTCCCGTTACAAAAGTTCGTGAAATTTAATACACTCATTGAGGAAAGAACTGTCAAATATTCTGTACTTTTAAAGGCTGTTGTTAAAGAACACAAAACAGTTATAGAGAACTTTGATTGCAAAACTATGGAAACTTTAATCCCATGACATCACGAACGCTCGACTCTGGCAATTTTGAGGTTCAATGTTCATGGCATGTTCCTAACATATTTTCATTCTTAAAGATGAGTTGTTGGAAATCCAGCTTGAGGTCAGATATACAGTACCTGCGAATGTAAAAGGTGCATCATTATTGTCTGTTAGTCTTGTTGTCTAACTGAGCAGTAATGATTGCCTTGTTAAAACCCTATAAAAACCATAGCGCAGTATCCTTGGTTAATTAGCAGTAGTGTTTGATTATCCAACAAGTCACACTGAGTTCACGACTAGAATACTGTGTTAAAAAGGTGGACTATACCGTACCTTAATCAAGGTTTGTTTTGTTTAATTAACCACAGGGACCAAAAGTCCAAACCAGCCGTCTGTTCTTGGGTATTAAATGTAAGCACTGTTTGTTTGTTCAACAAATCAACAAATTGACCTCTCCGCTCGTTAACTTTGCTCGAAAGCATATGTCATCAATTGGCGGCGATTTGTGTTAGCAATGGCGATGGGAGTGGGTAGGGGGACGTAGGTCGGGAACCTCAATATGATCCCTATGTGCAGGGTTGGGAAGTAACGAGTTACAAGTAACGCCGTTACTGTAACGAGTTACATTTTGTGTAACGGAACCCTGTAACGAGTTACATTTGCATTTCAGTAACGGAGCAAGTAACTAGTTACAATTCTGTGTAAAAGTAACTGTAACGGCGTTACATTTGGGTCCCGTTACTTTCCCGTTACAAATAGTCAAAATGACCACAAATTGCATTTTCTTTGAGCTAATAACAGAATAACAGAAAATTTTCAAATTGATGACACTTTGGTAGTAAAATGTAAAATTATTTTCGATATAGGCTATTTATCATTCATCGCTATTATCGACGTCGCCCTCACCGACATCAAATTTTATTCACGATTAGAATCAGAAGTTGATATTAGATGCACACGCTGCAGGCTTACAGGCCGGGCCACTTGATTGTCTATTGAACCAGGGAGTTGTCAAATAGCAACTCCCTGATTGAAATAAGTTTAAAATTGATCTGTATGTCAAAATACTTATTAGACAGATCAATGCTTATTATCCATGAGACCGATTTGTGCGATTATTTGAAAAATACTGAACGGTCCTCTAAGGCTCAGCTGACTTTATGTATTCTAAGTAAAGTCAGCTGGGCCTTGGTTTACTCATATTGTCCTTTAGAGGACACAGTGGAGACAGTGTACCGTGAGAAACGGGTTGGCCCATGGGCATTCAAATACCAGCTTACTTTGAAAGTTTAATCATTGCCTCTTGAGACGTTAGGGCTGGACCCGTGTTCACCCTATCCGAGTCGGAGCTAACTGCGATTCTAGATTCCCGAATCTTTCCGAGCATGGTACTACTCAGGATCCTCAAATTTCTGCCAGTTTTGATTCCAATGGCACCAATTCCGAGACCAGTCTTTTTGCCAATGTATATCATATCACACATACAGATGTTTTAATTCTATCGTACATGTCCACCATTAATTAACAAAGTCATCGTTTGTACTCACTTCCATAGCCTGGCCTCCTGAGTAATTTAGTTGATTGTATGTGACAATACCTTAGATCTGTACATTGTGCACAAATGGAACTTTAAACACTTTTAATGTAACTTTCATATTTGAGAACTCGGCTGGAATGAACTCCGAGTCCGAGTCCAGTTACATCACATTCCGTAAAAATTTCGATTCCGGAACCTTCTATCCCGGGCAAATTCCTAATCTAGAAAAACGCTCTTGAGACCGGCATTAAGCTAACCGAATCCGGACTCTTGCGTTGGAGCCCAGTAAATCTATACGGTGCCAAGCGTTGGTAAACACCGTGCATCCATTTATGCATCTAATTTAACATGTATGGTATCTTTATTTGAATCAAACGTATGAATTTAGGCTATATCAGATTCTTTTCAATGTCCGTAACTCCTTACACTGGAATAATAGTACGGTTAGTATAAAAAAACAGCAGAATATTGAAATGGTCAATGGCGTTAAAAGTATCCTAACAAAGCTAATTGGAAAGAGAAGTGTCCGACTTAAAGCTTTACCTATTGTAAAGGGAAAGTGAATTATGTGCACATGATCTGCATGTATAAACTGCATAGTATCACCATTTCTATGCACTGTTTTATATCGACACAATGTGAAACTTGAAATTTATGGGGAAATATCACTTAGCCCAACCTTAGCGGTGAGGTTTTAAAATTTTACTGCTAACAAATGTATTCATCCTCTTATTATACCATATTTATGCCCTTGAGGGGTGAAGACTTTAATTACTGCTGAAACAACGCTCTTCCCCTTTCCGGCATAGCCGCTAACCTCTCTAAATTAGCCGACTGTGTGATGGGAGTATAAAGATTTCAACCCTCAAAGAAGTACTTTGGTAACTGGAAAAGTTTTGGTTATAACCATATTCCTCTAACAAATAGTTTGCGTAAGCTCCGACACAGTATCATGATTCGCTGCTTCATGTTGAGCATTAGGAGCCTCTGCGACAATGCCCATTGAAGATCAGCTAGCTTCATTGACTTTCTTTGGGGAACACCTAAGGATAACCGGCACAAATGAGGTGTCGGTCGTCTCATGTGCCCCCGTCTTACTATCTAATTATGCCCCCCCCCCCCCTCCATTTCAGGTACCGAGGTACCGTATATTCACCTTGAAGTAACGAGTTACTTTTGAAATGTAGCTAGTTACTTTTTAGTCAAAAGTAACTGTAACTAGTTACTTTTTCAACATTGTAACTAGTAACTGTAACGAGTTACAATTTTACGGAATTAACTGTAACTATAACGAGTTACTTTCAAAGCGTAACGGGAACAACCCTGCCTATGTGTATATGTACACATTCGTATATGTGTTTATACATATGTCTATGTATCGCATGTGTATTTAGACGTATACATAGACCTATACGTATAAGTGAACGTACAGAGAAATGTAAACGTATAATTGTTTATGTAATGTAATGCTGGTAACGAAATGTGCTATTTAGTGGAGCCGATGAAGCACAAACTTCCCGTTTCCTAGGCACAAATAGCATTAGGTGTGCGTTCAGAAGTCAGTAACAGCCAAACTTTTACGCTTGCACTTTTATATCCAACCCCACTTGATTTGAGCAGAGAGCTTTTTCTCAAAGCTCCCTAACAGGCCTGTAGCCAGACAAGGTGCTGAAGGGGGGCGAAAAAGCTTCGGGGGGGGGGGGAATTTCCAGAGGGGGCGAAACATAGTAAAATGCATTACGGCAATGGTAATTTTTGATCTTCGGGGGGATTTCCAAGGGGTCCTCGCCCCCCTTGGACCCCCTTGACTTCGGGCCTGCTCCCTAATTTGATTGGTTGACAGGGAGGATAAAAGAAATAACAAGAAGGTTCCTGACAATGACATGAGAAAGCTACACATGCGCGCAATGTGTAGCCTACAGCAAATTCGCATGTTGGAAAAACTTTATATACGTAAATACAACATAGTGAGAGAGAACAAAATCCGACGAAGTGTACGCCATGCCCACATTAAAACAGTTGTCGACAATCGACTAAAAGCTGGTCACTACCGTACTGTAGAGAACAATGTGTGTTGAATGGAGAGAATAAATGCAAAGAGGCCCCATGGCATGGACCTCATAAGAGGGCTCCATGGACCTTAAAGTTAACTTTCGGAACATTACTATAATTCCTTACTTTTTCCTTTTCTTCAATACTGCTGCTGGGTATTAGCGATTTGCGCTGAGAGTGCACTGAAAATACACTATCAAAGTTATCCAAAACCACTTAGGTTGAGGGTATTGGAATGGACGACAAAATGTAGGTCTCCCTTGGTGACCTTGATGAGGATCTGCTGTCATTCAGTTTGATGCATCAATAAACGATAAATGGGATTGGAAACACGGGGATGTAAAAAAGGAATGGAAAACTTTAATCTCACAATATCCACGCAATAGTTGAAATAAGTATGACGCGTTTTTCCAGAAGAAACATTCATCTAAAAACGTGACCCATTAAACGTTGAAAACAATCTTACCAGTAGGGACACGAACAGAAAAATGTTCAAGTAGCTCACTACATAAGGCTAAAAATGAACTGAAGTGTTTCGTTTTTAACCAAATCTTGTAAATGGTGAATCAAATTTAGTCAAACTTTTGACAAGATTCCGGTTCGTACCCTTATGGGTTAGATTGCCTCACAGAGCGCTTGGGCAACTGGTTACATGGGGATATCCACTGGCACAGCAAGCGGGTGGACTGGGTGGACAATGTCCAGGCACCCCAAGGGTTAAGGGGGTCCACTCAAATGCGCAAAATATTCTCAAAAAAATCGTGTATCTGCCTACCGTCTAATAACAGAGTATAGACCTGAAAGGAACCACAAAGCCATCAACAACTGCAGAACTGCTTTTGAAGAACCAAGCAGGAATGGGATTTGGGATTGAACCCGGATCTGGTGGGTGCAAGGTCTCACTCTTACCCCGTACCTCTCCATGGAGATTGGAGGGGTCTTAGGAAATGGGTTTATGGTTTGTGGGTCCCTCGCTGTCTCTTGTCCATGGGCCCCGAGAGTCTTGCTACGCCGCTGGGGATATCCGAATTAAATGCGTTAATTTGAATACCCTGAATATGGAGTTGAATAGAATATTTGCCTGTGTGTGTCTTAGAGTTTCATTAATCAGTTTTAACACCAGGCATATATGTCGCAACAGATACGTGCGAGGCGCGCCGACAAATTTCCCTTTCATGGTCAATAGAGGTGCATTCTGCAATCGTTGACAAAAATTGAGAGGGGATGAAAGGTATTCCGCCCCCTTCAACAAAACTACTAGGGATCATACCTTATGGTCTTACATGCAAATATAAGCATATATTGCGGGTTTTGCCAAAATGCTAAAGGTACCCGGTCCTCCTTTACCAAATTACTGAAGAGTGTCACACATACGCCAGTTGTAGAAGATATTACTGTAGTTGACCATTTCTACAGGAAGATTGAACATAGGTGTTACGTTTCCAACAAAGTTACAGAGGAAATGTACGTGTGTGTCTACGACTGTTTTATTGATCACCGAACATGCATTCTGATTAGTGTGCATGCAAAGCCCATCGGAGAAAAAATGTCGATTTTCGTGACTTTCAAGTCATCGGAAAGTCTAATATTCGAACAAATCAGGGGCGAGATTTGATGTCTGCAAGTTGGGGTGCAAGCACGGGCGGGACACTAAACGGCTCCGAAGGCGTCCCGGGAATGCGAAGCCCTCCCTTATGTAGGTATGTAGGGGCTCGCATAGCCTAAGGGCCCCTTGTGGGATCCAAGGGGCAACACCCAGGTGGGGGTCTACGTGGCAACGCCCCCGAAGCTCTGAGTTATTCAAAGAATTAAAACCATCAGAATAAGGAATATCACTATCTTGACACTCATCAGATGTGCACTAAACAGATCACTAAAATCATATTTTTGACCTAGCTTTTCTCAGAATAACAGGCCATTGTTTATGATGAAGGGTGATTGACTTAGGGGTGATTCAGTGCAATGATAATGGAAGAGTTTGCACGAGCTATGGAACGTGCAAGCAGTTCTACAGCAAGTAACTACGAAACAATAATTAACACGGGTGCGCACGAAGCGCGCAGAAGAAAACAGCGTTATTTAAGACATTTTATTTTAGCCTGTTGTTTTTCTTTATTTTTTAAAGACAGACAGTCGTCACCCCAAAGTATATTTTTAGTGTGGGGGTATCATAATTCTCAGTTGGTGACTGCTCTTTGATTGACATCAAAGTTTGAAAATTTGAAAGATGCAGGAGTAGCTCACATTCCACACAAGGCAGAGAGAGTGCTTTTATTACATTTTATAGCCTTGTATGCTCACCAGGACATGGCCTTAAGCTGTTAAGCAATAAAACAGGTTTATTCCTGCACAAGGAGGAGCTTCATACAGTTATGGGAGGAGCTAGGAATTGCATAGTTGGGAGAATTGGAACTGTATGGGATGATGAAAATTCCCCTTTAAATCAATATTATCCAAAACATTAAAAGATTTTCCAACTTTCCTCAGGCAGTCAGGCACCTATTTTTCTGTCATGGTCCAGTTTTGTCCTTGACATGGGACAAGGGACCCCTCCAGTTCTTTTCTACTGTGAAAAACAAGATGTTTTCGAAAATCCACGTTAAAGTATAATTTTGCAAGGACAACCAAAGTTTGAGAGTTATAGGTAGGTCTATGCAATATTTTCCGAAATGAAACGTTGTTATGGGTCATCGATCTTATAGAGACATGGCCATGGGCGTTCAAAGTAAAAAAAATGCCAAGGAAGAAGTTTTCATTGGAGGCTGCATCTTCCTTAGGTGTGGTCGGCGAAGCCTTCAACGGCGAGAGCCGAAGGCTTGGTCCGAGGGTGCCTCCCTGAGAATTGTTATTAAATTTGATGGCTTTGAGGCCATTTGTACCATTTCTACTGAAAATACTGCGTTACTGATTCTGATGGTTGCAAATTTAAGATTGTAACTGGCGGTCAAATCAATTAGGATAGTGGTAGTTGGTGGGGAAAATGAACAGCGGGAGGGGTTGCAATTTGCAAGGGTTTTAGAAATAGTTATTCCCTCAAGCTATCCCACATGATGCAATGACGCAATCTAACAAACGTTTTCGTACTGAAGCGTCCTAACGTGACTGGTATGTATATTGAGTTTACGCGAAGCACGCCGAAAAATTTATTGAGAACTGAGATTCCCTCTACAAGGGTAGGTTTCTGAATTGTGCCAGTGTATGCAAGGACAATTGTGCGTGTAATGGCGTACATTAAGTACTGTCAGTAAACCTTATTTCAGGGCTGCAAGTCACAAAAATGTAGATGGGAGGCGACGTCCATGATTTGAAAGAAGTTTTAACTGAGGTACCTAACAATTTTTTCAACAACAATTGCCCCTTGCCTCCCACTACTTGAATTAAAAATATCTCCATACTTCATGTTCGAGATATTGTGTTTACAAGGTTTTTATAATGTGATCTGGTGACGTTAATGCAATATCTCAAGAGAGGAAGTATGAATAGTTTTCATACCTAAGGAAGATGCATTACATTCAGTAAAAATACTATTTTTGATAAAAATCAAAAGGTCACATCATCTGAGATCACCAGATTACATTGGAAAAAAACCTTGTAAACACAATAATTCAAACTAAGAAGCATGGATACTTTTAATTCTTAGTATATAGATATGACGTGTTCACCAGAAGAACCTTGTGAAATTCAAAAGTATATGAAGTCATTAAAGGACGTAATCCATTCGGGGAGTCTCGACTCACGTCAGGGGCTGCGCCAGGGTATTTTGATAGGCGGCAAAGCATGAGGTGAGTGATCGCCGTCCTGGAGGAGGAAGTCCCCTCCCCCTTCTTACCATTGAAACATTTTTCAACTACCACGTAACTTAAACCTTAGATGCAATCTGGTGCAATATTTTGCATCTTTTTAAGTCGTCTGAGATCACCAGATTACATTGCAAAAAACCTTGCAAACACAATATCTTAAAATAGCTGGTGATTTTATACTTTTATTGCCTTTTATTCTCTTTTGCTTTTGTGATTGTATTTTCGTTTTTTTTTTGTATGTAAGTGTATTTTTGTACTTCTTACTGTATTTTTATAGCGTTTTTAAAGTTTTGTACATTTTGCTGCAGGGCAACAAACTTCCACTCCAGGGGCGGACTGAGCAGTTGAGCAACCGGGCACTGCCCGAGGGCCCACACAGATAGGGGGCCCACACTTGGCATTTTGAAATTTTAATGAAAATAGGAAAATTCGGAAATCTAGGGAAATAACAAATCAGAGAAAATAGGAAATAAGTTGAATTATTAAAAGTTGTTACTTTTTAGAGTCTTCAATGTATATATACTGTTAGTGACATACATATGAAATAAATGTGTATTATGCTTAATTTTTACATTAGACTTTTCAGTTGAAAAGTGAGCTTTGTTAATGTGAAGACTGGTATTGAGCTGGTAACCTATGTGGGATAGGTTGTGGCCATTGTAAGTAGTGTCGATGAGGGAAAGTTAATTCAGGTTGGGAAGGAGGAGGGCCCCATACCCATTTTCCCCTGGGGCCAAGTTCATTGTCAGTACGCCCCTGTTCCACTCTTTTAGTGAGTCGTAAGACTTTTTGGCTATGAGCGATATGACAATAATAATTGTTTCCTCGTACCACTCGTTGCTATGTACCGAAATACTCGTTAGCAACAGCCGTGGGAGACTCAGCTGCTCGAAAGTGTGAGGACGTTCAAGATTCACCTGAAGCCTTCTTCATCGCAAGAAAGAGCATCTTAACTATAAAAAGTAAAATTCCTGGAGAAAATACCATCTGAATATTTATAGCACTGAACAGAGAACAACATGGAAAGTGAGGGGCTCCATTTGAACATTAGTTACGTTGGTTCGTGTGGAGTCATACTGAGCGCTGAGCAAAAGGCTGCCCTGGAAACCTCGCTCGTCATACTTCAAAACAATCATAAATTCAACAGAGTTTTCTTATGGGGGAAGATTCTTGGAGTTAAAAATGACTATTTCATTGCTCAAGGTACTGGAGATGACGAAATGACAGACAGGAAAACTTTGTACAGGTTGGTAAAAGTTGCAATCGTAGGTCACATTTGAGTTCATTCTTTGCTCAGTTGTCGTAGGCCTGCCATATTACTAACGTAAGGCCTTGTTAGGCCTACATGATGGCGTACATTTTAATACATTCGAGCCAATTTCTGTTGTATTGCGAAGACAAATGGCAGTTTGAAGCTTTAAGTTATCATCTGAAAGAACATTTATCCTGTCGCAGGAAAGCGATTTCTTCTAAAGTTCAATTAGGCTAGTGCTCTGAGAATGGTCGCTTCTTTTTTCGTGGAACTAGTACTTATGGTTAGGCCTAATTTAAGTTTTGTGGAACATAGTGATCCCAACAGAACAATGATTAAGGAGTGCAACAAAGGTACCAGAATTCTGCAGTTGCCCTGAATCCGTTCACCTTATGTTCTTGTATAGAACTTGACATTTGATTCACATAAACATGCATGAGGAATGCAGACCCACTAAACATTCAAAACAAGCAACAGAGGTTTATGAAGGACTCAAAAGACTGACATTCGGTAAGAAAATGTCCCGGAGTTCACTAGATCGAAGTTTGCTAGATTGAAGGATCACTAGATCAAAGATAGTACCACAATACTTACCCCCTAACCCAACCATAATCCTTATCCTACCTGAGGATAATCCAAATGTATCTGGCCTAGCCTAACCAGAATCCTTTCCCTACTTCTTATTCAAACTAGATTTTTGTTCATTTTGAACCTTTGATCTAGCTTAGTGTTCCTTGAATCTAGTGGGTATCCCCCCTTTCCTTTGGTAACTATCAACCACAGCTGCAGTAGTAAATTGGTTGATAGTCAGTTGCTTACAAGTCATTGAAGCTTACAATAATTCTGCACAACTGCAGAATACCCTGCCCCAAAACCCTTCTCACCGAGACTCCTGAATTCGCGGTCGCAGTCAGCACGATGATGATGTAACAAACTGCAGAGTCACGTCTTCTCTTCACTGAGGACCAGGACTGCGACTCCACTTCAGATTGGAGTCCCGGTCACAGTTGAAGTGGAAATTATAAGAACACCGAGGACTGGGACTGCGACTCCGCCCCAGAATGGAGTCCCGGTGGCTGTTGAATAAACGGCCACCAGGACTACGACTCCACTTCAGATTGGAGTCCCGGTCGCAGTTGAAGTGGTAATCGTAAGAACACCGAGGACTGAGACTGTGACTCCGCCCCAGAATGGAGTCCTGGTGGCTATTAAATAAATGGCCACCGGGACTTGACTGCGACTCCACTCCAGAATGGAGTCCCAGTGGCTATTAAGTAAACGGCCACCGGGACCACGACTGAGACTCCACTCCAGAATGGAGGCGCAGTGGACTTAATTCCACCGAGGACCACGACTGCGATTCCACCCCAGAATGGAGTCCCGGTGGCTGTTGAATAAACGGCCACCGGGACCACGACTGAGACCCCACTCCAGAATGGAGGCGCAGTGGACTTAAAATAATTTTTGCAAAAGTGTTCGTAGGATGTATGTTGAGTCGTTCTCAGAATGGAGGCACAGCTAGCGGACTTAGAATAATTTTCGCAAAAGTATATGGAGGATGTAGGTTGACTTGTTCTCATAAAACCATCAAACGGCCACTACGACCGCGACTCCAGGAGTCTCGGTGAGAGGGGTTTTGGGGCAGGGTATTCTGCAGTTACTCCAATAATTCTAACACTTTTCCTTCTTTGAAGTAGGAAGTTGGAAGCGGATGCTTCATTCTTAGGGCTGTGACCGTTAGCATTTAATCGCTAAACAATCGCATGTGTAATAAACTGTGTTTCCGCTAAGAAATTATCCAGAGAGTCAAACTGCCCAATATATGCAAATTTGACTCACTGCTAAATGCAGAGCATGTGCACAATATGCCTAAATGCCCATAAAATCCTCTTTTTTTCTCTATTTTTTCTCCAACATCAGTGCGTCAAATTAGCAATCAATTGGGTCAAAATCGAGTCATAGTGGCTTAATAGCGGAAACACTGGTAATAAACGTTTAGTACAAAGCTACCAGCGATTAATCGCAAAACCTGTTTTTCCGTATGAAGTAAAAGACAATCTGCATTCATTACAGAAAGTTTAGATGTTCAGTTTAACTCTTTTTGAAAAAGTGAAATACATAATTATACAAATAACACACACGTAAACATACGGCATCAAAGTTGAGCTTCTATGGGAATCCGTGTTTGAGGTTCATGGAAACTGTGGCCCCTGGACGTCGCTAACCCATTTTATATATTCATCATGTTCAAGATCACGTTTGAAGTCTCTTTGTTGATCATAGGTACTTGCGATTAATCGCTAAATGATCGCAAAATTTTGCAATTAAAGGTTTGGTAATTTTGCTAAACCTTCACAGCCCTATTTGTTCTAAAATATACTTGGGAGTTTTATGAAGAAACAACATTCCATTCTTCCACATCGCAATCATAGTGAGCAAATGGCAGGCTATTGTATTTGCTACATTGGCATCTGGAGCTCAGTTAGTTTTGTCAACCTGACCCATTCCCATAATAGTGTTTGTAACAAGGCTTTCGTCCATGATGGAAAATGAATATTGTTATTTTTACAACTGGTGCAAAATGCTGGGAACTTTCCAGTTTTCAAAAGATTGCAAGGCATCAAAATATTAAGGTGAATAAAATCCAATCACCCCATGCTAATAAGAATTAGAAAAAATCGAGACAAGTACTTTTTATACACTCACAAGTTAGCCCAATTTCATCATGGCAGATATTGCTGACCTATTCCTAGTATAAGAAAGGACAATGCGACCAAAATACAAGATCAGCAGACTATGGACTATGTGCAGGTAGCATGGTGGGCCCAAAATTGATGCACTTAAGGGGATTTGATTGCTGTTTTATTTGTGGGGGGAATCTGTTGCTTTTTTGTGCTTGGTTGTGCTGTATTACTCAAACAATATTTTGTAGTGGAATTAATTATTTCATGTGAAAAGCAACACAAAATTTGCTAACATTGAACTGGTGGATTTCTGTTTTTGTAAGTTGTGGAAGGAACCTAAATTGATGCACACTATGGTTTGGCCTGTGCAGGTGTCAATCAACTTTCAGTAATGTGCTTTCATATATTAAGGTTCTTCAAGTGAAAGTGTTATTTCAATAAAGATTTAGAAACTAGGAAGGCACTTTTTTGCTAGAAACAAAATTTTGAGCAAAGCAAAAATTTCAAACTTGTGCATGAGATTCCAATTTTGCATGGTGTAAGCCACCATGACATTAAAATTGACATGAAACTGCAACATATCAGTTAAAACAGATGTAGGCTACTTTTTTCTTCTAGAAAACAGCAAATGGGTCATCCTGTAAAGTAGGGTACCAAAGGTATTTTCACTGACTTTGTCAGTATATTGCAAAATTTCAGAGACATGGAATACCACAAACCAACATATCAGGTATTTTATTATACCTTATTGTACCAACATGGCTACCTTATGATATATAAACTAAATTTTTGACATTTAGTATTTTCTAGAAAATAGACCATTTCTGTTTCGTGTCCCTCTTGATTCTGGGGTAATGGCTGTGACATACAAGTATACAAATTTGATTTCTCTGCAAAACATATTTATCATGGGCAATTTTGTCATCATTACAGTATGCAACAAACCACATCAGCCAATGGTAAATTTGGGCCTAAATGGGGAAGGATGGGGAATAAGTGGTCATGTGATGTTTAAGAATTTATTTTCATAAAAATATTACCATGGTTGCATTGCTTGATTGTCTTGTGCAATAGCAGGTGTCTTCAAGAATCGATGATGTTGACGTAGAATTCAGGACAGAATTGTTTCAAAGTAAAACAACTTTCATAATTCAATAGTTAATTGTTTTGCACTAGAAGAATGGAATGTTGTATGCTGTCAATGCACATACAGTACATGCAAACACACATCATTGTGGCTAAAAGTCCTCAGATTTTTTTTCTTTTTTTTTTTGTTCCTATATGAATGCAAATTAGAACAAAGTGGCAAATTAAACATTGTAACCTATCATATTTTGCTTCCTCTAGTTACAAAACACTGAAAGCTGCAAGTCACATGTTTTGTTATAAGGTTTTAGTAGAATTGGTATGGTCTGTAATGATTTGTGTGTACAGTAATTTGTTATGGTAACAATGTCTTTTCTCTTCCCCTATAGCCTGGACTGTGTTACATGGGGACTTTTACCTCAAGCCACTCAGGCAATAAGAGACCAATGTTCTGTTGTAAAGGGGAGATTCATAGGAGATCCTGCCCATGAGTATGAGCACATTGAAATTCAAAAGATAGGTGAAGGGGAAGATGCTACTGAAGAAGAAAGCACTGTAAGTCCTGACAACAATTTGTTTGTTTAGAGACAAGTTGTTAATTTTCAATGAAATAAAGATGTAGAAAGAGGCAAATGTGTGAGACAAAACCATCTTTCTTATATTCTGGTCTATAAATAGTAGTGTGTAATACACAGAGATGCCAACCAGTCTTTGTATCTTCCTTCATGCTAGGCCATAAACTCTAGCACCAATGGTGCATAAGCTCAAACCTGTAGAAGTTCAATCCAAGCTAACATTTGTATTCGTAAGGTCTTATATCTTTAGTGGCATTTTAATATGGCATGTGTTATTCCATGAACCCCATACAAACATGGAACTCAGTTTACAGAAGGCTCAATGTTGAGACCTTACTATGAAACAGCTTCATTGACAATACATTTCTTAAGAACAAGTTCAAGTACAATGAGTGAAAAACACATACTTGGGACATTTCAAGAACTACAGGTAGGCTCTCAGCATCTGCAGCTAGATGCATTGCTCCAGTGTTGTTCAGTGCTGAATTAATTCATCCTGCCTGTTACACATGCATTGATCAGCAAAACAATCCCTACTAACAAAACCCACAGTTTTGATTGATGAATGTTCGAGAGCTAGTTGAACAATTGTGGACACACGATAGATATACAGGTAGAGGGTAGCTGATTGCAATAACTCAAATAACTATATGGCTGGTCTGAGCTACAAATATTCTCTTTTAAACCTTTCTAATATTGAGGCTTGTTTGCCTCTTTTACAAATCAATACAGATTTTGCATAACATGCACATGCTGTTTATATCATTTTCCCATCCTGTGCAGATTATGATCAAAGAGGAAGATCGATTGGCTGCAGTTGTTGCAGACATTGATGAACAAGTGTCCATTGTACCAAGAGGAGCCTTTGTGAAAACTCCTCATGGTTCTACTCTACAAAACAGAAGTTTTGAAGGTATGGGACTATGGTCATGTGATGTATGAACAGATTGCACATATGAAATAGTAGAACAGCATATTGAAAGAATACTCTTGAAGATCCTTATAATGCAGATTTCACTTCCTCTCAAATACCATGTACAACAAATGATCAGTTAAGAAATTTTTTAGCCAATTGCATACCGTAAAATGCCAAAATAAGCCTACATTAAACTGATGCCAAAATTAAGTATGCTAGTACAGTTAAGATTTTGAAGATGGTTTCACTTCAATTATTCTCCGTTGGTGTGGTAGATACAACAACTGATGTAGTAAAATCTGCAAAATTTGAACACTTTGGGATTTCAGGCTCCTGAAATGAAATTTTTAAAATTGACACAAATGGATTCCTGTGACTGATGGATGTTATCTCCTACATTACCTTTATTTTGTTTATCTTACTTTTTAATGAAGTAGTCAGCATCCCATAACATGCAGTTTTACTTTTAGCAAATTGCAAACATCTTCACTGATTAAATTTTTGGCCTCTTGGGCATTTGATTCAATCACTTATTGACTCAGCAAATGTAAAAAACAATTCTGTGGCACTGCATTTATAATTTTGCTCAAAATGTCCCAACTTCTTTAATTAAAAAAGAAGTAACAAGTTGAAGTCATCACATTTTGTTCTTAATTTGCATTTGCAAGGACTATCTGTTACTGAAGCAGGGAAACTGCACAACTATTTTCACTTCCGGGAACCAGTCAGACTGAACGAAAAAACCTTGCTGGAAAAGGCAGATTTGGACAAGTCAATTGACTTTCTTGACCCCATTCATGAAGACATTCCAAAAGGTAAACTTCATTTAAAATTTTTTCATGTCAGAGTTGTGTTTAATCATTGGAGTTTGTGCTGTGGTAATATGTCTTCCCCTTTTCCTATTATGACATACCAATAATTTCCCACTGATTTCAGTTAAGTTCTTGTGGAGCATGAAAGGAACTTTTACATGTACCTTTAGAGATATTTGAAGTACAGTCTGTAGCAGGTAAAAGATCCATAAAGTAACATTGTGAAATTCATTTAAAGAACCTCCCAGAAATTTTACCTTGGTTTTGTTTAAGACCACTTGAGTACAGTTACTGTCAAGGTAAATATGAAATATTATATAACACCTTATTAATTTCTCTACATCTGACTGGAAGATTGTTGGTCACATGCCATGCGTGATTCGGCACTATTATCAAGTTTGTGGTGCTCAACCGTTGGTTAGTATATACTAACCCATGGCAATGAGTCAGCGATGCATTACGCGCGCTACGTACAAGCTATGCCGTGTCTCAATATACTACTGCAGCATTTGGGCGGTACAAGTGATCGTGCATCTCTTTGGTTTTGAAGGGCAAGATCGCACGTCTCTTTGGTTTTGAAGGGCAAGCGTCCATTGTGTCACAAAAGTATCTATGGGTATGTTGTGCACGTGTGCTGTAAATACGCTTTCTGCTCGTGTGCTTTACCCTTCGGTGCCTGGGAATCCAACGCACATGGCATCACATGAAATCCCTCTGTTTTAGGTACATAAACATAATGCACAGCTGGCAAACGACAAACCATGGAGCTACTACACAGACAAACAGTGGCATAGCTAGAGGGAGGGCGGCCGCCCCCCTCCCCACAAGGCATTTGTCGGAAATTTCTAGTCTCCGTCGGAAATAAATAAAAACAAGTCATTTGAAACACTTACAACACTTCTTATGCATTTAAGCAGAATTACACACCGATATGTCAACGTGAAAATCAAAAGTCGGCCTCAAAACTGCCCGAAAAACAAAGAAAAAAAAAAGAAAAAGGTCCCCAGAATTTCGAACAACTATCAAGATAATAATCTGTCGGAATTTTTTTGCTTTGTCCCCCCACAAAAAATGTCTAGCTACCCCACTGCAGACAAACACGAATTCATAGTAACCACCAAAACACAAATTTAACCAAGAACTAGATGAAAGTTTTAAGGTGTTATATAAAACAAATAATGATTGATTTTCGATAGTATGAATAATTTCATTCATTGAAAGCTTTAATGTTCTATTCAACTCGGCTTCGCCTCATTGAATAGAACGTTCAACTTTCAACTCATGAAATTATTCATACTGTCGCACTCATAAACATTCATTATTTGTATATCACTACTTGTATGAGTTAGACACCAATCACCTTTCCCCATTAACAGAAGTGTACAACAATCACCTTTTCACATTACTAGAAATGTAATCAGGGCATCCTTGACAATGGGAAAAAGTTTTACTGTACTTCTAAATAATACAACACAGTTGATTATACATGTCTTTTCATCCACTCTTTTTAAGAATAAGCTTGTGACTTGAAGGTAGGGAATGTCTTTAAAATATGAAACCAGCAGTTTGATTCAACAGGTTGGAAAAGTGTAACATTCAGTGTTTTAATTGCTTTCTTTAAATCAACTGCTTCAGTGAATGTTTTTTGTCATATTAATTATTAAAAAGTGCTGGGCCTCATTTTACCTCAGTAATATTTGTAAATACTTCCTTTCAGGGCCATGTTATTTTAACTCATCTACTTCAGTGAATGCATTTAAATTTAGTGCCCCTCATTTTCCCTTAGTAATATTTTTAAACATTTTTCTTACAGGGTCATGGTCTTTGAAATTTGAACGTGGCAGTGGGTTGGTTACACTCACAAGTTTGCTGTGGCCTGGTACGACCTTTTATCATGTTCCACATACAAGAAAGTATGGCTGGATTTATGTTGGCACTGGTGAAAAGAACAAAGATTTGCCTTTCATGTTGTAATTTATTTTGTTTCACATTCAAGATTCATTTGTAGCTTATATCTTTAATGAATAAACAACAAAGAACTTCAAAGAAGAAAGCACACTGTACTATATATCTTTTGCATATTCTTTCTTCTTCAAGTACAAACTCTCAGTCAACACAATTCAGTTCTGTTAATAGCATTGTGTACTGCATGAACACAAAAGAATGAGATTCTATTGAAACGACATTTCATGAAGTTCACATATGATTTTTCATCTCTAATACTATCTTTGACATTTATAGATTAATTTACACTAGTGTTTTAAGTTGATGCTGTTGTGAGTGAAGGAATTAACTCCATTCAGAATTTTGAAAACTCACAAATTCAGTAAATTACACAAGCATACATCAAAGACAATATTACTCAGGCAAATTTTTCGAAGTTTCAGTTCCAATTTATACCTTACTATGTACCATAACTTGTCCCCATTGTGTGTCATTCTTGAATTTTATTGCATTATCAGGACAGTATGTTAGGTTCCAACTTCATGTCATTAATGAAAATGTGTTCATCAATTGCATAATTAATATTACTTAAAGCATCCATGTGGACTTGTTCTTTGTTTCCTTCATTGTTGCTTCTTGTTGTACATTGTGTCAATGCAACCAAAACATAGGAGTAAATACAACAATTACATTTGTACCAGTGAATGATCTATGAGTATACACAAATCTGTCGTTAGAGCATATACCGTCATGCAAGACATTGGATGGTTAAACATGCTATTGCTGTACTCAGCATCAAAGGAATCATCTGTCCAGTTACTTCCACTGTCAGAGAAACTTGAATAAATACATTCTTTACACTTTACAGTCCCTTCAGTCTTTTTTCTTTGTTCTAAAATATACATTGAAGCTTCCTTTCGGTATTCGCATGTCTTCAGGCGGAGGCTCTCTTTTGGAAATATCCGGTGGTGGTAGAAGTCCTAAAAAAATTCAAAGCATGGATCTGTAAATCAGCACTTGTCATTAAGATAAGATGAAATGACCTTAAATACAAGAGAAGATAGATTCTGAAACAAAATAGCAACTAACAGGGTTGCAGCTACACCAGTTTAGTGGTGGGCCACAACTTTGAAGTGCACACAGAGCCCATTGAACAAATTATATAGTATTGCCATTGAAAAGAGTGGAGTATAAGCCTACTCCTCATTTCTTGCCATTATAGGCTATAAGAGTTTTGTGTAAGCAAAACTTGCAAAACAAATTCTTTCCAAGTTCCAAATTTCTTCAAAAATAGACAAAATTATATTTACTACAATTAATGGTAAAGTTGGCACTGGGGGTATGGTACATGATGATTTCACAGACATGGTGCTAAGGTGCTGTGAGTGCCAAAGGCTTAACCATAGCTGAAAGTCTGGCTTTTCCATCATGAATACTTGCCTTCATAATTACTAGTTTTGCTACCTAAAAATAATTGTCATCCTAATTAGAAGCGAAGGTAAATGTTTCGCAACTTTGAAATACACAATTAAAATGTAACCTCTCACCTGCTTTCTGAGATTTGTCAATGCAGTCTCTGAGAAGCCTATGTTGTTTTACACAGAGACCTGTTATTCTACGTGGTAAGATTTCACCATTTTTAGCCACAAACTGCTCCAAAATTAGCACATCCTGAAACACAATACAGTAAAAAAGTATTTATGAATCTATGAAAAAATGTTTGAAAAATTGTACAAACTGCTGCATCACTTTATAATTCTTTGAAGAAATATTTTTACATACTGCACAACATTCAAACAGGCACTGATAGGACCTTGACCTTTTATATAAACATGGAAGGCAAAAGAAAAGTGACTGGACAAGAAGTAGAATTATTCGCATTCACCCCCTTATCAAAGTTAATTTCAATGAAAAATTATCAAAACTGATGGCATTTTCACTTTAGCAATTGGTCATTACTCAACAATGAAAAAATATAGAGTAAAGCATGGTGATCACTTTGCCTTCAGTCCAGTAGATGAAAGGTATGAAATGACCTTATCTCATCCATTAATATGAGGATATATTTAAGCATTTCACTTTGACATGACTTTTCCAGCAATAGAAGCATCAATGATTACTTAAAAATCAATATCTATTAGGCAAATACATCATAAGAAGCTCATGGGTTAACAATCAGTATTGTTAGTGTCTAAGAAATATAAGTGGATACTGATATCTACTACTGTAACACATGAACCTTACCCTGTACGTCACCATCAAATTCCTGCTACAAATTGGACATGCATTTAAGGGATTGTTCACTTCATGTAACTTTTCTCCAACATCTGTCTTTACACCTTCAACCTGCAAAAAATAGAAAGTACTTGTTTCATGAACTTGAAACATGGGAGTACCTTGAGGAACCAACTGCAGTGTATTAAAGTCATTCTAGTATTGCACCCTCTTTCAAAAAGAGCTTTTGTACATGGTGTAAATGAAGAGTTTCACGTTCCAACCAAGTAAAACATCTCAAAATTTGATTCCCATCTTCATCATCTCAATAACAAGAATGCTGCAACATTTACCCCAATTGTTTATGAATTCTATCGTGTCCACCATTTCTTTTATGACCCATAGTTAAACGGCAATAAATGAAACAAAATTATAGAACATTAACATTAGTTTTCATGCTAGCTTTCATACAAAGTTTCACAACTCAAATCTGTGATCACTGTAAGTGTCATGTCTATTGGTTGAGGTTTCTTCCCCCTGCTGCTAAAAAAAGAGTGACGAGGAAATCTGCATGACACAGACTCACAGAGTAATAAGTCAAGAGACCTTGTCTGCACCTATGTTCTCCCATCTTGCACAAAACTCTACTGATGAAGCCAATACTATTGTAAATGTCAAACCATCAGAGAATTTGTGAAAGGGTTCCCCAAAAGAAAATACCACAAGTTATTGTGAAAGCACTTTCTGCTGTAACATTTACCAGCTTAGCTATCACTGAAGAGCTCTTATGAAAATATAGTGTATGAAAAGCACAGGTGATCTTCCACTTAAAAGACACTTCAGTATGATTACTAATACTGTCGAGCTAATTTTGTTGATGGGATAACAAAAGGTCAAGAATTTCCTTTGGACAAGAAATCCTTTCCAACCCTCATCCCTTCCCTTCCACCTTACCACTATCACTTAATACTTAAATGTGAAGCCTTGAAGAGTAGAATGATAACCTGATACTTACAACAATGGTATTCCCATCTTCATACTCCTTCACTGTAGAAAAAAAAAAACTTGTTCTGCATAATATTTCTTGTTACATACAAGGGTCACCAGTGGTCAAAAGGTTAAAACTTTGTAAACACTGTATCTCAAAGAGTAACTGTGAGGGATCTCATACTTACCATGTGGATTGCCCATACTGAGCGGGTGATCTCTACTATTTTTGGTGGAGGTCAAAGGTCATTTGAGGTCACCAGAGGTCAAAGGTCCAAACTTGTAAACACTTTATCTCAAGAAGGGTAATAGTAAGGGCTCTCATACTTAGCATGTGGATTGCCCATATTGTGTAGATGATCCCTACTGTTTTTAGTGTAGGTCAGAGGTCACTTGGGATCACTAGAGGCCAAAAGGTCAAAACCTTGTAAACAAAATCTCAAGAAGGATAACTGTAAGAGATCTCACACTTTATATGTGGATTGTTCTTGTTGAGGAGATACTTCCTTTTAGTTTTTGGTGGTAGTCAAAGGTTATCTGGGGTCACCAGAGGTCAAAAGGTCAAAACTTTGTAAACACTATCTCGAAAAGGACAACTGTGAGGGATCTCGTACTTCGTGAATGGATTGGTAATATTGAGTAGATGATCCCTGTCATTTTTTGTGGAGGTCAAAGGTCATTTGGGGTCACAAAAGATGAAAAACTCATAAATATGATATTTTAAGGAGGATAACTGTGAGAGATCTCATACCTGGCCTGTGGATTGTTCATATTTATCTTGTAGATGTAGGGTAGGTGATCCCTGTATTCTTTCAAGTGGAGGTGAAAGGTCATTTTGGGTCACATCATTGCAACAGGTTTTGACCTTATTAACATAATATCTCGAGAAGTATAACTGTGAGGGATCTCATGCTTGTTATGTGGGCAGGCCCGTTGCCAGACAAGGTGCTGAAAGGGGGCGAAAAAGCTAGGGGGGCAAAAAATTTTCCAAAAGGGGCGAAACATACTAAAATGCATTACGGGAATGCTAATTCTTTATCTTCTTGGGGGGGCGAAAAATTTTCCAAGGGGGCGAAAGCCCCCCTTGGCCCCCCTTGACTACAGCCTGCATGGGGGTGATTCATGTTTGTTACAATATATCCATATGGCAAGGAATCACTAAGCCTTTTGGCTTTCTGGTTTTTTACTATTTGTAAAGGTCTGGAAAAAAGTGGGGGTGGGGTGGGGAGTGCCCCCTTAATCCTGCCTATGATAGTGATGTTACCATGTTTACAACTAATACTGTACCTAGAATGTGTAGATCCATGGGCATTAAATACCACTTTCGTGAACCATGGATCACAATATGTGTCATCAAAACTTTTACCCCTGAGGTATCACATTAACAGTTTGGCACCTACTGACCTTAAATGACCTTTGACCGCCACAAAATATAGTAGGTTTCTTTTACTTTTCATGTGGCAACCACATATTAAGTATGAGATCAACAGAGTTGTAGCCAAGTCATTTTTTCTCAAGTCAAGTTGCAAGTCATCTACCTTCAAATTAAGGCTCAAGTAATTTAACTTCAAGTCAAGTCAGGTCAAAAGCAATTTTTGCCCAAGTCAGTTCAAGTCACAAGTCATTTTTGCCCAGGTCAAGTCAAGTCACAAGTCATAATTTTCAAAATGAAAAATTTAGTAAGCCTATAAACTAGACTGCAGACATAGATAGAGTCTTAATATGGAGACTAGGTGGTAGATCTTGAAAAACTGTAAACCAAAGAAGTCAAAGGTTGACAATTTTTTTTTTTTTTTTAAGATTTACGAATATACTCTATCCATACTAAGAAACATCCGAGCAACAACTACTCATAATAAGAGCAACCAACAGACTACATAAGCTTTAAGCAATCACTATTAGTAGCTAACAATATGTGAAAGGGAAATATTGCATTTGTTTTCTGTATAATTTTCATATTTTTAAACCAATATTTATAGATACAGAGTGATAGACAATTCAAAATAAGTCAGTATGGCAGCTTTCTTTTCAAGAAATAAGCTTAAGGCTCTCACAGGAAGAAAGTCAGTTACCTATTGCACAAAAATAATTTTTTCACCCAAAATTTCAACAATTCAAATGATGCAACATACAGTATGTAACTCTTGTAATGCATAACATTTTGAGGACATAAAGCAATTGCTAGGGTTTATTGGTGAAGATTCTGAACAGTTTAATAATGATGAAAAGTATTTGCTTTTTATGCCATGTTGGTGCATTTTAAATGCATTATTTCCAAACTAAGTTCTTACGGAAATGGAACTGGTTTAAAAGTAAGAAGAATATTCCCCAAACACAAGAGTGACAAGACCACTCAATATTTTTGAGTTATACGTATGGGTACCATAACAGCATAATGTGTCAAATCTTTTTCCAAGCAGTGACAGGTTTTCTGTGAACCTGTGTAAAGGCACCCATTCACCTGAATGTACGCTTGAAGACGAATTTGCATCACCCCAAGTATGACCTTTACTTTGTGGTGAGCCCAGCCCATAATTGTCTTTACTGCTTCTCCTTGTGCAGACACAAACAGTTCACTGCTCAAGGCCACATCCTGGTGAGCATAAAAGACACCATGTGTAATCAAAACATTCTCTGTGCGTGCTGTGTAATATGAGCTACTCTGCATCTTTTTGAATTTTGTAACTCTGATGTCAATCAAAGAGTAGTCACCAACTGAGACTTTTGCTAACCCCCAACTAAAAGTCATACCTGGGGTAATGCAAATCTGTCTTTAAAATAGTTGAAATATGCCTGCTATTTTCCTAAAACATTCATGAAACTTTTTCACTGAATTATACTATGAAGAAAATTTCTGAAAAGCAGCGCTGCAGATGCCACGATTCTCTCTCATCGTGCAAAGCGTGATGGACCATACATTCCTACACAAATATGGAAATTCTTTGATGATGGGGGGAGGGGGGATTTAGCTATTCATGAGGAGGGGGAAATGCTAAGGGCAGCAGAGGCATTTTGGAAACTAATATTCTTTATATACACTGGAACTTTAGTTGATGCTAAACATTTACCACCATGCTTTCGAATAAGTGTTCACAAAGTGGAGATAAAATGAGGTCAACAAGTATTACCCCTCCTTAAGGTGCACTGAAATATTTGTATATTATTTCAATTGCCAGGTGCCAGCAAAATGCATCAAACAATGTAAATGGCAATTTGTTTCTTGGAAGCACCCCTGATCCTTTGTCTTGGCCATTTGACTCATGAATAATCATTACTGTCTGCCTATTCTGGAATTGCAAAGGTCACAATGCCTTATACGGTAAATAATTTTAAATTTTTCATAAAAGAATGTGCCGTTTGTGACCTAATCTTGATTGTCAGATGCCAAGAAGTTGCGTTTACAGCTTTTCATTGTTTTTTTTTTTTCCTCTCAAGGAGGACGCTACACCCCATAAGGTCATCATGCGTTCAATGATTGTAAGTTTCAGCTTTGCCATCACATTGCGAACCCATCGATTTGTATTCCCTTGATCCACACATACAAAGACTGTATTGAATACACTTTACTTTCAAACCATGTACTTTCATTTTCTTGTCACTCATATTTTGTAGACATAGGGTGTTACCTATATTTGCAGACATGAGGGTAGAGACTTTTCTCAATTCCATTCTGTGCAAGCAGCAGTGCATACAGCAATTTGCCAAAAAAGACTGGAAAGTACTGATTTACACTAACTATAAGTGCAATGTGTGCTTGTAATAAGGGGTGAGTCTTGTAAGGTATACCACATGGGTTTGAATGATTGATCTAATTACATTACAGATGTACTTTTTTACCCCTGAGTGTCTTTTCAAAATCTGTCGCACTCACAGCACAACACAATCTCAAATACTTGAAGAAAGCATTTGCACTCTGTTGTTACTTAATTTTGTGGTGAAGAAATTCATGCCACACTTGGTGACATCATTATCATTTAATGTCACTGAGTCAAATATGTTCAAGTCAAGTTGCAAGTCATTTGTCTTTAAGTCAAGTCGCAAGACATTTATCTTCAAGTCAAGTCAAGTCGCAGTCAAGAACAAGAACCCAATGGGCACTGTGGTTCCTTGCTGAATGTAATGAAACCAGGGAGATGCTACTCTTTAGAGTAGCATCTCCCTGATGAAACTGAGCCAACTACTGCATGAACCAGCATTTCTGTAGATGCACAAAATCTGCTCTGTAGACAATGCACATCTTGTGTTAACACATTCAAGCATAAATAAATTGCTCTGAAGAAATACAGGCACTTCAAGGGATATCAACACAGACAATATACAGTTACAATTTGTTTTATTCAATTAAGCAATCACAATTCATGCACGCTCAAAGGTATCTGATCCAAATGATCAGTAACTTGGTTCTCTTTATAAAACTAACAACCCATAGTAGCATTTAATTAATTAATTCCAATTTCCAATTTCTGCAAGCTCACATGTCCTAATCTAAGGACAAATGTCTGTCTAGTGAACTTTCATAAGTCCTCTGCTTTGTGGGCAGAGAATCTTCTGCAATATTAAAAAGCGGTTTTTGATGCAGATTTTCATAATGGCAGAATTATGGATTAAAATCGTAATACTATAATTTCAACTAAAATTGAGATACTTGGCATCTCTGAAAGATGTCCCACATCTTTCAGTCATTGGGTGAATGTGATCTTAATGTGCTGGAATGATACAGTTTTGTGCTTATATTTGACTTAAGGAATTCTTGGGAATTTGCTTTTTGGCATCTGGTGATTTCACCTCTGACATCAGACAAAATTCATATGGGTTTTCTGCTGGATTTAATGCAACACCTCAAAGCATAAATCTATTCAAGCTTCCTACACTGAGATATAGAGTTGAAAAAGTTTGCCGAGTTTGACCTCCAGTGACCCCAGATGACCTTTGGTCTCCACCAAAAAAATATTTTCCCCACCATAAGGCATCCACACACTAAGTATGAAATTAATCCAAGCTTCCTACCTTAAGATTTTGTGCTAACAACAAGGTTATCAGTTTTTGACCCTTGGTGACCCCACATGACCTCTGACCTCCACCAAAAATTGTACGGCACAGCTTCTCACTGTGGTGGATCTATATACCAAGTATGAAATCTATCCAAGATTCTTTCCTTGAGATATTGCGTTAACAAGGTTTTCAGTATTTGACTCTCAGTGACCCGAAATGACCTTTGACCTCCACCAAAAATGACAGGATTTATCTTCTCACCATAAGTCATCCACATACCAAGTATGAAATCTATCCAAGCTTCTTACCTTGAGATACTGTGCTAACAACAAGTTTTCAGTGTTTGACCCCTGGTGACCCCAGATGACCTTTGACCTCCACCAAAAGCTACAGCATTCCTCTTTTCACTATAATGCATCCACATACCAAGTATGAAATTTATCCAAGCTTCCTACCTTGAGATATCGTGCAAACAAGGTTTTCGGTCTTTGACCCCTGGTGACCCCACATGACCTTTGACCTCCACCAAAAACAATAGGGCACACCTTCTCACTATGACAGATCCATATACCAAGTTTCAGTTTAGTCCAACTTTCCCTTGTTGAGATACAGCATACCGAAGCAAGTGTCACACACACACACACACGCACACACACACATACACACACACACGCCAAGCTGACTACATAGGTTCCTTTTGCTAACGCAAGGAACCAAAAAGTGCAACCTGAGTCTGATTTGAGTCCAAGTCAGTGACTCGATTCAACAACTCTGGAGATCAATCAAACTTTCCCTCCTAAAAATGATATGCTTACCTACAATGTTTTCAGTTTGACCTCTTATGACCATTTACCCCCACACAAAGCAACACATTTGCAACTCAATAAGGGGCACTCACAAGCAAAGTATGAGATTAATCAATGCATCCCTTCTTGCAAGGTTTTCACAATTTGGGTCCAGGTGACCTCAAAAGTTCTTTCGACCTCCGACAACAACAATGGGTGTTTCCTCTCAATATGACACACCTATATATTATACATGCCTTAAATTAAGCTGGCTTAGACCAGGCACCAGTCCATTTTGTGTTTGTTTCCTGGTCTTGAAAATTTCTGCAGAACATCACTGAAAGCATAAATTACACATGATATCCAGCATGTTGACATTTGTAGGTCAAGACTCTGGTCTTACAAGTTATTAACAAGAATGCCAAGAGGCGTAGTGATTCTTTGCCAAGTTGAGAGATGGAGTAGGTATGAGAGCATAAGTTTAATCTTTCTTGCAATCAATGAGGACATCATGGTAGGCTTGTGTTATCAATAGAAGTAAATGTATGACAAAGTTTCTTAAATGTATCCCTTATTGCCATAATGTGGTTACAAAAGATGTTATACTTTGACAGCTGGTTACCTCAATTGACCTTCGACCTCTGTTAAAAGCAATCCCAACTGCGATCTTTGCGCATTGAACTTACACATCAACTCTGAAGTGTGCCACTCTTACTGTATCCTTCACAAAAACCAGAATGCCACAATATATTGAGGTTTCCATAATGCTTTCAGGCAGTCAAAAAGCCCCACTGTCAAGGCTATGATTTTAGGAGGTTAGGAGTCTGGGAAATAGAAGGTGTACTGTATTCCCTAAAGAACAATTACCATCATTAGCAATTACAGTAAGTACACAGCTCACCCTGAAAAGATGGGTCCACATGACTGGTGCTGGCATATGACAGCAGGGATTCACACACAGCAAGGGATTGTCTGATTTATATATCCTCCTTCCACAAACTAGGTCATTATACTGACATTAATCTAAACACTTAAGGGCTGTCAACAGTACTGCACTGGACAAACTGTCAAATTTTTTTTTTTTTTTTGCCTGGTCCATAGGCAATCGTATGTCAATCTGGTGTGACTCTAACAGCTACACCACCAACAAGTTAGGGTCAGAGGCCAGCGGTATCAGTCTACAAAGGAGGTTTGTCTCTGTGAGCTGTGACAGTGTTATCCTCAGTGGACAAGAAGAGGGGGTATTGTTACTACCTCTGGTTCTTAAAGTGGTATACGTTGTATCAACAGCATGTCTCCAGTTCTCAACAAAGTGGGAGGTACAAATAGAGAAGAGCTTAGAACCTGTAAAATCATAATATAAACCTAGTAACTGCAAATGGATCTGTTCAAAATGGTTACATAGAAAGCAATAAAATCATAAGGATAAGTGAAAGGCAGAAAACATATAGTTTTTGAATTAAACAACATCTGTAACCTACTATGTGACCCACACAAAAAAACAACCCCAGCTGCAGAGTACAGTATCTCATATATTCTGTGTAAAAACTTAGTGTTACCAAGCTTTTCACTCTCTGACCACACATGACCCCATGTGACCTCTAGGGAAAATAAAAATATTACTAAACATTAAAACAGTAACTATCAACCAATTTTTCATGAGTTAACCAAACTTTTCTCTCTATGACTGCTCCTGACCCCATGTGACCTCCAAGAAATAATGAAAATGCTAGTAAACGTTAATGCAGCAACTTCCAAACAAATCTGAATTTCATGCAATATGTAGTACCTGAGATGCAGCTCTGTGCTTTTCTGTTTCTGCTTCACAGTGACCTCAAATGACTTTTGACCCACACCAACAACAATCCCAAAGGAGATCTTTGCATAATACACCAATGTGCCAAGCTTGAAGTATCCTGCATGTTTCCTTCAAAAATTTAGAGTGCTAACAAACTTTTTACTCCATGACCTGTCATGACCCTGTATGACCTTTGACCTCCACTATGTCTGAAGTTCTGGGAACATATAGCCGATGAGATACTGCAAACATGGTTTGTCCATATTTCACCTGTTGATGACCTCAGATGACCTTTGAACCACACCAAAACCAATCTCAGCTGAGATCTTTATGCTTTACCCATAAACCAACTTTGAAGTGTCTCGCCCTTTCTATTCAAAAACTAGAGTGCTAACGAGATTTTTGTCACACACACACATACATACGCACACATATACACCGACATCACCATCGCATAGATTCCTTGCCTGCCTTCGGCAAGGAGTCAAAAATGAACATACAAGTGTAATGAGCTCATGAAACTATTTCACTGGGCACAAAGTTTATGTGCTGAAAAGAAGGAACATGCTCACTCAATTTTTAAAATAGCCTTCCAACCTCAGTATTGCATCTCATAAGTTTGAGGACATGACCAGGCACTTTGTATGAAAATTTGAAGTCCTGTGCTCAATTATTAACTTTATTTAAACATTCAAAAGGGTAAACTCGGTTAGCTGAAACAGCTCATCTCCCTGAGGCTCTTTAAAAGTAACAAATAATTAAATACAATAAAAAAGTAAGATTAGGCAAGGTCAAACAAAACATTGGAGACTTAAAAATTGAGCATTGACTCAAAACAAATTGAAAACAGAGATAAAGATCACATAAATGCACAAAATATGGGATTTTGGTGCAACTTTACGGCAGACATAGCTTCATAGCTTGATAGGTCAGATCAACACAGCAACTTCAGAGAGACACTAACTGCTGACTGTTCATGAATCATAATAGTTAGATTGATAATCCAAGTTTATCGCCGATAAACCATGTTTATCGCCGATAATCCAAGATTATTGCCAATAAACCTAGATTATCACCGATAAACCAGGTTTATCGATTGAAAAACCATGTTTATCATGTTTATCGCCGCAAAACCATGTTTATCGCCGATAAACTTGGATTATCGACCGATAAAGATGGTTTATCGGCGATAAACATGGTTTTTTGGTTGATAATCCAAGTTTATCGCTTGATAAACTTGGATTATCGACCGATAAACATGGTTTATGGCCGATAAACTTGGATAATCCGCCGATAAACATGGTTTCTTGCTGATAATCTAAGTTTATTCACAATAATTTTGGATTATAGTCCGAAAACATGGTTTATCAGTGATAATCCAAGTTCATCGGCAATAAACCAAGTTTATCAGTCGATAATCCAAGTTTATCGGCGATAAACATGGATTTTCGGTCGAAAACCATGGATTTTCGACCGAACAAACTTAGATTATCACTGATAAACCATGTTTTTCAACCGAAAATCCAAGATTATCGCCAATAAACTTGGTTTATCGGTCGATAAACCAGGTTTATCAGAGATAAACCATGTTTTCCTGCGATAAACAAGGTTTATCATTCTTTAATCTTGGAGAAGAGGCACAAAGTACCAACAGGCTAGAACTACTTGTTACGGATTTATGGGAAGCCCCAAGGCGACCCAGATACTGCTGGTCAGACTGCAGACTGGGTTAGTGCAAGCACTATTTTGATCTTGTAAAGTCGTTAAATAGTCCAAGGCAGGCCTAGTCGGAATCTGTTACATAGCCAACAGCAACAGTACAGTGTGGATATAGGCCTTTGTACCGTACCAAATATTCTATATGTAAAGCAATACATTCGATCTCTAAATCCCATGCGAGATCGACAACGGCGGGAAAATGCTATGATCTGGTACTCCGGGTCATGGGCGTCAATCTTTACTCGAATGTGGGGGACATGGCCACTTCCGTCAAAAATTTACTGTGTGAAAATCTAAAGTCAATGGGTGTATTTCCAAAACGTGGGGGACCTGTCCCCCTGTCCCCTCCCCCCCAGGATTGATACCCATGCTCCGCATGCGAGGTACGTGTGTGCGTGTTACTATAGTTCCAGACACTGCGTATGAAGTGGGTAATGAGAACGGAGCTATGTTATTACGCGATAATCCAAGTTTATCATCGAAAATCCAAGTTTATCGGCGATAAACTTGGTTCATCACCGAAAAATGTGGTTTATCAGTCGCAAAACCAAGATTTTCGAGATAAACTTGGATTATCGACAGATAATCCAAGTTTATCGGCGATAAACCATGTTTATCGGCGATAAACTTGGATAATTGACCGATAAACTTGGTTTATCACCGATAAACTTGGATTATCACTGATAAACCATGTTTTTCGGTCGATAATCCAAGATTATCGTTGATAAACTTAGATAATCAGCGCAAAACCATGTTTATCGGCGATAATCCAAGTTTATCAGTGATAAACATGGTTTGTCGGCGATAAACATGGTTTTTCGATCGATAAACCTGGTTTGGCAGTGATAATCTAGGTTTATCGGCCGATGATCTTCGATCATCGGCCGATAAACATGGTTTATTGGCGATAAACTTGGAATATCAATCGAAAATCCAAGTTTTTCGGTAGATAAATATGGTTTCAGTTGATAAACTTGGTTTTTCGGTCGATACTCCATGTTTTTCGAATTCTTGAGCATTTAGCTTGCCATAAGCATCAGTAGTTGTGTGTTGTTGGATGGTCATCCACCCTTTAAAGAATGCTGCATACAGTATATTAATTGCCAATTCAAATCAGTACTGTATGTTGGGCAATATTTAGAACGATTTTGAAATAAAAGCTAAATTTGTGTCCTGTCCAAGAGTGTATATAAATTGCATATATAACTACATGCACTCTGTCCAATAGTCATGTGTGAAATAAAAAAAAATGGTATTTTTAAGCACAATAATACTGGACAAGAAGTTTTGCAGTCATTCTTTAAGACACAAATATTGCTCACAAAGAATGAATAAATAAAACTCATCTTGCTCCTAAGTCATGTTTCAAGTGATCTATTATTTGCAGGCCTTAAAATTTACGGCAAGCGATTGCTCCCTCAAGGCCTTACTGTAGCTCAACTATAAACCTGACATTCAGGCAAGCTGTAAACCACTCACCTTTTATACAGGAAAGACTTGTCAGTACTGTATAAACTATACTTTATCACACAGAAATTATAGTACAACAGCTCATCTAACCCTAATCAAGGGAAGCTTTTTGTAGGTTTCTCCTTTTTTTTTTTTTTTTTCATGTTCAACCCTAATTTTTGGCTCATCAGCCAACCTACCCCCAGAACATCTTCTCTCACATACCCAAATAGCAAAATTTTCTCACCAAACTTCACATACAGTAGACGGCCTCTGGCATTCCATTCAGCTTTCTGTAGAAGCGTTTTCAAAAATATGATGTACAATGGATGCACCATGGATGAATTTTTATTGAAAAAATTGACTGAAACACTTGGTCAGTGCATCAGATTGGCAAGTCCTTGAGTCAACAATGTATTAAGGGCAAGGCCATGTCAGTGTCAAAGGTCACAAAAATCTCATTAAAACTAAGTGCGCTTCTAGCTGTCCAGGATTTTGTGTGGATACATGACATGGAGATGTAGCCTACTAGCAAACAATCGTTGCCTAAACAGATATGTTTTAGCCTGCATTTCCACTAAGTATACATGCATTATTATTGCAATAGTGAATGTAAGTAAAGTTATCAGTGTGCTGTAGCTACACAGACATTTACTGTATGTAGGCCTATCCTAGAATAATTTGGTAAATTTTCAGTGTTCTGTGCATCTTTACTAGCATTTTTTTTTCCATTTTTTCGCACATGTTCAAAGTCCCATATTTGAAAAAAAGAAAAAAAATGCAGCTCTAAGTACCAGGCAAATTTTTGTTGTCATGGTCAGTGGCACAATCAGTCTCAAACCTTTACACAGTCTGTGCAGTAAACACTGCACTGTGTTGTGCTATGTTATGAGTACCATGCATTTCAGTAAACACATACGTAGTAGGCTATGGCACTTTTCAGCCAAGTACAGTATAAACTGTGCAGTCAATTAAGTCTTCCTATTTCTAAACTATTAGGCATGTGCCTATGTATTTCTTGAATTAATAAGTTCTACACTGTACTGTACGGTAGGTCAACACTCCAGAGATACAGACATAGGGGACAAGGCCTATAGTACAGTAGCATAGCCTACGGCAGGCCTATCACAAACAGTAATCAAAGAAAGAAGTTGAACGAAGGTATGGTTTAGGGCATTCAAACTTAACTTTTTCATAACACACCACAGAAAATATAGAGGGCACAGTTTCAACTTCCAGTGGTTTGGCACTGGGGAAATATCCAACTTTCTGTACTGTATAAGATGCAGCTGGTATTCTTATCGCGGAATAGGTACACATATATTAACAAATTTACAAATCCATAACATGTGAAGCAATATAAAAGTACCATTTCAGTTACCTTCCCTATACTTTTCGGAGTTAAATTTGCTTGTCGTGCTGAACAATCTTACGGAAAATTCTCTGCTGACTTTGTAATCGTTTTGCCTGATAACTATGTTCCGTAACTTCGATGAAAAAAGGCACCTTCCTAGACGCAACATGATTACAAAAGCTTCTGGGTAAGGGAGTATGTACATGAAACATATTCCTTTGCCGTCGTCCTGTTCACAAGCTGTTTGGTGAATGTTTTAATTTGGCAATTTAATTACATTGAGTTCAGGTCGGTTGTACAGATACCAGTGGCGCCGGCACGGAGGTGAATGGGGGTGGCGGGCCCCCCCCCCCCCCCCATCGATTTCGGATTTTTTTTTTTTTTTTTTTGAGTGTTCTTGTTGTAGGTGATTGACTTAGTCAATTGCCTGATTCTGGCCAGCGTCTTAATTGATAGTTTTGATGGATTCATGACCATTTCCAACGCTAAAGAGGACTTACTTGGGGGAAAGAAAGCTTTTCAAATCCAGACCGGATTCCTCATCAGCTGTAAGGCTCCCCTTCTGTCTTACAGCTGATGAGGAATTCGGTCTGGATTTGAAAAGCTTTCTTTCCCCCAAGTAAGTCCTCTTTAGCGTTGGAAATGGTCATGAATCCATCAAAACTTTTTTTTTTTGAAAATGTTAAAATCATCCCAAAAAATAGATTTCTGTAGAAGGTAGGGTGATGTGCGTTTTCCATCGAGTAATGGATCTATTATTGTAACCATTTTCTATCACAAATGGTTCTCAAACTAACAGAATTGTCCGAAATCCTTGCAAACTATCAAAATTTTCACGCGCTCAGAGCGCTTTAAACCGTACCTCAATATTGTTCTTCTTATCAATAATTTCCGCAGAAGCACAACAACAAAAGTTGAAAGCTGTTTAAGTAAAAGACTGGCTTAGAGATTGGTAAATAGGTTTGTTGGGGAATTGAAAGTGTCCCCATGCAGAGCTGAATGCAGGTTTCGTCATGATTATCTTATTTAATGAACAACACAGGTGCGCTTCGCGCGCATTCGTTACGGTTTTCAATCCATCTCATGGCCATTATTAAGGCTAAATATATGCAACTATTCTGATCGCAACACTTTTTCAAAAGAAACATCTCCAACATCTGTAGGGGCCTATGACAGGGGCAGATCCAGGATTTCTGAAAAAGGGTGGGGGCAAAGTTGTTCGACCTGTGATTGATGGCACTGTTATACCATCTAAGCGGAGCGCCACCATCAGTTGGCGCGGAGCAAACAAGAAAATTTTTGACAAAATCGACCTCCCAGATCGCCGGAAATAGCACTTCCCATGTCTTATTTTTGCATTTTCTGCTTCATATAATTTCATGTCTCAACTCTCAGCACATTAATTTTCCCACAAGTTATTAACAGAAGATCGACAGTTATCATAGGTATAGTGCCTTACTACAATGCATCCTCTTCAAGGCGTCTAATCAGATCTTTAGTAGTCACGGTCATGTACTAACTTGGTGAATAAGGAATTCCTTGAGAAATTTGTGACGCATATCTTAGTTCGACTTGATGCCAGGACCCAGGTACCAGGGGCGTAGTGAAGGTGTTATCTTTGGGGGGGGGGGGGGTAGAGATTATGTTTTGCCGACGGATCTGGTAATGCGTAGAGCGAAAACATGCTTTAGCGGGTAGGGTCCAGGGCCCGCCTTAGGACTTCTGGTGGAGTCCAGGGGCAAAGCCTCTCTGGGAGCCCATAGGGAGAAGCCCCCGGAAGCTCTGAGGTTTAAGCATCTCTTTAGGCTCTGGGTGAAAAATTAGGTCTTATGATGGATATATTTTGTTCCATAATGCGTTCATCAAATGCAAAGATTCCCAATAATTTTGATGTACTAGACTATTTCTCTCGTCAGGTCGCTACAGTTTTAAGCGGTTGGGATCCAGAAGTGAAGAATTATGTGCAGAAAATGGTTTTTCAATAATGTCATATGACCCGAAATAGTGCGCCTATACGGAAGCCTTTAATTCCCTTTCTTTCCCCGAGTTGCCGACGGACTCAGTCACTCGTCCAATTACACCGACGACCGTTGATACGGCCGTCACATGCATAATCAATTACGACGGGCCTTCAACTTGAATGGGCCAATTAAATGAAGAGCCGGAAATCGAAATAGCCGTTAACAGACTGGACACGCGCTCCCGTTCTCTCTTTCTCTTTTTTCGTTTCATTCTCCGTCTTCCCTTTCACTCCCTTCCTTTCCCTTTCCTTTCCCTTCTTCTCTCTTCTTTTCCTCCTCTCCTCTTTTCCTCTACTTTCCTTTCCCTCTCCCCTTTTTGCCGACAGACCGAAAATTTGCCGACGGCGACCAAATATGGGGGGTGACACCCCACCCCCCGCTCGCTACGGCCCTGCCAGGTACCTTGCATTGACATGTGGGCGTAAATGTACGTTTTATCACGTGCATGTTCCCCTCTGCCTAATTTCTTGTTTTGTGTGGACTCAGTGAGAAAGTGAAAATGACCCAAAATGCACGAGACTTGGCAGTCCTGTCATTGTCTTGGGGGTACGTCCAGGCAGTGTAATCATGGTATTATTGTAGGCCTTACATAGTATCAAAACTGAATGACCGAATTGTAATGATTCCGACCGCGCTTTCTAGTCCTTAACCCCTTTTGTTTCACCTATCAAGGAGGTCTAATATCACCTCCCAGCACCTATACTCTCCCTCCCATTCCCCATTGCTAGAAGCTTTTCGTCTGGATTTTCGTCCAAACTTTGTAAAAATGCGATAGTTGTAAAGTGTTCGGCATCATACATAGTATCATTTGGATGTCAGGTAACAATCATTATATCAGTGCCCCATTTTATGTAATTAATCCAGAGCTTCCAGGAGGCACCATACCGGTGTCCGCCAGCCTTGGGTACCCTTTTATAATGCACAATAAGTAAAGGAATATTTTCGTAATAGTCCATGAATGTTTCTGTGGACTCCATGCACGCACGTATTTTTACGGAAACACTTTCACAGCATGGAAGGCATTAAAGTAGCCAAAAGGAGGGCTTCAGGAGGTTGCTCACAGCATACCTTTCTCTAAGACAACATAGGCCTACTCTCCTATTTCACCCAACCAAAAATTAGAATTCACTAAATTATGGATATTTTTCAGCCATATGTTAGTTCCAAAAATATCCCAAAGATAGCACCATTTTGCATCTAAGCAACCTTAAATTAACAAAAATTTCTCAAAGGGGAGGGGGATACCCCTCCCCATGGGCGTCCGCAGAAAAAAATTCAAGGGGGGCAAAATTTTTTAGGGGCCCAACCATTTTACTCCCAGGAAAGAGTTTAGATGCTACTTTTTATCACAGTGTTGACAAAGGCATAGCCAGGAATTTGTCAAGGTGGGGGCGAGGGGGGGGGGCGAAGCGCATAGACAGACTCTCGGCGATCCGCGCCACCATGGGTTGGCGCGGAGCGCAAGAAAATTTTGGTCCAAAATGCTTCCCAGATCGCTGGAAATGGCACTTCCAGGGCCTATTTACCGCATATAAAAAGGGGAAACATTAGCAATATCATAAATATAAACTTTACAAAATAACAAAAATATGCTCGGGGGGCTGCTGGGGCCTAAGTGTTGATATTTTTATTCAATTCCTGTTTTGAGAGTAGAAATTCACACTGATTGAACTGTTAAAAATGTTGATGTTATATTTTCTTCGTTTTTTTCTTTATTTTTTCTTCGTTTTTTCAAGTTTTTGATTTTCCAGGGGGGCAAGTGCCCCCAGGGCGGCACCTTTATATAGTAACAAAAAGGATTCCAAACTGCTGTATACAATCGCAGGGCGCCCAAAAAAGTACAATTTACGCAGACTTGAGGGGGGGGGGTGAGGTGGCATTCCGCCGTCATCTGCTCTACTCCCCCAATCACCAAATCCTGGCGACGCCACACCAGGGAAGGAAGGTAGTATAGCGGAGGGCTTCAGTGCCCCAGCGAATGTAATAATACTTCAGAGCATCTCAAAACATGTTCTTTACTACATTAGGTGTCGAAGAAAGTTGCATCGCCAAGGGGAGGGAACTAGGAGGGCGCGTACCCCCCATGCATGGGTGTAGGAGCCCAAGTTGATGTGGGGAGGGGCTGTAACGACTTGCCCGAAAGGTATAACCCAAAATTTCCGCGCCCTCCAAGCGCGTTCAACATGTTAATGTACATATCATATAGGCATGCATCGGTTATCACACCGCATGTCAATTACATATAATTATTTGCCGTGTTACTACCCTTCCATGCTGATTATAATTTGGGGGATTTCTCTCATAGGGTGGGGTGCATGCATTGTGTTGTGTGATTGCCAGCTTGATGGAGGGGTGTAAGGGTAGAGGTGTCCCCCTCCCCTCTGAAAACTTTTGAAAAATTAGGTGTCCTTACGTACAATCTGGTGCCACATATGCTACCTTTGAAGTAAAATTTGTGTTTAAAAATTAACGTATTTTAGGTACTAAAAGAAAAAAATCGGCATCAGTGAGGGGGCATGGTGCAATGGCCCCCTAAAGACACCACTGATAATCATAATATAAGTTTAGCCATTAAAACACACTGGTGAAGTAATACCGAATATAGGTGCAATTCAAATCAGAACTTTATTTTAATCACCAAGGAAGTTTTTTAAACTATTGATTACCTTTAGCTACATCATAGCATTATTTTTCCTTCTGCAGGTGCACGAAAAATTCTCAGCATATTTCCCGGATTTTCACAAAAAAATATTTGGTTGGGGCTGCAGACCCCAGCCCCCCTCCCCCGCCTCGTACGCCTATGCCCCCGTGAAATAAAAAATATGCACAAAAACAGCGTTGTATAGCGATTTCGATACGAGGACCCACTGTCACTTATCATTCACTCAGCTGGCTAAAATTGCAAAAACTATTCTCTAAAATACACTTTGGGGCGCTCTTTGCGCTCATCTGCTTTTGTGAACATTGTGAAGCACTGCCTTAATGGAAAATGTATTCAGACATATAGGCGGGATTACGTGCGGCAAGGGGGCAGTTGCCCGCTCCCAGACCTTCCAAAACTTTAAAAATAATGAAAAATGAATGGAAGGAAGAGGTACCAGAGGGATTATGAGGGAAGTTTTAATATTATGGTAAATTTTGCAATGTAAAATGAATAAAAACATTAATTTCAAAAATCATAACAAAGCTAGAAAAATTTTTCTGGGCGCGCTTCGCCCGCACCTACAATGAATACTTTCTAATACAGTGGCGGGGCTCAAAGGTGGGGGCAAGGGTCAACTGTTATTGAAAACTTTGCTGGGTACCTTAATTAAAATTTCTTCTAAAGCATGGGGGTTGCCTCCCCCGCCACACTTTTATGACCTGAAACCCTGAAATAAGGGTCACTCAGAGTACTAAATGTATCTCATTACACGCACCAAGCAAGGCCTTTGCATTCACAATTAAGAAACCTACCGTATACAGGGAATCGCGATTCTCAATCAAGTTTTCGGCGTGCTTCGCGTAGACTTAATAGAAGTAGGTGTCTTTTTAATACTGCTGTCTGTAGTAGAGTTTTGTAAAATTACCTAATATACTATATGTAATATGTAATATTACTTCCTATAGGATCAGTACTGGAGTAAATTATTATTTCAAAAGTCTTGAAACCTCTCCTGCTGTTTACCTTCCCCACCACCTACCACCATCCCCATAAAATTGACCGACGGTTACTATCTAAAATAAGGAAGTAATTCATAAGCAATTCAAAGTATGCCTGGGAACGCAGGATTTTCTCTAGAAATGGTCCAGAATGACCGCAAAAGCCATCATATTTAGGAAAAGGTCTCGGGGAGGACCCTAAGTCCCCAGCCTCCTGCTTCGCGCCTTCTGCACGCGCCGTTAAAGGCTTACGAAGATGCAGCCTCCAATGAAAATTGTTTCCCTGAAATTTTTTCACTACGGATGTCCATGGCCATGCCTCTGTAAGAACCACCCATAACAATATTTCATTTATTTTGGAAAGTATTGTACACCATCACCCTCAACCTCTGATCGTCCTTACAAAATTATTTTTCACCGTAATGAAAAATTTCAGGGGGTACCTTGTCTCAGACCATTGACAAAAATGATACAAAAGAAAGAATAGGTGGCTGGGGAAAGCAGGAAAGTCTTTGATGTAATGGATTATATTGCATTACAAAACAACAAAGTGGTGTGTTTTTGGCGCGCTTGGCGCGCACATGTTTTAAATATTGTTTCGTGATTACCTTCTCTAGAACATCTTGCGTGTTTCATTTTCGTACAAACTCTTCGATAATCATAGTAACCACCAACAAACCAAACCTCATTCATCATTAAAATGACTTGTTATTCTACTTGAGACTATAATAAAAGTGGTTAAAATGTGACTCTTCTGATCTCCTTAGTGCACATCCGTTGAGTTATAAAATAGCAAAATTATTCATTGTAATGGTTTTATTTTTAAATACTTCAGCCCACTAAACCTTACAACTCCCACAGCCCACTAAATCACATGCAAGGGATTCTTTATTCCAAATTTTCCCGGCGAGGCTCCGGATCCTCTGCCGTCGATGACCTTCGATGCTATAATGTGAGGGCTTCCTCCATAGTGGCACACCTGGTAATTAGTTGTCTCATCATTAATTCCTACTGGGCAGCATGAGTGGGATTATCGTTCTAAAAAGCCCAACGCCAACCTTAATCCTTCGTCCCTAATCACAACCTCCTCTTCCCTACTCTGAATCATTAAATCGTCAGTCCAAATTAGTCTTTCAAAATGATCGCAGGTAAGAGGGGAATGTATTTCTTACGCTTCATATAATAAAACAGAAAGATGGTCATGAAAAGAGTTAATAAAGGGAAATCAATGAGCTTGAAGAATGTGAAACTTACGACAATGATGTGATGTCTTTGAAAAATCCGAACTTCAAAATCTTAATCGTAGTGAAAAAATGGAAGGGGCTTTCATACACTCAAAAAGCTGAGAAACCTTCTGCCTTTTTTCTCAATTTGGAAAAGAGGAAGTGTACTGGAGGACTATTAATCAGATAAAGTCCTTGGATGGTCTATTGTTAATGATAATAAATCTATTTTGAGCAATGCTTTTGAATTTTCTTGAAGACTTTATAGTGGACGAATATATAAAAGCTAATTTGAGTGAGGTCTTTCAAAATGCTGATTTGTCCCACTTGAATGCGGAGACGGCCACTAATTTAGGTATACCATTTACGACGATGGATATTACGGGAGCGGTTAATAATATGAGAAACAATAAATCCCCCGGTTAAATGGATTAACAATCGTGTTTGTGAATTTTTGTGAAACTTTTTTAGGGAAGACACTTCTCCTTTACTTTTAGTACTTTAACTTATTCCTTTGATATTGGCTGTCTGCCTTCTTTCATGAGGCGTAATGCTATTGTTTTGATTCCAAAGTCAGGTAAAGATAAAATTTGTCGCAAATTGGAGGCCCACAAAATTATATCAGCCTCTCTTGCAAATAGGTTAAAGTATGTTTTAGAAAAATTGGTCCATTCAAATCAACGTGGCTTCATTCCTCACAGTTATATAGGCGAAAATGTAAGAATTTTGTATGACAATCTTATTTCTTCTGATGATTTACAACTTCAGGTCAATTTTAGCAATTGGATTTAAAAAAAGCCTTTGATTCAGTTAATCACGATTTTATAAGGGATGTACTTCCTTTTTTGGGTTTTGGAAGAAATCTCATTTAATGGTGCAAAATTTTATATTGCGACTTCATGTTCTTATGTGCTGGTCAATGGTTTGTTTACGGGAAACAAGTAATGTCTTAAGAGGCTCTAGACAAGAAGACCAGTTTCACCATATTTATTTGTCCTTTGTGTAAAAATTCTTTGGTTGCTGATAAGAACTAACACAAAAATCAAAGGTGTGAACATTCGTAATAACCATTTCAAATTAACCCAATATGCCAATATGCAGAAGAAGCGTGTTTAATATTGGTTGGATGGTCCACAGAATTTGTTAGCTGCTGTTGTGGAAACTTTGAACTTTTTTCCTATATTTCTGGTCTAAACATTAATTATGAAAAAAAATTCTCTCTTCTGTATTGGTAAAGTGAAAGATTCTGATATTACTGTCCACCCAGTTATCACACATTTTCTAATGGATATATCCTTCTGAAAAAAAGCACACCTCTAACGGATATATGCGAAGGAAATGCATTCCTTTGTTTATGGAAATGCATTTCCTCATGGATATAACCCTAACTTTTCATCTAAATGTGATAATGTAGTGGCACTGTCACACGTGCTCATGAACATTCAGGTCTGCGGGATAGCCTGTTGTTAATCCTTGTCGATATTTCCTGTTATCATTAGGGCACGCGCTTAGGTGATTGTTTCCTTGCAAGGATGCAAATTGTATTGTGGGTATGCAGGGTTTTAAATAGGGGTCTCGTGATAACAAAAGAAAAACTTCCCCGGTACTGAATTACTACATAATTAAGTGAGGGTAAAGGATGGCCCAAAAGTGTGTTTACGTATGCGTGAAAAGAAACAAGTTAGTTGCCACGCCGAAGTCAACCCTTGGAGAGGCTCCGTTCCTAGCCTGCACACTAACCTGTGTTTCTGCAGAGGGCTCCGTTTCTACCCCAAATCAGTCTAAAATGGCTCCGTTTCCTAGCAAAAATTGAAGTTGTAGAAAGGCTCCGTTTCTATAGCCTTAAAAGAGAAAAGTTGGCTCCGTCTTTTAGCCAACAAAATTATTGTGGAAAAGAGGCTCCGTCAGTTTTAGTCCAATCATTTTGGCTCCGTTTTAGCCAGAGGGCTTTGTAGTTATGCCGTTATCTAGGAGGAAAGTTGGTGTCGGAAGTGACGAGTCCTGATGTTGTATCGTGTCTATCTGTATGTGTTTTGTAATTTTGGTGAAGTTGTCCCTATTTTGCAACAATAATTTTGTTGGAACTTGACCATGTCACTGATTTAATGTTTCAGGGTCCGACTTTTGGCCATCCTTCTTTACCCAATAACCCACGAAAGCCACCACAAATGTTGTTGGAGGCAGGTTGCTGATGATAGGTGGCGCTAGTCAGGAGTTAGATTTATTCACTTGTCACTTGTCGCAAGTCACGTCAGTCACCCCTGTGCCTCCTTAGAGAGACCCAATGTCGTGAGTTTTTTCGTAATCCTTGCTGAATTTTGCATTGCCGCATGATTTTGTATTATCAATCCTTTGGTTAAGCAATTTTTTGCAGTGACATACAGGAGTTGGTTAATAACTGTGATTATGACACTTAGATTGGGACAATTTTTACGAAGCATGAGCCCAGTCTTTACTTAGCCTAAGCTGTTAGAGTGTATGTTGCTTGTATGTGTTAGGGAGCCGTGTGATTCCCTGAGTGGAGCATATAGGGCTTCGCATAGGCCTATTAGTGGCATGTGTGGTGTATTGCCCAATCGTTTGGGTTACTAGTTTAGACAAGATGTATGCATGTGATCTGTGAATTTGATGAAGGGGTTTATCTACTCTATTACTAAGTTCCTTCTTTCATTGTAGTTAATGATGGGATGTTGCCCTGGCGGTAGAGATTGTTGGGGTATTAGAAGCTGGGGCAGTCAGCTTAAAGCAGTATAGTGAATTAGTAGTTGATGTTATTGTGAAGGGTCGAAGGGTATCTGAAGTTTACTATTAACTTAATATTGTTATTGTTTATACTTGATGGGGGATATTTGTTGTGTTTATCCATTTTAGGTTGAACCATCATCATCATCAGCAGCAGCATCGTGGTCATCGTCAACACTATTATTGTAGTACAGTAGGTACATCAGCTTAATAGCCGTCAATGTCATCGTTGGTTCAGCAGATGCGTTCAATACATGGTCACAGGAATTTAAGAGATCTTTCGTTTGTGTTTTTCTTTTGCCGATCTCTGCTCATTCGTCGGAGGTTACTAGGACAGTAGGGGCTTTGAATGTTACACCGCCAACAAATGTATCAGTAGCAAGAAATAGTCAAGAGAGGAAAGCCTCACCCCACTGGGAAGCTAACCTACCGCGACGGTCCTTCTTTCAAACGCCACCATCATTCACCCCAAAGAGTCGCGTCACATTCGAGTAGACAACCGTAGCGTGAGATATGACATGTGTAGTAGGGTACTGTGATAGTGTTTGGAAGCAAACCAGGTCAGCGGTCGGGTGCAATTTATGCATATGGGGGAGGAGTATCTGAGTATAGGGTCATCTTAGTATTAAATTTTGTATTTTTTTTCCTTTGTATTAAACATGTGTATTCTGGTGTGTATCTAATTTTTTTCGTAAGTCAAATATATTTTTGTATGTATTTTGATAGCATTTAACATGTATATGTGAATGTTGCGCAATAATCACGGTTGTGAACTTAAAGCAAGGTATGTTTTGTCTTTGTACGTGTCTGCCAACTCCACTCCGTCACTGTGCCTGTGTCATCGACTTCCTACGCGCAGGGTTTAACCTTGTGACAATTACCTACCCTGATTTTAATCATTAATATTGGAAATTTCTGGCTATTTTAATTTTCTTGCCATTAACTTTTCTAAAAATTTTGAGAAAATGATTAATCTGAATTTTTATTAAGTCCTGATTGATATTCAAAGGAACATATCTTTCTGAAGACGATCTTTGACTTTAATTGGAAAAATTACAGTCGTTAAATCTCTTTTCATTCCTAAGTTAATTCACTTTTTTTCTTGTCTACTAAACCCAACTGATGACATGATTGCTACATTTAAAACCTTATTTTATAAGTTCATTTGGAATGATAAAACAGAGAGAATAAGGAGAATTTAATTAAGTCAGCCGTACAAGTATGGAGGTTTTAAAATTATACAAATTAAAGAATTAATGTATGCGTCCAAACTCTCCTTGTTGAGACGTTACCTTCAGTGAGGGAAAAGGAAATGGCAACATTTTGTTAATACTTCAGAGGTTTGGGGGCTTCGTCACTGGACCTCACCGTGCCGTCCTCCTTGACCGGCCACCAATAGGGTGGACCCCGGGCGGCAGGTTGGCAAAGGGGGCGAGCTGACCTTCAGTAGCACCTTTGCGATTGTGATGAAGGGTGTACGTCCACAACTTATTTGCAGTCATCATCAGCCAAAACATTAAGCATTTTGAAAAACACATGAAGGATACAGGATGTACTTTAGAAATGGACCAGAATAGCCACAAAACGTATTCAGTTTAAAACTTCGTCTGCTACACCTTACGAGTATGCAGCTTAATTCTGTTGAAAACAGCTTGTCAATGGCCTTGGACGCCGTTGGTCATGTCCATGTATGAACTACTCACATTGATAGCGTGTCCTTGATGGAGTATACTTGTATCTCCAACAGTTCAAAAATGTTGTGGAAGGTTTATAATATCCTAAAATAGTGAAACACATCGTCATTCTTCATCTAAGCTCTAAGTTTTTCTTAAAATTTCCAAAGGAGAGGGAATCTCTAATGTACTGGTAAAATGGACAAATTAGGAACATCCCAACATCCCAGCTCCACCCAGCTTCACCTTACAAGGACTTGAACTGTTGGCAGGATTCACTCGAGAGATGGCGGGTGGGCTCAGCTAAATAAACTTCCTGTTCTCTTAGTAAAAGTCATACCGACTTTATCGTGGGAGGATCCTGAGGGGGTTGCGACGCCCTGACCCCCACCCTCCCCCAGATTTCCCGATGTGCGGTTTTTTCAAATCTGCATGCCCTTTTCTCTCTTAAGCAAAAAAGACAAATTCACATCAAGGACAAAAAACGAAAAGAAAAGTTTCCGAATTGCGAGGAAAGTTCGATCACCCGATCCATCATTAGTCAGTTTACCTCTAATACCAAAGCTACACGTTGCAGATATTTGAAATAATGACTCCGTAGCTGAAAAGTGCTATTTCCGCCAATTTGCCGGGCATTTTTGAAATTTCCTGACAGGCCTTCGTTACGCGCCCGGATGGTGGCGCTCCTAGTAGCGTACTAAAAGGAGCAGCGCGTACCAGCCTTGAAATGAGGTTGTGACACAGCCGAAGAGTGCTTAAAGCACTGCATAAAGAGAATTTCTAATCATACAATCAATTCAAAGTCCAAACATATAGCATTGACGTAAAAATCTCAGGGATAAAGGGACATGCTCATTACATTTCAACCTTTGGGGAACGGCCCATGTAATCATATCCCCAATGTTAGGACCGTAGATTACTTCGTACTTCTTCAGGCCAACTGAAGATTGTATTTGAGGCTGATCAGTACAAGCACCTTAGTCAAGTTTTCCAAGAGTCTACAGAATATGTTCGACATAATGCCGAACATTTTCGATGTGCATCGAGTGCTGTAGAAATTCATTTGGGCTTGCTTTCATATCTGGGATTCAATAGCTAGACGGAACCCATTACCATGAAACCTAAGCATACTTAGCCAGTTCATACACGGCTTTGAAGTCAGATAAACGGCTGTAGATCTTTCGGGAGAGTTGTAAATGTGAGTGCATGTCACTCTTGTTTTTAGAGGTTTATTCGTTGTTTTTCAGTATTGTATGGGTCAACCTGTGTAATGAGTGTCATACGTGTGAGACAAAGATTGAAAATGTGTCCTCTTCATGATGGACCCCTCAAAAAACACCCTGGATCCGCCCCTGTCCTATTGGAAGCAAAACAAAGTCGGCTAGTAAACTGTTACCGACAGAAGGCGTTTTAGTCCGGCGCGCAACCGTCTTCGACTGGACAACCGATTTTGATGACAAGCTCAGGCCAATCGAGAGGAAAGCCGCAGTGCAATGAGTAAAAAAACATCTTCCTCGAGAGAAGGATGAGAGGGATTCGAACCCAAGTACCTGTGAAACATTAGTGAACGACAACAAGCTTTTTTTCCAAAAGTCCCCTGACTCTCTGGCGAAGAGCCAGGGGCGAAAACCAAACAATACTCCCGAAGGAGTTCTGCTCCCCGAAGGAGTAACAACGTCCCCAAGGGACAAACATTGACTTAACTGACACCACCTGACAGTGGTCCCGTTCTAGACTGGCTGAACAGAACGACAACAAGTGTAAACCACTCTGTCACCAGAGCACTCATTTACTTTATGAGTAGCAGGAGGTTCCTGCTCCTGTATACTAGGAGCTTAGGTGGATTACTCGACTGAATCAAAGTGTTGGAGTCGTCAAAGCCTAGTGTAAACATCAAACATTAAGAGCGACCTCCTTTTCTGACAGGGAGCTCATAATATAAACAAACTAGTAAGCACTGTCAAGTTTGCGAAATGTTCAGTCCTTCATAACTGGTTTCAATCCTTCTCTTGTATGGAAATTGCCACCACGGCATGGTCACTTCCATTAAGCCCAAAAGGAAACCGGCAATCAACTTGTAGTTCGCGTGATCCATAAGACTACTCAATATGAAAGCTATTATCGACAGGCCAGGACGGGATTTGATGTCTCAGAGTGGGGGCAATTCGGGTGAAAGATTTAACGGCGTCGAATAGGCCCTATGAATCCTCACAAGTTGGCGTGGAGACAGTGGAACGCCGTGAGGCAGGTGCAGTGTAGGGGCAATAGTTCGGTGGTTACCACGAGGTGAAGCTCTCTGATGCCCTGTGCTATTTATAAAATTAATGCTAGTACGGTGTAACCTTTTAACTGTTACCAAATGACGTTGAACAGAGGCGTCGATTTGATTTTGGAAGTGGGAGATATCTGGCGTAAAACGTCTCTCCTATCCTGGTGAGGAGTCTAAGAGGAGAGGGCCCAGATGCAAAATTTGCCCAAATGTTTCAATGTTTGGGGTATACTATGAAAATTGGGGGTATACTTCATTGGCCAAAGGGATGCAGGCTCAGCCAGGGGTTGGATTTGCCGACATGGGGGCTAAGTGTCCTGACTGGGGGCCAGCTACTCTAAGCCCCGACAGATGCAATGGGTTGCCGAAATGATGCCGAACTCAAAATATAAGGCGCGCTAAGCGCGCCGAATCAATGGGGTTATAGTGAAAAAGATTTCATATTTTTGTTTTCATTAAGAAAGTTGAAAAAGTTTGGGTTATTATTGAAGAATCTGCCCTACTTAAGAGCAAACCAAGAAATTTGATAGGGCGACTACATGGTCTTCGTCGGGGAGTACATTCTTTATCTTACTCATTAAGGCTCCCAGACGAAACTGAAAAATCTTTTTTCTTACAAAATATGTTTGCCACGATGGTGAGGTTGAAAAAGGAATCTTCCAAAAGATAGGAAAAAGAGGTTAGAACTTCGCAACGTTGCATTTTCGTGTTTCTCTAGAATCACGACTACAATATTTGTGGAACCTTTAACGTTAAATAAATCCAATATGTTTGAAATGGCGGGCGTTACAGCTAGATAGAACTGAAGACAGAAGCATGGGTAGGGCTCGAAGTGTTTCTGAATGTATAAAAAGAATTGTTACAGAACTTACTACCTATACGGACCTGTACCTGATAAAGAAACATGTGGAATACTTTCTGAGAACATCTATGTCTTCACCAGTACACGCCTACATGTAGTTTTTTGGTTACCTCACTTTTTAGTTTCAGGTCACGAAAAGTAGGGGGGGGACAAATGTGTAAGCGTCCCCCCCCCCTCAAAAAAGTGAGGTTACATGTCCCCCGGCCGCCTAAATCGACGCCCATGACGTTAGTGAAATAAACATACCACACTGAAAACCCCGATTTCACCTTTTTCATTGCAATAGCCCCCAAATTGGTCTAACGACCAGTGGAGTTGTTGCAGGGGAGGGGGATCGTTTAGTGGTGAGAATTGGCACGATTTTCGTGGACTTTGGGGACAATAAAGCTGTAGTCAAGATATTCCACAGGAATTAATAATGAAACAACTCGCTTGCCGAAAAATAGCATTTAAAAGACATTTTAAAAATGTTTTCTCGTGTAACTATTCAAAAGCCATCCATTTTATCAAAATCCCTTCTGAATATCTTTGAGTGTCGTTGCCATCAATTTTTATCGTTTTTTTTCAAAGGTCTGAAAGAAAGTTTAGTATCTCTTACCTATATTTAATCCCATCAAAGTACAAGCTAACAACAAGTTGGGTTAGCGTACATTCACTCATCATTCTATTTAAGTGCAAACTTGAACCCCGTTCTAAATACAGATCTTGCAAAGTATTCATAATGCAAGGTTTTATTTGGCAATCACAGATTTTACATTGTCACACATTAAAAATTCCTGTAAATTAACAGACATTTTACAGTTTTTTTTTCTTATTTTTCATAAATATGCTGTTATTTAACCATTATTCATGTTGTATATATCACAGAATTAAAAAAAAAAATTATTTAACATGAAGGTTCGGGGTGCTTTTCTAAACATTTGCACTTTGAATGATTAGGAAATACCGATCTATAAAATTTGTACATATAAGTTTGTAGCTTTATGATGTTAGAAACATCAAAATTAAGTGGAATGGGCTATTTTATATTATTAGATTTTAAATGATTTCTTCCTCATTTTATAATGTATTTTGGGTTTTTTTATCAGGAAGAAAAATAATAAATTATTTATCTTGCTTGAGAAAAATTACACTGATATGTTATAGAATTTATTTGTACTATTTATTTTATAAATAATTATTATACCATTCAAGAAGTGTAAATTTCCAAGCAAGTATAAAATTCCATTGATGTACATAATAAACAAAATTGACCTGTTTTGAGAGGAGTTACGTCTCTAAGGGGGACCAGGGGCACGTGTCCCCCAACGCTAGCTGTGCCCCCACGTGTGGCTCTAATGAAATTTGGGGTATGAAAAAAAGATTATGCACAAACAAACCATTCACACAGATCTCGATATGAACAAGAGAACCCACTGTATTAAAGACATGCACTGTGTTAGACATGCAGCTAAAATTGTACATAATTTTCTCAAAACTACAATTTTGCGGAGCGCTTCGAGCGCATCTGTTTGTTAAACTATGTGAAGGACCGCCTTACTGGGAGATAAAATCCACAGCTATTGTTTCAACATCTATTTTGAACAGCTATGGGACTACCCTGGCCGTGAGTCCTCCTCTCCCTTTAATACAATTCTAGTACATCGATTATATTTTAGGCAGAGTTATGTTCAAAAACTGTAAAAAAAAATGCAATTTTGGTTGCCTTTTTCAACGCGTTTCCAATAAGTAAGAGGATAATTAGTCTCAGAGGATAGTGACCGTTTGTTTCAAATACCGGTGCCCTCAGATTTGCAAGGGGGACTTTGCTCTCCTGAACCCTAGCCGAAGCGGAGCCAATCCCCACAACAGGGATCATACAGTGGTATGATACCTCCAAAAGAAGTATAAGAACTTGCATGAAATTTTCATAGATGCTCAATACCGAAATTATCTGGTCACTTCGCGCGTGCACCAGAGATGATCTCAGTGGGAGCTAGCCACCCTTTTTCATTTATTGCTGAAGAAAATTCAGGAAACACGTCTGTCGAAATTTTAATTTTAAGGCACGCAAAGCCCATTGAGCCGTATCCAAGGGCTTCTTTTTCCAAATATTCCCCGCTAGTCCGCAGCCGTAGACAGGTAGATGTACCTTCAATGCTCTAACGTTAAGGCTTTCCCTTAGTGGCATACTTGGAAGGTAGTTAACTCAACATTAACTCCTATTTGGCATCTTGAGTGGATTTATTTTTAAAAGCTCAATGCAAATTTTAACATGATTCGTCGTCCTCACTTACCCCCGTCCACTTACCCACCCCCCCATCATTAAATCGTTAGTGCGAGTAAAACTAAAAACTAAAAAAAAAAACTTGGCCAAAGTTGTTATTTTTATTGTTGTGTCCTGTTTAACGTGCATCGCCAGTGACATTTTGGAGATAGATGCTTCATTCTAATTGTCACAATTTATAAATACTCAAGTGCCTCCTGCGGCTTCGTCCCCTGGACTCCAATGGAGCGTTGTCCATGGACCCTACGGTGGACCCCGGGGCCTACCGTCTACAGGAGACCGCTGCGTGTGACTGCGACACCTCCAGTGATGCTCAGTTCTGCATTTTGATGTACTCCTCCGACGGAACGCTTGCCCTCCGCCCCCCCCCCCCCCCGCTTCAGAAAAGTTTGGAGACTCCACTGTTTGAAAGGATCGCTCCACTGTCTTTATTCTTTCATCATGTGAATTAAATGTATCAAGCTGAAAAGCTAAAACGTTTTTCACGTGACTACAGGGGAAGTAACTGATCATAGTATACACAAATGAGTTTCTTATTTTAAAGGAGCTGTTTTAGATAGACATGTAATCTTTGTTTATTTTAGCGTAACAATTCTCTAAATGTTATGCAGTGAGTCTTCAAGAAATTTGTCTTTACAGAAATTGTTTGCAAACTAATTACAAAAGAATTTTTGTAATTTAACATATTTTCTCAACAGTACAATCAGTGCGCCAGCTAAGACCCTAATCAGAAGACAGAGTAGGCTAGTACTGGGTATGGGGTTTTGGTGGGCAGAGATATGACAAAGGTGGCGCCAAGGGGTGGGAAGGATGGGGGCCATGCCCCCACGTCGAGGAAAACTACCACCTACCGTCTGGAAAATTTTCGAATTTCGTCGAGGAGCCTTAATGGGCACGATGAAGTAATCCTCGACAGTTAGGCTACCAGTCGCCCCTTCGGACTTCTTGATAATGCTATCAAGGAAGGCAGGTTCTGCAATAAAAATATAAGATTTTAAATTTATTGGATAAAAAGCCAAAATTTTCCCAGTAAAACCCCAAATTTTCCCGTTCACCATCCTTTTGGCCTTTGCCGGGGCTTCGTGTTACTGTCCCCGTGGGGGAAGATTGGCCCCCGTCGGGCAAATCCTGACGGCCACCCCTGAAACAGAGGCTGTTTCTAAAGAGAGTGAGTACCCAACCTACTTTAGGACACAGAAGGCATGGCCCGGGGAGAAATTAGGGATACTGCAGTCATTAAAGTTAACTAGCATTCAAAGAATAAGGACCTAACTTCTGAAATTCTCAAGTTAAGCAATTTCAAGCATGATATCGGTGAGACGCGATCGAATACAAAGTAAGGGGAGTGCCAACCTAAATTTATTAGAATTGCTCCCCAGACCAATCATTTGAATGCCCTCTTACTCACTTTGCCCGACCATGCTCCCGCCTGGACGTACAGTCCATATAGCCCTACCGCACTTCTCTATATACGAACCACGGTTGCAAGAATGTGCTTAATTTGGAACAGCCTCCGTCTAGGAAACAATACTCTTGATCTAGACTACATGAGTCCCCGGCCAGCAAGCAAGTTTATTTGTCCCCTCAAAAAGGATCCAACTCGTCGTGATTCAAGTTTCTCCGAGAGATATTGTGTAACAAGTTGACCCGTTGACCCACTTACTACGGAGAGTGCTGTAATGTGATACTCAACTTTAACCACGGCCATCTCTCGATTCAGCTACCCTTGAAAACAATCCTAATTGACCTTTCTAGCGTGAATGACAGGTGAAGCCGCAAATCATCTCCCTTCCACTTGAAATATGCTTATGCATAGAAAGAATAACAAAGCACCCTCTGCTTCCATTGAGTTGACATGATCAGATGTCTTAGTTCGACGAACGTATCTCCGCAACCAGTGGACCACAGCCCACAGGTAGGCTGTTGAGCGCCATCCGGTGGGCCTCGAAGTCGGCCAGAAAAATTATACAAAAGTAAATGTCTTTATTTCTATCACTATTTTTAGTAAAGTTTATCTCAATTAACACATGGAATTTTAGTAGCAGTCGTTGCTTAGAAACGAAATTTGCCTCATAAAATGTAGATGGGACTTACTCCATTCATTATCCAGTCAATGGTTAAAGCTGGTCCCCGGGTAATTTCAACAATGCAAAGTAAGCCTCGAGTTACAAACAGCTGAGAACCTCTGGTTCAGAGGGTGACTTCAAATAGAACCACTTGATAATATCTTCTTCCGTTGGTCAGTATTTTGTAGAAGAATACATTGGAAGTGCAAGGCCTTTGAAAGAAGACTTTCACCAGCAAGAATAGCCTGATATATTAATGTTCTGTAGAATAGTTAACCTTTCTCAAAGAAGCTTTGGAGTGAGATATCTAGGGTGCACTCAAATCAAACTGAAGAATATCGCCGTCCTTCCCTATAACCAGAAAAGAAAGTTGTTTTTCCTTTCAACTAGGGAGCTGCCCAGGGACGCCCCTTTGCTTTGCCTAAATTTATACAGTGGTTGATTTCAAGCTAAGTTCAACTTGGACTGCTGGGTTTTGTGTATTGTGTTTGCGTGCATTTTGGGGCGTGGCATGGCTTGACCAAGCTTATCAGTAACAAATTTAATACGCAAGGGAGGCCTATGTAGTTGTCCAAATGTCAGCCTGAGAATGATTTTAGCCTAGATTCATTTTCAGTCATGAATCATTGAATCAAATCTGACTCGCTCAGAATTCATAAAACAGCTGCCTTTGATTTTGCATATTTCAGGTTCTCTTGAGGAATTTCCAAAAGGTGGTTCGATTTCGGAATGTCAAGGGCATTACCGGGGTATCATACTTGACATCGCAGACAACAGAGCATTTGTAACAGTTAACTCTTGTTGAGAGAAATGTTTCCGTGGTGGCTGTCGGTGTTTTGTGAACAGTGATATAGTCTCTCGTCAAAGCAAACAACGGCAGAGCCGGCCAAAGTTCAGATTCTTTGCCTTTACGAGGTTCAACGTGACGTGCCTGCCACGGGCAGATGTTGGAGAAATCGACTTGAGTTTACTTGCTGGCAATACTGTTCCAACGTGTTTCTAACTATACCATTCTACGGCTTTATACCAGTTTAGTTGTTTAGAATAAGTGAAAGAGACTGTAATTCTGCGAAATTTGATGACAAGCTGTAGTGATAATTCATATCACGTTCAGCTAAAATGTGACAGGTAGGAAGAAGGACACCAGAATCAGTTGTGTATAAATTACAATGGCCTATGTGAGGAATGAATTTCGAGTGTACGATGCGGCGAAACCGTCTTGACGGACTGAAGTCTCTCGGATCATTTGGAACAATGATAAAGTGAACGGCACAAATATATAAGAGTTGGTACTTTCGCTCCACACGAATGACTGACTAAAAACTACGTAGGCGTGTTCATCGCATGATCAGTGTAGCCTCAGTAAAGACTGGCAAGGACAGAAGAGAAGGATGTGTTTTATCTTTTGGAACTTAAACTCGCAAGCCTGAGCCTAGAACAACCCCAAACTTTGTAAAAAAGTATAAATACATGTTGATTTGCGCTTAGAGGATGTTTATTCATATCTGACGTACTCTAGATGTCTCGTTCTTCTTGGAATTCCTTGTTGGTTTTCTTCTAGGGATTAAGTAACGTTTTAATCATATACTGGATTCCCCCTCCACTATCCGTCTCAGTCCTCCGAGTCCGTGAATAGGACTCACGTGGAAACTACTTAAAGCAGTCCAATAGCCATGTTTAGACTGGGTATGTAACTTACTGACGATTCTATAACGGTATTCCAGGCACGTAGTTTCGGAGGAGCGAGCAGGGTATGATGATACATTGCGCAATTCGGTTGAATCTATTAAAAGCCAGTCTGCCAATTCCCGTTGACGGGTTTGCCGTCCGTTATAGTACGGTTTTATGACTTGCAAATGATGATATAAATTTATATCAATTAATTCGTTTGTGGTATTAGTACTTACTTCATAGTGATTATAATAAGTTGAGTTCTGTATGGAGATGAACGCTTCCTCTCTTTTACACTCTGCTGGCATTAAATTAGCATGAATTGTCACTTTGTTTCTGTCTTACCCGCTTTTTTTTCTCAAAACGTGCTACTGTCAGAAAAAGCTGGTTATGTATGGAACTTATTGACAGATGTTCAGTTTGCATTACATAGCCTACATCATGATAGCCTAAAGAGCTACCCGACGCTGGTTTGGGAACTTCTTTAGTTGTGGAACTGGTTGCAACAAAGGTAGCCACAACTGTGTAAGATTAAAACGTTTGCCTGAATTTTCACTGCCATTATATACGGAATTCACTGCTAGTGGATATGTAGTAGGCCTGTGTCACTGCTCTTCAGTGTAACTATGAAGCGAAACGGGTGATATGATTCCCAAGAACTCTATTTGTCTTAACCAACTACCAATTAAGGCTCTCTATGGAATGACTTTTCAACGACTCCATTTTCCTAGTAACTGCATTTATGAAGGAAGTTCAAGGTCACGGTGATTTCAGTTTGAGTGATTTTGGATATGTAGCGTTAGTGGTGCGTTTTAGTGGGTCTTGACTGGTGAACCAGTTGAAAGGGAATGAAAACTATCTCTTGAAATGCCATCTTTTTTTATTCGTTTCTGTGAACCTTTAGAGCAGAATGGAGGTCACGTCAGTTTGAAAGTATTGTGATTTTTCTGTGCAACCATAAACACGGAGCTTGCATGGATGCCTCGGCGTACACGGCCTCGATCATACCCGTCGTCTGTAGGGGAATTAAAGGAACAAGACACAGCTCGTGCTGTGGCCGCTGCCGAAGCCGCCGCTGCTCTAGTTCCGAAACCCCCTTTGGAAGAAGAGCTAATAGAAGACGGGTGCGAGAAGCGTATCACATTCCCAACGCAGGTCAGATTTCATTCTGCAGTACGTCAAGAGGACAACATAGAACTGTTCAAAATTTTGCAATTAAACGGAAATTTGCTGGATATAAATGCTGTAAACCACCAGAGAGTTACGCCTTTACATCAGGCAGTGATCAATCGAAATTTGGATACAGTTAAGATTCTTCTCTGCCACGGTGCTGACTGTAATATCCAAGACATCCGGGGGTACTCTCCCCTTCATTCCGCTGCGTCGAGTGGTTTCAAGCAAGCTGTTAGTCTGATGATCGTATTCGGTGCCGACTTATCTCTGTTAACTCGTGACGGACAACTTCCGGTAGACGTGGCAAAAGACATCAACACATCAAATTTGTTGGTGACTGAAATGACGCGACAAATCCAACACGAAATTTTAATAGATCAGTACGGCTTCTTGTTTAGAGGAATTGAGCAATGGCAACGTTTTTCAGCGTTTTGTTACAAAATTGCCTTTATTTCGTGGTCATGGGTGAAGGATTTTGCAATCGAAATATACGAACGTTTAAAAGCAGAGGACGCCGTGAGTTAAGGAGTAATTTATTTAAGCCTTTTTCAGACCAGTGGCCTTATTGTATTCACTTTATTTATATAACTTTGAACACGTCGGTGGCTTAGCGTATTTACCTACTTTGTCACCTTTAACTTTTAGTGGGTACTATTGGTGGCGCCATAATTTGCACGACTGGGACCAAAGATCCCCGACGATAAACCCGAATCCCCGAAAACAGCGACGGGTTGCCGGAAGGACGCCAGCTGAATAAGATTTCTCCTGATGAGAGGCTAGCTTTCCCTAGCCCCTTTCCACCTGGTGCACAATTGGTGGGCATTTTCTGTCGACTTTACACGTCATAAAATAAGTTGAAGACGATAGTATTCCACATGCAAATGATGGGTCTTGTGTTGTTAGTAGCTTTTTATTTGTTCCCAAATATTGCAGTATACATGTATTCAAAAAAATAAAAAATTAAAAATGTAAGTTTAACACTGGATTTCCAAAAGTAATATTTGACAAAATCTTGCCATCATCCAGTACTACATATATATGCGTAGGAAAAGGGCGGGTGATCGCCTTCACTCTTGAGATTGTGGGGGCGAACATTACCTTCGTAGCTAGTGTCGAATGTGTACTCCTCTTTTGGCGTACATATACTTTACGAGTGCTGCTAATGTAGGTGCAGGGGTAATACACGTTTTCCGGTGGCACGAGCGAACACCCTTTTTCGCCCCTGCACTCTAAATATTGGTATTGATATTGCCTGCAACATGTAAACATTGTTTTCCAATGTATCCACATTTTTTTCCTGTACATCACATACAAAGGGCATTAATGATTAAATTATTGAAATTTTTTCGCCCGCTTCGCCCACGGTATTGTCTCTTCGTTGTCCTTCCGGGCCTACGAAACGAAAGAAGGAAGGCTCAACCTATTCATGGGAAGCAGTCATGGGGGGACGGGGGAACATGTTCCCTCCAAATTTTTTATTAGGGGACATAATATCCAATGTCGGCAAATATTTAGAGGTATGCAGACAAAATGAATGTTGTTACATACATTTTCGGTATGAATAATTGTGATATTAGCCTAATAATGGCAGCTGGGGAGAACTTTAGATCATAGCCTTTATGTGATTTGTGACCTCTAGAATGCACCAAATCGCTTGGCTTCCAGGGTCTTCCCCCCTGGATCCCATCAGGGGACCTATGGTGGTCCCCTGTACCAGTGGTGTAGCTACGGGAGGCATGGGCACGTGCCCCCCCCCCACGACAAACACTTGCCACCCCAGGTACCCCCGTGGAAAATTTTGGAATGCATAGTTCTGTATGTAAGCCCTATAGAGAGGGAGAGAATTCAGAAATTGTGCCCCCCCCAGGAAAGGTTCGTGACCCCCGTGCCCTCTGCTTAAAAATCCTGGCTACGCCACTGCCCTGTACCCCTGGCCGGAGGTGCAAAGCGTTCACGCAAGCAGATGTCCCACCAACAATTTTGACAGATCGCCGCCCCTGCATCTGTCTGATGAAATATATGGTGACGAATATAGTACATGGGTTTACATGTTTAAGAGAAGTCCCTGCCTACATGCTTAGCCTATATGCTGTAATTTTTGTTGATTGTTTTCTTGACATTTCAAATTCTTATCACATGTAAAAGAAATTTACAACCACTAAGTTCATTAGCTAAGAGTGCATGAAAAATACCCGGCCTGCAGGCCGTAGGCCCATATAGCCAGCATTTGGAGAGTCCATTGACCTGGCCCGCCCTACTTTTGTAACACCATTACCAGGGGTAGCACAAGGGGGGACAGGGACAGTGGTGCCCCGCCAGAGAATTTTCCAATTTCTCTCGGACCCATAGTCAAGATAGTGGATGCGATAAATTGTGTAATCCCCGACGGCGATCAGTGGCCCGACGGTTTACCTTTTGCCATGGGCGTGGATCATGGGGGATGGGGGGACGCGTCCCCTCACTTATTTGGAAGGGGGAACATCTCCAAAAAGTCCCCCTCACTTTTTCAAAATGATGAAAACTAAAACTGTGATGAATAGGATTATAACATAGGCCTCGATTACGAATTGACACTACATTTTAAAAGCTAAATTGCGCCCAAATATGGCACCATTTGCCATAAAGACACCTTCTAACTTCTTTTTTTTCAAAGGGGAGGGAAACACCCCTCCCCTTAGACTCCTCCCCCAGGACGGCGATTCGCAAATGGTGAAAAGTCCCCCCCACACACACACACACCTTTGGAGATGGATACACGCCACTGCCTCTCAAGGAACAAAAACCCTTCAATGTGAACACACAATTCTGGCGCGTTTTGCGTGCTGTAGAGTTTCTTTGCTTCCCTTTAACTAATAATTTGCTTTCATGTACGTGCAGTAAAGCTAAATGACCTACACTGTGCCTACATACTTAGTTGTCCTACACATTTTTTGTTGTTGTAGTTGTTAATGTTGTAACGTTCATCCTCCATTGTATACTTTACTTGGTCTCTTGTGCGTTGGGCACGATGCAAAACTGGTCATCCCCTATCGAGGCGGGTTTTATTTTTGCTCACTACCAATACAGATTTTTCTATATGTATTTCAAATTTTGGCACCCTTCGCAGTTCTACAGCCCACACTTTTAAAAGCACTACACATAGAGCAGGATATAGGAACCTGCCCTATGGCACTACATCAGTACTGTAGTAGCGCTACGGAATAGGCTGTGTCAGCTAGGCACGACAAACATGGCCGCTCGTGGCGAAATAGCGTTATGTTTTCATTACTTTAAGATATATTTTCTTTGTTCCACAAAATCTGTTGGTTTCCTGCCAGCGCGGATCCAAGCCCCCCCCCCCTTTTCGCCACATCAACAATAACAAATACGCGAAAATTGGCATACTTAACCTAGGAGAAATGGAGAATATTCAAGGGGCTTTCAGTCCACCTACCCACCCCTCCCCCCCCCCTTTTCGAAATGTCTGGATCCTCGCCTGTCCTGGACAATAAAATGGTAATTTTCTCGTTCATGAACACACGTAAGGAGATAAAATGTAATAAAAACAACACCAGTTTGTATCTAAGCCCTTCAAAGAGCAAAATTTTCGAAAGAGAGGGGCACACTCCCTCCTCACAGATCGCTTCCCAAGGACGGTCGACTTCAGTGTCCAAGTAGTCTTACACTGGAAAAAATACCTATCCTGCATTATGCTTTAACGAAACGTTATTGACCTTTCTTTTGGAAGTATACTAAATTTCTGCAGCATGAGATCTCAAAATGAAGAATATTTAGATGCACTTACAAAGTCTGGGCACTTTGTGGGAAGGGCCGCTGCTGCAACCTGGAAGCTATTTTGGGAGAAAATTTTCATGTTGCGCTACGCGCCAGCAGTGATGGCGCTCCGATTAGATCACAAACCCTTCAAAAGGCCACTGAACATACATTTTCATTTCGCTCCGCACTTCAAAATACCTTGCTAGACCTATGGAGCTATGTGATATGGGATAGGGCCTAAGTAATGGTTCTTATGAGATAATTTGTGTGGACTATTCATTATTGGACATTATCAATACGTTTTCTGAGCAGAAATTTAAAATATGTCATTTCTTACACGGAGAAATTTCTATTTTCTAAGAGCATTATACCTTGTGTACAATGCATCGAAAATTTGTTTCCTTTCGCAGTCCTCTTACGGCCTTAGGCTTTTAATTCAGTCAAGTGACATTAGCTTACGTACATAATCAATAATTTAACGGCAATTTGGCGCGACACAACGTATACATGCTGGGTTAGAATATTCGTGACACATACCAGCACACTTTCCAGAACACTATCCTAGACTTTTTCGGTATTTCATTGACCCTATTTTGTCTAGAGATTGCAAAACAACCACCCACGGGTGACCCACACATGTATATATATTCTCATTTATGCAAAATAGATAGGCGTAAGGAGCTCGATGCTGACGTTTTGATTGTTCCAATAGCCGGTTTCAGTTGAGGTTTAGTGTTAGACATGTGGTTGAAGTACGGGTACTTGTACAAAAATTAGCTACACATCGACAAGTTCAACGTTCTCGCATTTGTTTGTTATCTTCACAAACTGTAAGCGGATGTTGTATAAGGACGTTAATCATCACCTTTCTTCCGAGGTAACATAATGTCAGAATGTGCTTATATTCCATGTGGTGGCGGCGGATTCATTCGAAAAGCAAAGGGGGACAACCATGACAACAGAAATGTCTAAAAACGGCCGTCGCCTATGGGGTATTTTCCGTAACAATTACATTCGAGGAAGAAGGGTGGAATAATTTTTACCATATCGTAAAAGTGGAGATCATGCCCCCACACTTGACCACCGTTTGCGTCGCCAGTGCCCATAGGCATACGGGGGTCTGGGAACAGGGATAAGTTTTGTCCGAATTTACAATTTTGGACCAAGTTGCTCGAATTTTGGCCCGCAAAAAGCGCATAATTTACTTTCTTGGCTGCCTGTCTCATTTGCCCCAATGGATCCACTATTTTTGCCTGAATTGGGAGGGCATATGTCCCCCTGTCCCCCTCCCCGCCTCGTTGGCTTATGCCAGTGCCATATGCGTCTTCACTACCACTGTTTGGAGTCATTTCTCCAAACATTGGTGCAGATCCTCAGAGGGCATAAAATTAAAAAAATATAAAAATGAAAAATAAACACCCTATTGATGACAGCAATGAATCTGCCTGAAGCTATCATGATTCAGTCTGATTCATGTCACGTTTGGCAAGACGTGCATCAACTTAATTAACATATCGATCAATTCTCGAAAAGCTTTGAATTTTATTTGGGTTATCGTGGTTTTGAGAGTATAAAAAGGTAGGTTAAATTAAAAGGACTATGAATCTATCAAAGCATTTGTGAGAAATCGATAATTTCATTTTATATTTGAAAAAAGATATCTGGAAATTTCCAAATAAAAGTTACAATGAAAAGTATTCTTAGGGGGTATGCTAAATTCCAAAAACAGACCTGAATAATCGAAAGCATGACAGCGTTTGCAATAATCCAATGAAGGGATTCAGAAATAGTACTTTGTTTTCTTGTCAGTTTGTTTTCTGGATCGTGTCGGCGTCCACTTTGTCAGGCTGAGGTACTCCATCGGTAAGAATTCATTCGTGGGGTGCCTGGGGTCCCATAGACAAGCTATGTAGCTATCATCAATTAATCAGTGACGTTGAAAAGTTGGCTAATCGTTAAAAGTGTACCTAAAGTCTAGAATTACAAGAATATATATTTTACACACAGGTTGGAAAATGAATCTTACCATCATCCAACTCTCATTTTCACAGCTTTCTCCCTAGCTGAGACATCAGATATTGAAATATATTCACCTAATTTGAAATAGTAGATTGAGCAACGATTTCATATCCTTCTCATACAACTCACATTACCTGCTTTTGTTTCCTTTTGAAATTAAAATGTTTTCATGACCTTGAAAATTTCCTATTTTCTTGCATAACATGTGGTACGGAGAGGGCTCAAATAGCCAAGTCACCCTAGAACAGTAAGACAGCTAGTGCAGTGGCTTTCGAAAAAAGAAGACAAAGCAAAGCAACTTGAGTTTTTTGGTAATTTGAGTAGTACAAGAATGACATCACAAATTATTTTGCAACATACCTGTATACCATAATAATAAGCTTCAACATTTTATACCTCAGCTCAGGAATGTCCCTTGAAGATGGGAGTTGGACCATTTGGATGTATTTTTCAAGCTGTGTAACGTATATTTTTGAAATTTAGACTTTAGGTCCTTTAAGATCGATGGTAATAGAGACAGAGATAAGCCCGTAGTCAATGGGGGGAGGGGGTAGAGGCGTAGCTAGGATGAAAATTTTTAGGGGGCTTAGGTATCAAATGGAGGGGCACGGCATCGATCGCCGTCCTTAATTATTACACATTTTATTAGGACACACACGATTTGTTGGGGGGAGGGGGATAGCAAACATCTGAGGGCCAGGCCCCCTCGTGGCTATGCGCCTGGGAGCAGGGTGGTGGCGTCCCCTTGAAAAATCTCTCCTAGGAAATTGAAATTTACCATTGCACAAATGCATTTTAGTGTATCTCGCTCTCCTGAAAAACTATTTCTCTTCCAAGGTATCTCGCCCCTTCATCACCTTGTCTGGCTAAACGGGCCTGGGCAGAGAATTGCCTCTGACAGTCATCACTGCCGAATTTAGCATTAATCTAAAATAAAAACAAAGCTTGTGGGCATAAGCGCACAGGGGTCAATATTTCTGGGGGGGGGGGCAGGGATACATTTTGCTCAAATTTAGAATTTTGGACCAAGTTGCCCGAATTTTGATGCCGCTGTGTCGGTTGTAAAAGGGCACAATTTTTGCCCGAATTGGGAGGGCATATGCCCCCCTGCCCACCCCCTCCACCTCTTACACTTATGCTTGTGGGCCTTGCACCCTTAGGGCCTAAACATTTTTATCCCATTTCTTTTCTTTCTTTTTTAGGGGGGTCTAAGAGGAAGAAGGCCATTTCCAGTGTTGAAACGAGTCACTCAGTTTTGCAGTCGAGTCAAGCCATTAACTACTTTCAATGTGACTCAGTCGAGCCAGAGACTCGAGTCACTGTATCATTTCTATGAGGAAAACTGATACAATTGCTCGAGTCATTTCCCCTCTGAAAATTAGCGACTCGAGTCATGACTCGTTACAACACTGGCCATTTCCTTAGCGAAACTTAAAAACTCAAGTGTGTAGCATTTTATACCAAGTCATGTACATGTATTCCAGTTTTGTATCAACTCTTGCTGTATTTTTTTTTTAACAAGGGGCATCAAGACCTACTTAGTGGCCCTGTAAATCCTGTCCGGCAAACAACTCACTGATTTAGCTGGTTTAAATAATTCAGTCCTCTACAAGGAAAATGTGCAAATTACGTCAAGTCGAAATCGCAAGCAAGACAGATGCTTAACAAGAAATCTTTTGATGGGGTGGGGTAGGGTTCCACCATCTCATTAGGGCGATTGAAATACAGAATCGGTAAAGACTTTTTTCACTCTTTAGTTTTTCAGTGGAGGACTTGTAGGAAGAGATAGCTCCAAGCCCCACATCCTCCTTTAGCTACACCTCTGAAGCTCGATAGCCTAAGGTAGGCTTCATCATTTTAAAGAAGGCGTATACTCTAGCAAAAATCGTTAAGTCTGCCTTGAGGATATGAATCTCAGAAAATATCAGTCTAGCTTAGATTATGTTTCACATCAGTCTAGTCTTTTGCAATAGTACTATTATGAAATGCATTGGTAACTTGTGACCACGATACTGATTGGATTTAACCAGGGTACTTTAGGGTGTTTCGACCTACATAAAGGAATACGGTATCTGTATGAGTCGATTAATAACTCCGATATGAAATTTTCCTATAACCACGTCACCCATTACAATCTGGTAAGCCCGAATCATGCAAAAAGTATATGGTTTTTGAAGAAATTTGACGCAAAGTGTTTACGCTCTCAGAGGTACTATGCAAGACTCTAGGGTATCTGGTGTAGTGCGTTAGGTCACTCTAACCCCCCCCCCCCCCCAAAAAAAAATAAATAACAAAAATCCCGGAAGCTCCAAGCAGGCCCCTCAGCCAGACAAGGTACTTAATGGGGAATGAGATAGCTTCCACGGGTGAATTTTTTAGGGGCGAGATATACTAAAATGCATTAAGGCAATGGTATACTTTTGGTCTTCTTGGGGGCGAAAAAATTTCAACGGGGGATCTCCCCCACTGCCCCCAAACTTGGCTACGGGCTTTCAGTTGTTTCGGCAAAATTCAGTTGTGGAAGCTTACAAGTTTGACATTCATGTGATGAGTATTGAAAAAGGAACCGAAAAATCCCAGTTTTGTCAGTTTTTCACAAATTGTTGGACCACCATATGTCAGGACTGTGCCTCAGTCCACCCACAGAGTCAGAGCCACAGGAATCTTAATACCGCATTCTGTGGTCCGAGCCAGCTGAGATTCAAGTGGTCCCGATTTCTAGCGCCGCTTGACTATAGTGTATTTGGCAACAGCTTCTACAAGGGCAGTTACAGTAATTAAGTCATTGCCAGAAGTCTAGTCTAGAAGTCTCTCTCACTTAGTTTGGCTTACCAGTGACGTAGTTGACTAGTGTGCAACTATTTACTCATACATAATTATATTTTTCACCAATGTAAAACTAATGGAACCTGAGGTAATCTTCATTTTATTTTCGTTTTGGTGGAAATTGTGGAATCGGCTGGAGTCGGTTCCTGGTCCGAGTCCAGTAGCAACCTATACAAAGAAAGTGTTGTTTCAGGGACTTCGCTTTCCAGCCCAATCCCGAGTCCAGTAAAAAACGGACTCGAGGCCTAAAGTGACTCTCGGCGGGGACCGGGTGTAACAGCCAGGCTGTTAGGGTGCTTCATGGGGGAAGGCGGATGGTGGTCTTCAAATAGCAGAACAATAATTCACAATACCGCTGCCATGTATCACAGAAACTTGAAGGATGAACTCTAAGCAGAATCAAGGACCAATTGAAGCGGCTCGTAGCCACGGAGGGTGCTGAAGGGTGCGAGGTAGCTGCCATGGAGCTTAATGTTTTTTAAGAGGCAAGGTACATTGGAATGCATTAAGGCAATGGTATTTTTATATTTTAGAGGGCCAAATTTTTCCAGGGGTATCCGCGACTGACCCCCTTGGCTATGGGTTTGCACTGAAGCCATGTACAATAAACCTAAGTATACTTGAGAAACAATGGTGACAAAAGCATTTTAAAAGTGAGAGACATAACCTTGACCATTACTACGTGAACGAAAAGTCATTCTTGTACACTATAATCCAATTACATTCTTTGTTTTCCTTTGCTTTTTCTAAAGCAACTTCACCTTGCACCAAAAAGTCATGATTTTCTTGTTGTTATGTAATGACTTGCAGACTTGCATATGCACAACATGCTATGTCAGGTATTATCAACATTTTCGAGGTCATATAAACATTTTTCTGTTTGAATAGGAAACAAAAGCAGGTGATGTGAACTGTACAAGAAAGACATCACAAATAATTACGCAATCGACTATATGCCTATGAAATTGAAAGAATAAATTTCAACATTTTAGATCTCAGCAACTGAATAAGATGTGTAGGAAGGGGTTGGACCAATAAGGCCGATTTTCTATCCCCTGTGCTATATCTTCCTACATATTTACTTTTTAAGGGTCCCAGAAAATGTTGGATTTCAGATGCCCTGTGTTGTTACCTGAGGCGTATTTCCCTATATATATATATATATATATATATATATATATATATATATATATATATATATATATATATATATATATATATATAAGGGGAATACACAAAAAGACTGGTAAAACATGAAGAATCTTTTAGCTCTCGGGACCTCTGGTCCCTTCTTCAGAAACACGTCTAACAACTAAATAGATAAAACGATAGAACAGAAACTTTCGAACGGAGAAAAAAAGCCAGGATAAAAAGATCAAAGGGTCAAAAGGTCAAAAGTAAGAACTAAAACCTAACGCGAAAAACAAGACGAATAAAAGGAAGTACAAACATAACAATGGTAAGTTAAACCTATAAAAATGAATAAAAATGTAGGCGAAGCACCAACAGAAAGCAAATAAGAAAACAAACAGTGACGGACTGTTTGTTTCCGTCACTGTTTGTTTTCTTATTTGCTTTCTGTTGGTGCTTCGCCTACATTTTTATTCTTTTGTATAGGTTTAACTAACCGTGGTTATGTTTGCACTTCCTTTTACTTGTCTTTTTTTTCACGTTAGGTTTTAGTTTGATCTTTGATCTTTTTATCCTGGCTTTTTTTCTCCGTTTGAAAGTTTCTGTTCTATCGTTTTATCTATTTAGTTGTTAGACGTGTTTCTGAAGAAGGGACCGGAGGTCCCGAGAGCTAGAAGATTCTTCATGTTTTACTAGTCTTTTTGTGTATTTCTTTTATATTTTTACTGGATTTGTGCTTCTTTTCACAGTATATATATATATATATATATATATATATATATATATATATATATATATATATATATATATATATATATATATATATATATATATATATATATATATATATATAGGTCGAAGAGTAATTGGTTAATACATTCGATCTTGAATTGAAACCAATCCTAGATAGAGCTTAGCCCTTATCAAAGAAGGAAAGGTTGAAAGAAAAGCACCAGAGAGGAAAACTAAGCAGCACTGGAACTGAGGATTGGTTTCAATTCAAGATCGAATGTATTAACCAATTACTCTTCGACCTACACATTCTAACTTCGATCTACCAATCACGACTTTTTATATACATATATATATATATATATATATATATATATATATATATATATATATATATATATATATATATATATATATATATATATATATATATATATATATATATATATATATATATATATATATATATATATATATATATATATATATATATGTTTTCACCATTTTCGAGTTTAATTGAGTTTGGCAAGAGAGCCGTGGAATCAAACGATTACTCTATTTAGTAATGGTTCTAGGGAAAATTGAACATGTCCCCTCCTATTGCGTAATATTCTGTAAGAAGCCAACATATGCCCGTTTCTTGCGAGACTTACTTCCCTGAATTCTACGCTCATTAAAGATTTTCTACTGGTTAAAGCACAGTAAGCCTACATACAAATGTTGAACATTCAGCAGAAACATTTGTGTAGCTTTGTATATCCTTGGCGGTTTATATGATGATCGTTAAAATCATTATTTACTGTTAACAACGTGACATAAAGGAAAAGGGTCATTAAGACGGCACGGCAGAACATATCTATTTCATTTAAAAGCAGAAAGCCACAAGAGTCTTAGGTAGCCATGCATGCATGCACGATCTGCAAACTATGCATCTGCGTGAGACACAGCATAAGTTACACATTCACTTCCACCCCATAAACCAAACTCGTAACAGCCAGGTATATATGTTCGATTTATAAATGACTCACATGGGATATAACACCCAAGATGATCATGATGCTGTAATTGACGTATGCTACATTTGACATTCTAAGTTACTCGCTACTTCATCTATGCTTCTAGACACGTTACAGGAAAGATAGTTGATAATTTATACCGATGGTATGTCTGTGACAGCTATCTCTTGTCGGAGGAATCTTTATCTTCTTAATCAACAACTTTTTTGTCCGAGTCGTTTGCTTGAATTCTGTGTAAAGGTACCGTGAACTATCGCCTAAACAGGATATTTCACGGTGATGGAAAAGATATTTGAAAAATACAATGAACTATTCGTGTATAATTTCTCAGTCGCGTAGCCGGGAAGGGGTGGGGATCAAACCACGTGACCCATGTACGAACTGAATGAATGATACCCCTAAATCACCTGATTTTTGGATAAATATTCGGATATTACTCCCTGACCCCCTGTCGCGTAATCATATAATTGCGATAAAACGCCATTGGGTTATTCCCATAGGCGTCGGAGGCGGGGGGCTGGGGGCCCCCAACCAAACATTTTTGTGAAAATTCGGGCAAAATGCTGAGAATTTTTCGGGCACATACTGAAAGAAAAATAATGCAATGATGTAGCTAAAGGGTATTAAAAGTATAAAAAACTTCCTTGGTAATTAATATAAAGTTCTGATCTGAATTGCAAAGCACCTAAGTATTCCGTATTAATTCATTAGTGTGTTTTTTAATGTTTAAACTTATATTATGATTATCAGTGGTGTATTTGAGGGGCCACTGGGCCATGCCCCACCCTCACTGATGCTGCTTTTTTCTACCTAAAATACGTAAATTTTTAACACAAATTTTACTTCAGAGGTAGCATATGTGGCACCAGATTGCATGTAAGGACACCTAAGTTTTCAAAAACTTTCAAAGAGGAGGGGGTAATACCGATTTTTTTTTTTTTTTTTTTGTAGTACCTAAAATACGTAAATGTTTTAACACAAATTTTACTTCAAAGGTAGCATATGTGACACCAGATTGCATGTAAGGACACCTAATTTTTTAAAAATTTTAAAACAGGAGGGGGTAATGCCTACTTTTTTGTAGTACCTAAAATACGTAAATGTTTAAACACGAATTTTACTTCAAAGGTAGCATTATGTGGCACCAGATTGCATGTAAGGACACCTAATTTTTCAAAAATTTTCAAAGGGGAGGGGGAAACTCCCTCCCCTTAGACCTCTCCCCCAAGCCGGTGATCAACGACTTCCGCCAAAATTAAAACCAATAAAGAAGGCAGTAACAAGGCAAAATATTGTATGTAATTGGCATGCAGTGTGATAACCGATGCATGCCTAAATGATATGTACATTAACATGTCGAACGCGCGTGGAGCGCGCGGAAATTTTGGTTATATTTTTCAGGGAAGTCGTTCCAGCCCCCCCCCCCCCCCCATCAACTTGGGCTCCTACGCCCATGGTTATTGCCCTGGACCCCACCCATTAGGAGGACTTTGCGATCCGGCAGTTCTTCCACTATATAGGGACATTGCGCTAGTGTGATCGGAGGTTCCCTCCCCAGACCAAAGTCTGGCTATGTCCCTGTAATATCTACATCTGCGTAATAGGCTGTTATGAGCTGGTCAGCGGCGATAGGTTACTTGCAATAACAGTCACTACATATCGTCTGTATATAATTGAATATTGAACTGTTTGTTTTCCATTGATCGAGAAGAGTAAAGAGATTCCTGTATATGACGTACAATGTAATAAACAGCTGTATATATTCTGTACATATAGTTGTCACTAATTTGCCCAATCAATATGTCGGAGCCTCGCCGTATAGGCCTACAGACTGTCCCAAACGATCCTATTACACCGTCACGTCACGTACATCAGGATAAAACATCTGTCGCTTCCCTTCAGCTGTTCAGTTGAACCTGCCTTAGTTTTTAATTTGACAGCTGCGTCTAATGACCAAAGCACAATGATTGGCAGTAAAGCTACCGTTTACAGGCCGAAACCGAAAACAATTAATATGTGGGCCTATAGGTAAAGGTTTTACATGTCATGCCAACCGCTGCCATTAGGCCTATAGAAAGATGAATTCTTACAAAACAGTGTATGAATAATATGTTGCCAGGTATACTTGGCTCCCCGGATTATTTCATAGTCAACTACCTGTGTAAGAAGGTCAACCGTATCAATATCTTCCCTAGATGCAAGACTGAAGACTATGCCTTTTAAAAAGACGCTATGATAGAACAGCTAAAGCCTGTTACCAGTCATAGGCGGAAATCCCGGGGGAGGATGTGGGATAAAAAATCCCCCAGGTTTTGTCAAAGGAGATGGCCTAACAAAAACATCCTGGTTTTCAAAAATATTTCGAAATAATATGTCTGTAGTACTATTTTTAGTTATCAAATTGATAACTTTTGAACAGTGTGAAATAAAGTACACCATTAATTAAATTACTTCAAAAATACTTCTTTCCGGCGAGCTTCCCGCGCATACATGTCAGCTTGAGCGAGATTATTTTCCAACCCCCATGCAACTCCAGAACTCCTACCACCAATTATTCTCTCGAACAACAAGCGATACGGTAGCCGGAAAAAACCTTACGGCTTGGACAGGGAGGATAGCTCAAATTACCGACTGCTGACCAAAGTGAATGGAAGAAGAAACGGCAATTTTAATGTAACTTGGCTACCTCTTGTAACGGTAACAACGCAGCGTATATTTCGGACACCCCTGTGCCTTCTTCAGCGCAAAATGTGAAGTGAAAGTTCAAAAGGTTTTCGCTGAAGATTAAGGACTACAGGGGTGTCCGAAATATACGCTGTTTTGTTACAGCTTCTGGGCTCTAATATTGTCATCTTTGTGTTTTTTCCTACTTATCATTTATATATATATATATATATATATATATATATATGTATATATATATATTATATGTGTATATATATATATATAGAGATATATATATATGTATATATATATATATATATATACACATACCCGATTACCCGAAACGTTGAGGGGTTTTGTCCTAAATTTTCAATATATATATATATATATATATATATATCATTGTTACATGAAAGAGGTTAGGTTAGGTTAGATGAGGTTTAACCTCCCAGTTTCCAACCAATTGGTTCAAGTCGAGACGACCACGGCCTTTTTTCCAGTTGTGGCTCACTGGCTTGTTTTCCCTACTCCATTGTTTATGCTGAGCACCAAGCATAAAGGCAGTAGGTTCCATTTTTAAAGTCTTTGGTATGACCCGGCCAGGATTTGAACCCTAGACCTTCCGGCTGCAAGTCGGATGCTCTAACCACTTGACCACTGCAATGAAAGAACATATAACGTGTGTTGGAAAACTGAACAACTGAACAACATGATGAGACAAATATAACACTATATATATATATATATATATATATATATATATATATATATATATACATATATAATGCTGTATATTATGCACCAAAGCACCAAATTATCTTCAAAGAATGCTCTTCTTAGGAAAGATGAAATGTACAATCATTACATGACCATAAGATAGTTTGTTTTTACCACTTTACTTCCTACAAACTTGATTAGAAGAGGTGGGTTTTACCGCCTTCTCTCATCAGGTAATTATGGTTTAAATCTTTGTGCTTAATTCGTTAAAATATTTACGCGCACTTTATGATTGTACACGGTTGTCTCAGTTACACCGGTGGAGTTCATGAGTTTGAATTTAGACGCCATGTCGACACGTGCTGACTAGCTCAGATCTCTTATTCAAAGAGGCCATCTCTGGATGGCAGATAATGAAGAATGTTTCCATTTTCCATAGATTACACCGTTTGCTAAAATCTGAGTACGATGAAGCATGAGTCAAGATCTTCCAATAAATTTTCTTACCTTTGATTGTGTCCTTTCAGAGTCCAAATATATTTAGACAGCTCTGTTTGGTTCCTGTATTTTTCCTTATTGAATGATTACTGGCGGTTTGCGAGTCTCAGTTTGAAGTTGTCCTCGGTCATACCTACATACGTCCATGGGCGTAAATCCCGGGGGGATGGGGGATATATCCCCCCAGCATTTGACTAGGGGGGATGGCCCATGTAATCATCCCCCCCCCCCCAATGTTTCAGTCTACAGATACGTGTATGATGGAAAGTATATTTTATTCTTCATTTTCGTAAGAAATTTTTTCAATCTCGCTTCACTTTCTATCACAAATGTTTCTCAAACTATCAGAATTTTAGCAAATCGTTGGCAATCTATCAAAATTTTCGCGCGCTTCCAACCTTACGTCAGTGTCACTCATATTATCAATATCTTCCGATAGCAACTTTCGGAGAAACACAGCAGCAAAAAGTTGAAAGTTTACGAATTAACAGGTAAAAGGCTGGCTTATGGCAGTGGCATGTAGGTTTGTTGGGCAATTGAAATTGTCTCAATGTAGAGTCTGAATGCAGGTTTTGTAATGGAAATATTATTCGTAACTGTTTACTCTCCATGTCATGACCATTATTAAGGTAATAATACACGAAACTGTTCTGATCACGACACTTTCCGAAGAACAGAGATACATCTCCAAACTCTGTGGGGACCTCGCATCAATATGGGATCTTTCAATCTAATATGCAGCATGATGTAGAAGGTTGAAAGTACGTATCTGCCGTTAAACATTTTTCAAAAATTTTTACCAGAGCTTCGCCAGTTCGCGCTGAGCGATATTCGGTATAGATGGTGATTGTTAATACACTTATGACGAAACAGCACTCTGTAACGCTCTTATTAGTCCTTCACCCCTTTTGCTACACCTATCAGGGAGGTCTAATATCACCTCCCTGCACCTATACTCTCCATCCCTCTCATTTTCCATTGATGGCAGATGTTCGTCCGGATTTTAGTTCAAAAGTGATAAAAATACGATAGTTGTAAAGTGTTTGGAGTCATACTCTATATTATCATTTAAATGTCAGGTAGTATACGCATTACGTCATGATTACGTTATAATTAATGCAGATCTTCCAGGAGGCCCTATTCAGGTATCCGCTGGCCTTAGATGCCCTTTCATAATGCACAATAAAGGAAAGGACATATTTCGTAATAACTCAAGAAAGTTTTTGTGGATTCCACGCACATAGTTTTGTGTAAAAACTTTCCGGCCGAAATAGAAGGCAGTAAAATAGACAGAAGGGAGGGGGCTTCAGGAGATTTGTTGAGAACGTATCTGTCTCTTAATAGACAACATATTTTCCTCTTTTACCTTACCAAAAATTAGCATTCACTAAATTATGGACATTTTCCGGCCATTTATGATCAGTTCCAAAAACATCCCAAAGATAGCACCATTTTGCATCTAAAAGACCTTAAATTAATTTAAAAAAATTCTCAAAGGGGAGGGGGAACCTTCCTCAGGGCGACATCCTTATGTAGTGACAAACGAAAGATGAAAAGTGCTGCTGCATGCAAATGCAGGAACGCATGAAAAATAAAGGTGTAATTTACGCAGACTTGGGGCTGAGGTATTATTACGACATCATTTATGGTGCCCCAATCACAAAAACCTGGCGACGCCACTGATCTCAAGCCAACTTGCAGGTCTTGTAATGATCTCCGAATTCAAAATCCAGTTGTGTTGTCTGGGATGACCCTATATGTTGATCCCTTTTGATCCCTTTTTGAGCTTAACAGGACATTGTTGCTCTTGTACAATTTCAATCCAGTGCAGCTTATCAACGAGTTTTGTGCTCAGAATAGCATTTCCTAAATGTATGAATATACCAATAGCCTACCAAAGAACATTACCACTAAAATTAACCCGTTAAAACAGTCTTCCTGGCACTTCTGAGACATTAAAACCCAGGAGCTTCCGGGGGGTTCGCCCCTGGACCCCCACCGGGGCTTTCCCCCTGGACCTTACCAGGGACCCTTGAAGATTTTTTGTACGGGCACTTTCGGTTACGTTCGGTTAAGATTTTCAAGAACTGCCGTCCGACGTTGGTCTTTACCCCCAGATCAAACGACGGGTAGACCCGTGTGATGTTTCTGTCTGACTCGGTGTTTGCGTTTTGTCTCTTCTTTTGATTTGTATTCAAGCATGTAATCGTGTCCATCATCTTTTAATGCGTCCTGGTATTGTTGGGTGGATTTCTTAGATTCTCGTTCGATGAAATGCTAGAAAGTCTGTGACTAATGCCTCTAGGGATTGTTCGAATGACTTTCGGGGGGGGGGGTTGCTCTTGGCATTTACATACAGTGGGAGTGTTACCTGGTTTGAGGTACGGTTTATATGTTCCGCGCTGAAGGTCGAGTGTGACATCAAGGAAATTCACTTTTATTGGCTTCAGTGGTGATGCGAAGGCCGATGTTCTTGAATATTTCGTATATACTCTTCATAATTTGTACTATTATTCTCAGTGGTTCGATAAAGACGGCCAGGCCGACGTCTCTGTAAAGTCTAATTGAATTTCCGTAGTAGAACTCTGTGATGTCAAAGCAAACAAAAGCTGAGTTGTCTTTGTTTTGAATTTGTTGAACCAATCAAGAACTGCGTGAGTGTTCCTCCACAGATTTACCGTACACTGGTTGCCTCTTCTACGGTACTTTCTTAAAAATATATTCCGTGATTAATTTGCTTGCTTTCCCTAGCTCTGACTTGCAGAGGTTGATGAGACGGCACGATGGATCATCTGGGAAATTGGGTTTGTGGTCCTTTAGTGTGATAAAGGATTCGCGTTGGGCTATCACGTACATCGATTCGGTCTGCAAGATCGAGTTGTTCAGCGATTATCTTACCATCATTGTTAATTTCGTCGACTCGTTTATTTGCACTTTTCTTGTACGTTTTGTGGGTTACTTTTTTGACCATTTCATTTTAGTCTTTCGATGTCATTTTGTAATAGTTCGTAGTTTTGTCCGCCTTGATTATTAGTTTTTGCTTTGTTGTACTTTTTAATGCCATTCTTTAATTGGCGTTGTAAGTCATATAGGTTATCAAATTTAATGCTTTGGATTAAGTCTACCATCCTATTTTCGAATGTATGCATTTCATCTATGGGTGCCTTCCTAGAATGAAACCCGTAAGTCATATTTTTACTCACGTTAGCTTCAGGATGTGGGTAGAAGAAAGCTCAGTCCAGCTGTCATGACGCGATCTAAAACAAATTACGCAAGGTGGTCATGTAAAAAACGAGCACACGTTTGGCAAGTCCTGTATCGAGCAAACTGACCCGGGGGGGGGGGATGAAATGACTATCTACCGGATAGCCATGAAAGGTTTCGTTTCGTTCGTTGGTTTATTTTTTTTCAATTGTAATACATACACTTGTTTATACAGAATGAAGAGCAGACAAATCAGTTCCGTAGCCATGGGCACTGCCAGTGGCGCCGGTACGGGGGGCATGGGGGGCGTGCCCCCAGTGACAAATTTTTGAAAATTTTAAAACGATCCCAAAAGGCAATTAAGCTATAGATTTCTGTAGGGGGTAGGGTGAGGTGTGCTTCAACCGAGTGATAGATCTATTTAATCATTTTCTATCACAAAAGTTTCTCAAAATATCAGAATTTTCGCAAATCCTTCGCAAACTATCAAAAAATTTCGCGCGTTCCGCGCGCTTCAACCCTTACCACAATGTTCTTATTATCAATATCTTGTGATAGCAACTCCCGGAGAAGCACAGCAGCATAAGTTGAAAGCTGTTCACGAATTACCAGGTAAAAGACTGGCTTTTTGAGTGGCATGTAGTTTTGTTGGGCAATTGAAAGTGTCTCGATGCGGATTCTGAATGCAGGTTTTGTCATGGAAATCTTATTTAATGAAAACTTTTGGGCACTTTGCGCGCATGCTTTACGGTTTGCACTCCATCTCATAACCATTATTAAGGTAATAATACATGGAACTAGGCCTATAATAACAACATCTGTAGGGACCTAGCATCAATATGGGATCTTTCAATCTAAGTTGTTGCAGCATGATTTGGAAAGTTGAAATTACGTATTTGCCGTTATACATTTTTAATAAAAAATTACCGAGCGCTTTGCGCCCGGCCATTGTCGGTATAGATGGCAGGCGCGTAGCCAAGGGGGAAGGGGGCAGCCCCCCTTGAAAATATTTTTGGTATTTTAATGTTTACTTTTACAATATTGCTAGTGTTTCCCCTATTTATATGCGGTAAATAGGCCTGGCAAGTGCCATTTCCAGCGAGGCATTTTTTCCAGCGAGGCATTTTGGGCCAAAATTTTCTTGCGCTTTGCGCCAACCCATGGTGGCGCGAAGCGCTGAGAGTCTGTCTATGGGCTTCGCCCTCCGCCCTTGACAAATTCCTGGCTACGCCCCTGATAGATGGTGATTTTTAATACACTTACGACAAAAAAAGCATTCTGATAACGCGCTTGTTAGCCCTTCACCCCTTTTGCCATATACCTATCAGGGAGGTCTAATATCACCTTCCTGCACCTTTACTCTCCCCCCCCCCCCCGACCGTTTCCCATTGCTGGAAGCTGTTCATCTGGATTTCGTTCAAAATTAGTAAAAATACGATAGTGTTAAAGTGCTCTGCATCATACTCTATAATTATCATTTGGATGCCAGGTAATAAGCATTATGTCATTGCTCCATTTTATGTACTTGATCCAGAACTTCCAGGAGGCCTTATGCAGGTATCTGCCAGCCTTCGATGCCTTTTATAATGCACAATGAAGGGGAGGAAAAATTCGTTGTAGTCCAACAATGTTTCTGTGGACTCCACGCACGTATTTTTGGGTAAAAACTTTGCCTGAATAGAAAGCGGTTAAGTAGCCAAAAGGGAGTATTCAGGAGGTTTGTTGACAACGTATTCTTCTCTTAGACAACATACTCTCCTCTTTCACCTAACCAAAAATTAGAAATCACTAAATTATGGACATTTTCCAGCTATATATGATCAGTTCCAAAAACATTCCAAAGATACCACCATTTTGCATCTAAGAAACCTTAAATTAGCAAAAATTTCTCAATTCACCCCTCCCCTTAGACCCCTCCCCAGGACGGCACCTTTATTTATGACAAGGGAAAGATCCCCACTGCTGTATACAAACGCAGGGAGCATAGAAAGGGAATTTTTAAGCGTCGCCACTTACTTGGAAAACACATCCAGCCAGTCGCAAAAATTAGAAGTCACTAAATCAGGGATATTTTTCAGCCATACAGGTGTGTGATCAGCTCCAAAAATATCACAAAGATAGCACCATTTTGCATCTAAGCAACCTTAAATAAACAAAAATTTCTCAAAGTGAGGGGGACACCCCTCCCCCCAGGACGGCCCCTTAGTGTAGTGACACCTGACAAAGGAAGGATCCCCACTGTGTGTACGAAAAAGCAGGGAGCACACACACAAACGCATTTTGCGCCGACTTGGGAGGTTAACTGAAGTGCCTTTACGACATCATCTGTTGTGCCCCCCCCCCCAATCACCAAAGCCTGGAGGCGCCACTGGGCACTGCTCCCTAACATTTTTTTGTAACACGTTCTTGCCCCCAAATAATTTCAAGGACTGTGTTTGAAAGAAAAAACGGGAAGAGTTTTCTTCGACAGACAAACATACAACATTATTTACAAACTTTGATAAATATGACCAGCTGGGCAATTAATCAATTTGGCCAGTTGGCAGGTGAGATCTTAAGCCCCTTCCACATTATGCGACGCGACTCACTGCGACGCGACTTTCTCGTCGCGGGCTCAGTTGCACGTCTCAGTTGCAGGCGACCGAACATGTTCGGTCGCATGAGACTGAGTTGTATAACGGCTTGCAACTGCTTCCAACCAGTTACAAATGTTTTACACTTAACTACGCGAAGGAATAACTGCGTCGCAATGAGTCGCATAGTGTGGAAGGGGCTTTAATTAAAAACAATAAGGAGAAATCATGGCGTCCTGGTCTAATTTGTTAAAATATAGCTTAACCGCATGCATGCAGTATCAACATATACCGTATCATATGTACAATGTACATATGTACATGCTGCAGCACGCTGCAGTAGGCTTCAGTACAGTAAGTGCATAAAAAGCTTATTTTGGATGCCCCCTTGAGAAAAGTATTGCCCCCTAACAAAGAAACTCTGGCTGCGCCACTGATTCAAATAATTGATGTGCGTATCAAAAGAAAAAAGGGACCAGATGAAGCAACAAGCTTTTCTAGTCTGGTCCTATCTAGAGGTTTTCGGTTGAAAATAAAACAAAATATCATGCAGCTATGTACAGAAAAGTGCAGCAATGAATCGTAAGGAATCGTCCATCAATCGTTTCGCGCTTGATGAAACATAAGAGGTCAGTAACTCTATCAGCTATATAGGTGACGTTTCGTTTCACCTACATGCAAAATGGCATAACGCTTACAAGTTAACATTCATACTACATTAGTACCCCCTGTGGGCTGGGGGTTGTAGAATATGCCCACGGTATTTCCCGCCTGTCGTAAAAGGCGACTAAAGGGAAGGACTTGCACGATATTTAAACCTTGCATGACACTATGTAACACATTTGTGTTGGTGTGTCGTTAAGTTTCATCTAACTAACATACTACATTAGTGGATGTACAAGTAAAATGCTGGTTAATGTTGAAGCAGTTGTTGGGACCCACAACAGAGAGAATCTTGTCATTGCTATCTAATGGGCACGTATTACATCTCACGAGAGTACAAGAAAATGTCCCTGGAGGGTCGGGCATTAATGGTTGGGGATAAGAGGCCCAAAACCAAGTGACTAGAAATATTTTTCTTATTTCTGAATGTCGTGATAGGTGGTTCAGTGGAATACTCTTCTCCAGATGGATCTTGGCGGAGGATTTCTACGTTTCTACAAATGGACTGAACGATGGAACGTACGGAAGAACGATAGGATACGACCAAAGGTATTCTTGTAGTGGATTTCACGTTCACCGTTTTGAAGACCATGGTAGCAGCTCTATATATTCCTTGAACACGACCTAAGGCCTTCATGAGTATCTTACATGGATACTGACGTTTTTCAAAGAAGGACATTAATTATCTCCAGAGAAACCTTGGTGAAATCCTTATTATCAGAGCAAATCCGTCTTGCTATTAGAAGTTGGGAACAAGGGATAGACATGACACAGGGTAGTTGGATGGGTAAAGCAGGTAACTGTGGGAGTCAGTGGACGTAAAGGGGATATTAGAGTTGAGTTTTCTTTCACATACTGACATATAGATAGCTCCATATCTAAGTAGACTACCGAGGTGTCGAAATGCAGTGGGTGAATCTCTAAAAAGGACAAAATGTTTCAACAAACTCTATAAACGTCTCTAATTCATGACGAGATCCTAAGTTACTCCCACAATGTCATCGACGTATCTCTTGTAAAAGATAAGTCTCTGAAAATAAAAAAGGTATTAAAATTATGACGTGCGCAATAACAGTGATTGAGTCATCGGAACGTTGAAGATAATATGTTCTTTTCTGGGATTAAGCCAATCAAGTTTTATACTATTTCCACGTTGGTGTGTTACTTTGGTTATTCACGTATATTAATAACACGTGCTTATTAATCACGCTCTGATTCTTGATATCTTTAACATGTATAGCTAACGGTCTTGTTTCCATAATAAAAGTGAGTCACATGTATCTGGATTACCAGGTAAAGAGTTACATCAAACTCTATTTTTTAATTTCCCCTTCGTCGAGTTTTGAAAAAGCAGTCCATATTAGTCGTGTTTACTGTTGACCGGTTTGTAGAAAGAGGTATTAAGATAATTGGAGTCCGTACATGGCATCGTAGATGTAGCCAGTCAGTCAGGTGGGTGTGTAAGGACAGTTTTGTTTGGTAGCATTTGCAAATGTGGCAGCTGTACCACGATTAAATGTCGTAGCGAGAATTTTTACTGTAGGACTTGCAAGAAAACAACTTAGGTAGTGAGGATGAAACTGCTGACCTTGACTGAAAACTGTGTAAACTATACATGCTTGCTCAATAACTTACCTAGCAACTTACCTATAAGTCTATGTTACTATAGCATAAGCGTACGGAATCACTTCCATCTAGGGGATGCAGTACTTGTGCCCGAAATTTTAATGCACATTTTTTTCAAAAGTAGCATAACTTTTGCCCGAAAATAGAAAACTTTAGGCTATGCCCAAATGGGGATTGCGCTCCAAATCCCAACTCCTAACCCCCTCCCCCCTCCAGGCCTCTTACGCCTATGCTTTACCATTTTAAAACTGACAGAAAACCAGTGTGACTCGAAAATAAAAGTATAGACGTTGTTTCAAACCACGGAAGAGAATGTGTTACTGCCAGGGTCCTCCTTGCCTTATGAACTGGCCAGAACATACATTTACACATGAAAATTTTGTAAGGATTACCGGGGCACAACTGTCACTAAAATCACAATTTGACCATTTTTTATGACAGCTGTACTTACGGCAGGTCAAGTTTATGATGCAGGGGGCTTGTTGGTAATTAAAATGATAATGGAGGGTTTACACGGAGCTATGGCACAATAAATTCACTAGAGCAGAGCCTAACGAGAAACAAGTTATAGCTCGAGAGCGCTCGACAGCATTTAAGACGCCTTTTATTTTATACTTTTACTATTTTTTAAGTTGCAAGTATTATCCATTACATAAAATATTCCCCTTCCCCACTTTCTCTGTCTACATGCTCTTGCTTTTCTTTTTATTATTTCTCAAAATTATGGGATTAGGTGTCCCCATTTTCTTTTATTGTGAATGATACTGTACTTTTCGACGCCCATGTACTGAGAGAAATTTTTAGCAAGGTATCAACAGTAATCGTACCAGTGGCGTAGGAACCGGGGCCAGGGGGGCCATGGCCCCCTAATGTGTTTTGACGGGGGGCCAAATGTCATTGTGCCCCCCCAAATCGCGATAGTTTACAGTTTCGTTTTACCCGTTTTTTGCTCTCATGAGAACAATTTCTCTAATATGAACCCAATAGAGCGACCCTAGTTTCTTCAATAGTTCCATTCTACATAGTTAGATAGCGCAAGTCCTTTCCACCTTTCCCAGTAACATATAGAGAAAGTGGTTTATGAGGAGGTCGTAAAATTCATCTCATATCGTAAAGCCTAGTTACTATTCTCTTGTGTGTGTCATGCGGTACGTTCAGTTGGTGAGGGACTCACGGAGCAATGTTTGGCTACCGGTATTTCATCGGGTAGTCGGGATGGTTTCGATACAATGTATATTATCTCCAATATGGTCTACAACCTGTCAACCCCTAGAGATTTTCTTTCTTCTTTTTATTCTTAATGATTACATATATTTTTGTGAAAACCTACCAAAAATTTCATGCGCTTTGCAATTTTTCACTTTAGATTCCGGGAAAACATTTAAAGAACGCGGAACTATGCTTTTCTAGTTTACACAAATTTTATGCAATATATGCCCCGAATGACATGGTCTAGTACACAGGTTTTCTTCAAGTTCCACCTCACCAATACCCGACGGCACTGGGGCTGTCGGAGCTTCGGGTCGCGCCCCCCCCCCTTCCAGCAAATCCTGGCGCCACCTCTACTCAACTTTATAATAGACTGGCTGTGGAAAATCTCCAGTCCAATTAATCCACTGAAATCCATGGGGATAACTCCACTCTGAATAATTTTGAATAAATTCGGATAGATTGTGACAAACTTAATGTGTTTTAGAATAAATTCAAATCAACCTTTACAAATTTTCTACAAAAATGCACATCTTGATAGCTGCTATTAAGGCCGGCAAGTGCCATTTCCGGCGATCTGGGATGGATTAAAATCTCAAATTTTCTTGGTACGCTCCGCGAAAACCTATGGTGGCGCTCCGCTTAGATAGTAAACGAGACCCAACGTCAACAAAATCCCCAGCCCTCCAGAGCCACCCAAAAAAACAAAAACATCGTAGCTACACCACTGCTGATGTTTGTTGTTGTTATTTCCCGTTTCTTTAAATATACTACTTTGAGTAAATATGAAGTTGGAGTGTGGAAAGGGTCGGGGTTCAAGGTCGAGAAATCGCATCTTGTCTACCCCCCATGTCAAACACCTTCATACGCCGCTGCGTACCCTCCCCCTCTTTAGCTGTTGTACAGTGATAGCTGGTAATTACAGTTTTCAAATATTGACATTGCAAAACTCTTCATTTTTACAGATTTTTGTTATAATTTTATTCCCTCATTTCCTTTCCTTCCGTCGGTTTTTCCATTATGTTTATTTTTTCGAAGTTTTGAAACCAAGTGGGGGCAAGTCCCCCCCCCCACTTGTCTTGTAATCTCATCTATGGCTACCACTTTATGTAACAAATATTCCCTGAACAGGTGAACCCATTGCTAGGATTTCCTAATGAACTTCTGATCAATAGCTATTTAGCATACTTAAAGTATGATAAGGGGTGTCAGGAAAAGATCGTATTTAAAGTTATTTGACTTGGCAGTTAAAAAGTAAGATGTCCCAAGGAAAAATCCGTTGGAGTTATTTCAATATCCTTTACCGTTCTCGAGATATATCTCTTCAAAGTTCGAACGTTTCTGAAGTAACTCATTGCCTGTGCAAAAATAATGATGTGTAGTGTTGCACAGTGTTGGCATTTCTTTTGTTAACCCTTTATTTATTATCTCTTAATTACTTGTCAGATAGTTCACAATTTATTTTTCAAGGACGCAATTATAACTTGCAAAATAAATCCCCCAGGACATACTAATGTTACAATTGTCCTTGAGATGAAGGTTGAAAAACATAGGATAACATGAGCCATATTTGGCCAGTCCCTATCGCGACATCACAAATTTGCATATTTAACTCATCATTATTCATGATAAAAGTGTGAAATAGAAATTACTCCGCAAAGTGGTCAATTTTTAATGAATTTTGATGAAAATTGTGGCTATTGTCTAGGTTTTTAATGCTTTTTACATCAAATATCCAACTATGTCATTTTATGTCACCAGACCCTCTGACTAAAAGTGGACTTAGTATACGAGAAAAATCGGTTTTACAAAAGGTAGGCTATACACACACGTCGCAGGACAGATTCAGTCATTTTTGCACGTACGTTCTCTGCAAAGCTTCAGTGGATGTAAACGATTGATAATGGATCTTGGAGTGACGGTGAAACGAAAACCTACAATTTATATGTTCGCCTCCTGACTTTGATTTATTGCAGCCTATAGGCTATATATATATAGCTTCCTGTAAACAGGAAGATATATCGACCCTTTTACCCATTCACGTAGCTAGAACCTGAATAAAGCCTACAGAAATGAAACCCCAATGCGTTCGGAAGTCAGAATAAAATTCCTACTACTATACCAGTCAGCGATATACCGTCATTTTCACTACGATATTTTGGTAGGAATGGGGAGGGTGACGGGTGGGTAAATTTGTACCCCTTACCCTCTTGATCCACAACTTACAGGTCCCCCTAGTTAGGCAACACTGATAGGTGGCGGATCCAGAAATTTTTACAGTGGGAGGGAGCCAGAACATTGTGCATTCCTAACACCATAGATTTGTGCAGGAAGTCGCACGCTAAAGATAAATTTGTCACTTGACAGTTTGCCACTTCCATGTCAGAGATGCAAGTATGAGAGAAAGTTGGCATCCCACCCCCCCCCCCCCACCCACCCACCCCACATAGCATTGCAATGATTTATGATATTGGCACTCGGATATTTCGTTTATTTTTAATTTCTAAAGAAATGTTGAAAATAAGATAGCTGAAAAGCAGAAGTTCGGCCAGTGAGTTGTTAGGAAAGGAGATCCAGCATTTATATGACCTTGGTGGTTGCCGACATAAAGCTGCCTACTGCCCTTGCTCTTGAAACTTCTTTAAAACTTGAAAGGAATTTGGTGCTGAAGCCAATGGATTGTGTCGCCTGCTACATCTCCAGGACTCATCATCATGATTTCACCAATTGGCATTACATTGTCAGTCGTAAAGGAAAAATTCAAAATGTTAAGCTTTCGCTGCTATTTATCGTCACAGTTAACCTCATTCAATTAAGTTCAATGCGGATTTTTTTTTTTTTTTTTTTTTGCTTTTGACCCTTTTATAGGCCTATTTTGTGTCCCCGACGAAGTGAGGACCTTTTTTGCGGGCCATCTGGCGAAACTCATAATGTCCGGGGCGGAACTTCAAGTCGTGCTGGGGGTTCGGACGAACCCCCTGACCCCCCCCCCCGGATACGGGCCTGTAGTAGAATGTTTATGGACAGCCGTTTAACTTAAAATCTTTACTAAAGCTTAGAACCTTATCGACAAAGAGACTGCACTTCAAAGTAACGTGTGAACAATGACCGTTGTTTTCGTAGCAAAGCCTTCAACAGGTTTCGAAATTTTCACTCGCCCGCTGGCCATTTGCGACTGAAAACATCTGCGGGCGAATGAAAACCCTCTTCTTGGTAGTTCGGTTGGCGAGTTAAAAAATCTGACTACCTCCTAGGCAATCGTCGAAGAGTGAAATTCACTCTTTTACATTTAGAGAGTATCCACTGTTAAAAATTATTTATTATACAACGCACAATCAGAACTATTTATCACGAAAAATATTCTCAGTTCCAGTTCCAATATATACCAGCTGTCACGATTAGTCTTGTAATTTACTACTCATTTTCCCATTGATGATACTGCCAGTCCTTATGCACTGATGCATCGGACTATAAATATGACATCATTCTCAACATACTATATCCGTTTCTACATTTCCGCCGAACCCCCTGAATTAGATTCCCCATATTCTACTAATTCAAAAGGCCATACACATTCCGCTTTGTATTGTCTGTCATCCGTATTTATTGTTGTTACACAATTAATAAAACAAATTTTATTTCCCTTTTTGAATATGAAACTAGGCGGGCTAGTGAAAATAGCATGCGGACTACCCAGAATTTTGGATCACTAGTCCCTCTGGCGAGTGAAAAAAAAAAGTTAAGGATAACCCCTGCTTCAATGATCACGCGAGATTAAAATTTGCGGTCACGATTCAAGACTTACTCGGTAAATTCAAGGACGAAAACCCCTTGTTTGGTCCGTCTGTCAAAAATGTCAAAAATTTTCAGTGATTTTCCTTCAAATTTGCTCAATATGTCGCACCAAATTGTTTTTAATGACCCTCAAATATTAAAAAATTTTCGCAAAGAGTAGGGGAACCTCTCTTCCCTTAGACTCCTCCCCACTGCAGTCCGAAACAACGTTACTCCCCTGCCAGATGAGAACAACTTTCTACTATTTTAAGACCCCTTAAAAGACCATGTATAAAGACTAAAGCTTACTAAATCATTTCAAGATACATCAGTCAGTAGGTCCAATGCATCCATGATATATTATCCAGGCCCACAACAGGCTTAAGCTTAGGGGCCGAGAGTGACAGATTGTGAGCCAACGAGATCTTTTTCAAGGTATTAGAGCTATTAATAAATATAAGTGTAAATTTTAGGGTAGGAGTAATAACAACTAACAGTAAGGGGCTATAAAAGTTTCGAGTAATGTATACTAATAGCAAACACAGGGAAAAGGTTAGCAACCTTACAATACTGTTATTTTAAGAAAGGTAGATAAATCTCCATGATGATAGACGGCATATCAAACCATTCACTATCTTGAGAATCAATCAAATCACGAACAAGCTAGGTACTTGTCAATATGATGTAGTGATTTCTTTCGGTGAAGAGCAAGGACTGTATGCCTGCTCAGCATGCATACCAACGTTAAAAGGAAGCTAATCACCTGCTCGTATGTAATTATAATTGTACATAAGGCATAGTGTAAAGTACACTACGACTTACAATTATTAGGTTTTTAATTGGTCATGACGAATAAATCACTCAGATTATCTCAGTTAATGACCCAGACCGCCCTCGAATTAATTAGCAATATAACAGGACTCAGCACACACATCTGATCAAGGTCTTATCAATTAGTGTGGGATATAAACATTGCTTGACGAAAGAAGACACACTACAAGTTCAAGGGAAATCTCCGCCGAATACGTTTTTCCACAAACGTAATCCCCGAAAAATTGGGCACAGTGTAGAAGGGCTGAGTGTTGTTGAAAGAATGTGTGCAATCTGTGAAGTGGATATTATAGCAAATGAATTGAAGTAACCATGGAAACATTTAAAGTGACAAAATGAAGGTATTTATAGGCACTGTGGTGCATTATATCCTTCTAAAAGACAAAATGGCTTTTATAGAGAAGTGTCAAGGAAGTACCACCCTACTTATGCAAGTTCCCCCAACTTATGCAAGTTCTGTTAGCTCAAAATCTCAACATTCATTATCACAAGTGACAGAGAGATTGAGGTATCTACCGTGTGTTAAGTACCAAAGGATCGATTCCTGGCGTAGCGCAAATAATTGTAAGCACTCTACTAGTAGGTTGCGCACACCGCATTCTTTCCATGGATTAGGAGGAGCAGAAAGGTGATATCACCTCCCAGGGAAGACGTTGTTAGTGTATAGAAACAATTAGGATAGTACAGAATGAGATCCCGTGAAGAGTGTAGCAGGCGAGGAGCCAGGAATTTTCAAGGAAGGTGCGAATCTCAATTGCAAAGAAGAAAGACCATGAGTTCTATGAACTAAACCACTAGATTTGCAAGAAAATGGCACTCTTCAAGAAAAATGTGTCACTGTAGTTTTACCCTTACATTGTACGCCCCCGGAAATGCGCCACTAATTTCTAAAGTTGACATGTTTTAAGAAAGTTACTTGTTCCTTCTGTTTTCGCTTCATTTTCTCCAATTGCTTCTTTCACTGCCCTCCGATTTCATCAGTTTCGGTTGGAAGGAGAGGGACGGGGCCCCTAGTAACCTCCCCTAAATCCGCGCCTTGAGGGTAACTTGCTGTCAAAACTTGCTTTTTAAAGGAGTTTTGACATGATTTTGCCAAAGGCTTTCATTTTTGCCTATTTCATGAGTGTTCAAGACTGTGGTATAAAAGCCTGTAGGGAGAAGAACGAGACACTGGGACCTCGCATCAATATGGGATCTTTCAATCTAATATGTAGCATGATGTAGAAGGTTGAAAGTACGTATCTGCCGTTATACATTTTTCAAAAATTTTTACCAGAGCTTCGCCAGTTCGCGCTGAGCCATATTCGGTATAGATGGTGACTGTTAATACACTTATGACGAAAACAGAACTCTGTAACGCTCTTATCAGTCCTTCACCCATTTTGCTATATCTATCAGGGAGGTCTAATATCACCTTCCTGCAAACTATCCTCTCCCTCCCTCTCATTTTCCATTGCTGGCAGCTGTTCGTCCGGATTTTAGTTCAAAAGTAGTAAAAATACGATAGTTGTAAAGTGATTGGCGTCGTACTCTATACTATCATTTAAATGTCAGGTAGTATACGCATTATGCCATTGCCCGCCCCCCCCCCCCCCCCCCCCCCCCCCGCCCAATTAATATGATTAATGCAGAGCTTCCAGGAGGTCCTGTTCAGGTATCTGCTAGCCTTAGATGCCCTTTCATAATGCACAATGAAGGGAAGGAAATATTTCGTAATAACTCAAGAATGTTTCTGTGGACTCCACGCACATATTTTTGTGTGAAAACTTTCCCGAAATAGAAGGCAGTAAAATAGACAGAAGGGAGGGGCTTCAGGAGATTTGTTGACAACGTATCAGTGTCTTAATAGACAACATATTTTCCTCTTTTACCTTACCAAAAATTAGCGTTCACTAAATTATGGACATTTTCCGGCCATATATGATCAGTTGCAAAAACATCTCAAAGATAGCACCATTTTGCATCTAAAAGACCTTAAATTAATACAAAAAAATCTTAAAGGGGAGGGGAACCCCTTCCCTCAGGACGACACCTTTATGTCGTGACAAACGAAAGATCAAAACTGCTGCATGCAAATGCAGGAACGCATGAAAAATAAATGTGGAATTAACGCAGAGTTGGGGGAACTGAGGTATTATTACGACATCATCTATGGTGCCCCAATCACAAAAAACCTGGCGACGTCACTGATCTCAAGCCAACTTGCAGGTCTTGTAATGATCTCCGAATTCAAAACCCAATTGTCTGGGATGACCCTATATGTTGATCCCTGCCTTTTTAAGGATAACAGGACATTGTTGCTCTTGTAAAATTTCAATCCAGTGCAGCTTATCAACGAGTTTTGTGCTCAAAATAGCATTTCCTTAATGAATGAATATACCAATAGCCTACCAAAGAACATTACCGCTAAAAGTAACCCCTTAAAACAGTCTTCCTGGCACTTCTGAGGCATTAAAACCCAGGCGCTTCCGGGGGCTTCGCCCCCTGGACCCCCACCAGGGGCCCTAAGGCGGGCCCCTGGACCCACCCGTCACGGGCTCGCCCTTCGCGCTCGCCGTGCACGCTTGGCGTGCACATTTTCCATATTTGCGATAGTTCACCCCATACCCCCAAGGTTGAAAAGAAATCTACGCCCCTGGAATCAGTGTTCCAAGATTTGAGGTGCCAGTCATGATATACACAAATTTCAGTCAAATGTCAGTCATGAAAGACACGAAAGTAATGTAATAGGCCTATCTGTTAGATTTCATACGAGGGATGCCGTAGTTTGTACGTTTTGAAATTTTTTCAGCGGCGTAGGAAGATGTTTGATATTGGGGGGGGGGGGCAGACCAGATGTGACTTCTCGACCTTCAATCCCCTTCCCACACTAAAACACATTTGCTCACTTTGATTCTTCCGATTTTAATTTGAGCAAAATAAAAATATTCAAAGCAAAAGGAAACCCCAACAACACCATGCAGGAGTGATTTTTTGTTTAGGAGGCTCTGGAGGACTGGAGATTTTGTGGGGGTGACTCCCGTTTACTATCTAAGCGGAGCGCCACCACAGGTTGGCGCGGAGCGTACCAAGAAAATTTTAGATTTTAATACGTCCCAGATCGCCGGAAATGGCACTTGTCAGGCTTGACAGCAGCCATCAAGATGTGCAATTTTTGTGAAAAAATGTAAAGCTTGATTTGATTTTTTCTTATAAAACACATTTCTGTGAGGACAGATTAGTTGAGCTGGCCTGGACTTGGGGTCCGAGGATTGGAAGTTTGAACCCATTTACTATCTAAGCAAAGCGCCATTATAGGTTTGCGTGGACGGAGCGTACCGAGAAAATCTGAGATTTTAATACATCCCAAATCACCGGAAGTGGCGCTTGCCAGGATTTTTGAAGCCATCAAGATGTGTCCTTGTTGTGCAAATTTTGTAAAGTTTGATGTCAATTTAACACTTTAAGTCTGTTACAATCTATCCGACTTCATTCAAAATTGTTCAGCGTTGAGTTATCCCCCCCCCCCCCATGGATTTCAGTGAATTAGTTGGAACTGAGATTTTCTACAGCCAGAGTCTGTTAACTTATTATTAAGTTGAGCAGAGGTAGCCCCACGATTTGCCCGGCGAACGGCCAACGACCCGAAACTCCGACAGCCCCAATGCCGTCGAGTATTGGTGAGGTGGGATTTGAAGAAAGCCTGTGTGCTAGCCTCCATTTCATTCGGGTCATATATTGCATAAAATTTGTATATACTAGAGAAGCTAAGTTCCTAGTTGATTAAATGTTTTTTCCGGAATCTAAACTGTAAAACTGCAAAGCGCGCGAAGCGCGCGAAATTTTTTTGGGTCATTTTTCGCCAAAAATATAGGCCTATGTAATTATTAAAAACAATAAGAAAGAAAAGCTGTAGGGGTTCTAGACCGTATAGGAGATAATATGCATTGCATCGAAACTACCTTGACTATCCGATGAAATAGCCAAATATTGCTCGGTGAGTCCTTCACCAACTGGCCGTACCGCATGAGACACAAGAGAAAAAAGTAGCTAGGCTTTGCAATATGGGATGAAATTTACGACCTCTACATAAACTGTGTACTTTTCCTACGTGTTATGGTAAGGGGGAAAGGACTTGCGCTATCTAGTGATGTAGAATGAAACTATTGAAGAAACCAGAATATCTCTCCTGCGCGCCTAGCGCGCCGAAAATTTTAGGTTTTTATTAGAGAAATTGTCCTCTTAAGAGCAAAAAAGGGTAAAACGAAACTGTAAACTGTCGGAGTTATGGGGGGGGGGGGGGCAAAATGACATTTGGCCCCCCTTCAAAACATATTGGGGGCCATGGCCCCCTTGACCTCCCGGTTCCTACGCCACTGTTTTTCAAGGGTCCAGAGGCGACCAAACGTACCACATTTAGTGCGTAGGCCAATTGAGGACATATTAGTGGCGCGCTACCTGAATATAGTGCATAACGCAGAGAAAAGAACTAAGTAGGTTATACTTGTAAACCTGTCCATCCTATACTTATCAATATTTGCAGAGTAAAAGGTATAAAATAAAGCTTTCTACAACACTGATCATTTGGGTCGTGGTCTTCCCATCCTCACTGCAAGTGTCCATATATGCATAACGATCACAATAAACAGGTTAAGGTAATAAATCCTAATAGTTTTACACGTGACGGTACATTTAGAAGTAGATGGTTTATACCAAGTGTTTTAAGAAACCGAAACCTCATACAGGCGCGGTGGAACGGAAAAACATGGGGGCTGAGTGCCAGCAAGACTATCTAAGCGGAGCGTCACCATCAGTTAGCACAGAGGGGCCAAGAAAAATTTTGGCTTTACAAACCCTTCAGATGGCCGGAAACGGCACTTCCCGAGTCTTCTAAGCTGCATGTACCCAGCCTTCAAATATGTCTGCAATTTCCCCGCGGTCCCCACTTCTTGGAGCACTTGGCAAATACTGGGGGGCTGAACATACCTTTAGTCCCCCACTTTTTTTAATCAGGGCTGAGCCCCCAAGTCCCAGGTTTCCCCGCCACTGTTCGTATACTGGCACTAAGTTCTGACAAAATTTATAAAGCAATTTTTGTCTTGTGGAGGTGGGGTTAGGGAAGGGACCTTCCTCTTGATTTACCGTCCTAGAACCGATACTCCCTTATGTAGATAGGCCGGAAGCTCAGGTAACGTAGAAAATTAAAAAAGTACTGTGGTCTCGAAGCAGTCAATACTCAAGCAACCAATTTTACTCTCTTGTTAGAAAATGTGGAACTGCAAGCAGTAACTTCAAAGACATTTATCTGCCGGGGAAACTTTTGATCAATGATAACAACAGGCCCGTTCCACACCGTGAAAACGTCATCGATATAGTGATCCATGTCTCATGTCTCATGTACCACATACAAACTTATTTACTCTATAAACATCTGTCCTCACCGAACTGCGAAATCCATGCATACATGTATAAACACTTTTCAAGGTGTCCTTTGTTCACTTGGACATTGTGTGGTATGTAAAACGGTAAAACATGTTGAAAAGATATCTTTTAAAATCACATCTAAATGCTTTGACGAGTGCACATTTCAGCACCCTGCGCATACCAAACCTTATTCAAGAGCGGACCATTTGTATCATACCTGGAATTCTGATGGAATAATTAATGCCTGGAGCTACCGTAGGTGGATCAGTGAAATCCTGATATTTCAAGAGACTGTCTGTATGACGTTCAAATTTTGGTGCACATTCGATTGCTTATTGAAATTTGACTGTATCATCCCAGTATACGAAACGCATAGGGTCTTTGTCTGAGATCGGAGTTCGCAGATGCCTCACACGACAGCCTAATACGATTGCGATAACACTCACTAGATCGTACAGTTGTTGAAACGGGGGATTTCTGTGGATCGGGCCCAATTTCAGTGCTCAGTAAAGCAGCGTAGGGGGTGAGTCCAAGTGAACCCTCCATGAGTGAAAACTCTCTAAAATGTGATAATCAGTCCGCTTCTCCACGTTTTCATTAATTTTCACTCAGTGTGTCATGCATGACGGTGATCGCTGGGCCGTCTTACATGAAAGTTTTGTTACACAAACTTTTTTGTCTGGGGACACGTTCCGCCAGAGGGGCACACCAACGTGAAGGCCTGAGCTGCCCTGGAGGCGTCATGGTGACGCGAAGCGCTCCCTTGTAGGTCTTGGGGCCAATGACCCACCGTAGGGCCCCATTAGGGGGCCGGTCCAAGGGTGCTTACAAAATTGTAATCCTTAGGATGAAAAATTGAACTATCTCCAGATATGCTTCTAATAGCAAATAAGCAACTAAGAAAAAGCGTGCTAAGCACTCCGAAGAAATATCGTTTTGAAGGCACTTTATTAATGTTTAATCTTCTCATTACATTGAAACTTCTTTAATTTTAGACCCACTCGTGGGAGGGGGTCTAATCCAGAGGTCTCCAAACTTTTTTGCTTGGTGGCCCCAATTTTCGACTCCGGAATCTTGGTGGCCTTCAAATTGACGGGTCGGTGAAAGGAGTTTTATTTTTCTTGGTTATGCAGTGTTAATAAAGCAGATCACTGGTTCTTATATTAGAATCACTCCCATTGCTTATTTTTAATGGGATATTTGACAATTATTTTTCGCTCCTGAATCCTTTTCGCGACCCTCCGAAATATTTTCGCGACCCTCAAAAGGGTCGCAACCCCTAGTTTGCCGACCCCTGGTCTAGCCCATGCATGGAATCCACTGGGACTGATACGGTGCAAACGAAATAAATTTCGCATAGTTTTCCATGAGTTTGGTTTATGTGTAAAGACATGCTTTACGATGCATGCTACATTGTGCAACCTGTGAGGTGTAGTACTACACCAGAAGCGACATCATGCTGGGTATTTAGCCTACACTGGATAAATGGTAAATAAAATTATTATAAATTGGATTTCAAGTGTCACTGAAATTACGTTCATGAATTGCCTCACGGGCCGGACGACATGGTCTCGTGGGCCGGAGGTCCCCCACCCCTGGTTTAAATCATTCTCGCAACTCGGTTAAAAATTCTTGCAAAATACGACTCCGAGTTCTCCTATGCACTGATTCTACTGTGTTAAGCTGAACACTGTCCTGGGTGTGCCTTTAGAACTCCCAGTCCTGCAATGTTTGATCAGACACCGTACAGCTTCGAATTAAAAAATTCTCGCGTTTTGCATTAGTCCCACACACTCCGGGCACGTATGCCTTTAGAAGACTAACAGGCGACTTTTGCAATCATTGGTGGCAGGGCCGGATTAGCGTTGTGTGGGGCCCCCGGCACTTTCTATAGCGGGGCCCCTTTTACAAGTTTAACCTCCTTCCCCCTCGCCCATCCGCTTACACAAAATTAATAACACTCAACAGATTAAATTTTAGCTTTTAACCGCTAATAACTAATAGTTGCTTTATACACATTATGCAGTGATACATGACAGTTATTATACATTACATGCCAGATAGTGTTAAGGCATGCCAAAAGTGCACACACATGAGAACGTAAGCCCGACAATCAGTAAATCAAACCCCGCGGGGCGGGGGCTCCAAAAGCGCGGGGCCCCCGGCATATGCCGGTTCTGCCATGGGGTTAATCCGGCACTGATTGGTGGTTAATGATTCAGTGAGTTTACTAAATAGATGTTTCCTTATTCACCTTTAGTGGGAAGTTAAAACTTTGAAACATGAAAACACAATAAAATAAATGTCATGGGCATTTTACAACTTACGTTCCCGGCAATGGTTTAAGGAGAAATATTTAGCAAAACAAATTTCTAAGTACTCTAAGTGCCAACTGATGATGGCTCCCCTATTAGACAGTGTGACACACTAACCCCCAATTGAAGGAGCTGCATACAAGCCTGAAAATATATTGAAATCATGACGACTAGAATAATATTAATTCACATGACCAGTGGTCAAATGACCCAGAATTTTGAAATTACCACGAAATACATACTTGACAATTACGGAGAAATTTTGCGATAGTGTGCACAACTTCATAAATAGTATATGACATTTGTGAGATAAAAGGGATGATTATCTTCCAAATTTAAAAGAAAAAGGTTTTAGGGAAGATTGAAGACCATGCTTTGCAAACTTTTTGGGAGGCAAGTATTTGTCTCCGTGCCCCTATGGTCAGCGGCTAATGCAAAGACAATCCTAAAGGGGTCAACGCTTAGACCAAACTATTCTCAGAGATAGAAGGGACAACTCGTGTTCCGCAAAGGAGCAAGTGACCCTTTCTTACAATAACAATTTCCAATGGAATTGCTTTGCGCAACTTTTCGCTCCTTGTGTCTGACGAAGAATATGGCACCACCCCCTGCATGGGGTACCTGCCGCCCCTAACAATGAGAAAATCTTTGAGAATATAGTCAACTCAATTACCTTAGTAAGATTTATTCATTCATTCTTTTTGCCAGTTTAAATTTTAAAGAAACTTTATAAAAAGAATAAGAATTTATAATTAAATGAAACAACAAGCTAAAGGAAAAAAGCCCCCCCCCCCCAGCTTACTTTGACACATGAACTAATGGTAACGAATCTCGTCTAGTTTCTATTGCAAGTCTCTTTTATAATGTTTTAGAATATAAATGTGGAATTCTCAAAGTAAGAGAAGGGGTAATTTTACATAAATTCAAAAATTCAGTTGCAAAATTGTTGTCACATGATGGAAAAGATCCACTTATAAATAAGAATCCTCGGGTGTACTAATTCAATGTGAGATGACTGCATGTGTCATCAGTAAGACATAGTCTACGAAATATAAGATAAAGCTACTGAAGAGATTTCTACAATAAATCAGCGACGTTTTTCAATCAGTGGGCCGTCGCCCATGGCCACCGGTATAGGCCGCCGAACGCTGTCGGGTGGGCACCGAAGTGGAGAAGAAAAAATTGGGTAAGACTTTATTTCTTTCATCAAAGGTATGTTTTAATATAGCCAAATTTAACCCAGCTGAAAAGTCCAGCTGCTTCCAGTTGAACTGGACTGAAATGGACCAGCTGAACTGGACTATTTCAACTGGACTGTTCTGGAATTGGGCATGTCCAATTGAAAAGTCCAGTTCAACTGGATCCAACTGGACTCTTGCCAAGACATATGTATATGCTATGCTCATGCATGTAGAGATTTAAAAATATTTAACAAAACAAAAATGTTAAAACAATTAAATAAAGGGCTTCTTGTTATAAACTGTTTGAGTTTGTAAATTGCAAGTTTTGGGAATAAATTTGAGAAAAGAAACCATGGCAAAAATTCTACAAAATGTTTGATCTGATAAAATGCATTCTAACTTGATTATGCACATTATAAACCACTCATAAACCACTTGGATTCAACAGTACTTTTCTAGGTGGGTTCAACTGGGTTTTACGGGGCCAGTTTATCGGGATATCACTGGACCAATTCAAGTGGACATCCTGGACCAGTTTAATTGATCTTTACTGGACCAATTTACTTGGACATTTGTGGACCAGCTAAATTTGACTTCCTGGACCAGTTTACTTGGAGTGTGATCGTCCAATTTTTTGGACTTTACTGACTGGTTCAATTAAACCTCACTGTACTAGGTCAACTGGACCTTCCTGGACCCGTCCAACTGGACTTTCTTGGACCATGCGGATCAACTGGATTTTCTTGTGATCCGTTCAACTGGACTTTACTGGACCAGTTCAATGGGACCTTATCGTGACCAGTTCAATTGAACTTTATTGTGATTAGTTCAATTATACTTCACTGAACCAGTTCATTATCATGATCATTTCAACTGCACTTTAATGCACCAGTTCAATAGGACTTAATTATGGTTAGTTCAACTGGACTTTGCTGGATCATTTCAATAGGACTTAATTGTAACCAGTTCAACTGGACTTTACTGGACCAGGTTAACTGGACTTCAAATATTGTGATCAGTTCAACGGGACTTTACTGCACCAGTCCAATTGGACTTTATTGTGATCAGTTGAAATGGGGTTTACTGGACAGTTGATTAAGACTATTTTATTGTGATCAGTTGAACTAGACTTTTCAGACCCAGTTCAATTGGACTTTGTTGTGAGCAGTTCAACTGGACTTTACTGCATCAATTCAATAATTGAACCCATTTTCTACTAACGGTATAACTACCCATAGTCACAATTAACTTATTAAGTTGAAATTTTGGAGAACTTCCATCAGTACAGCAAATTCAATTGGTTAAAACAGATTACATTTAAATGGTCCCCGCTTTCTTTAGCGATAGTCCATTTGAATTGTTACAACAGGAACAAGCCCAGTTCGGTCCAGTTGTAAGTCCAGTTCAGTACCCTTAGCAATCTCGCCATGCAATCGTGATAATATAAAAAGTCCTATTAAAATCAAATGGTTCCACTCCAGTCCCTTTGAATCCTGTTGGGTCCAGTTCAAATTTGAACTGATCGACTCAACTGGAATTTCAGCTGGGAAGGCTCGGGGCCCTCACAATGAAGACATTACTTTTAGATTTCGTCTCACGTAACAAAGGCGTATGAAGCATGCAGGGGTTTATTCCCCCCAGTCAAAAATGTAAGTTGAGGGGTGGAAGTATGCTTCCACCCCCTCAGTTCAAGGACGAAACCCCCTTTTTTTCCTTCTGAAAATGCCAAAATACCAGGGAATGCAGCGTCAATTCTGAAGTTGGGGAGGGCGGGGGCTAATCATCGAAGCGGCCCAATATGTTCAAGGAAGAAAAAGGCGGTTTTAGGCGGCCCAAAATACCTACGGCAGAAGAATTAGTGCGGTGGCTAAATCCCCCGTAGCCCCCGTCTCCCCCGTCTCCCCGGTCCCTGAATATGCAGTAAGTTTTTCCCCATATTTTGTACTAAATTGCATCTAAGGACCCTCAAATATTCAAACGGTGCCCTTCCCTTGACCCCTCCCCAGCCGAGAATCCTGGCAGCTTATCAGTTTTGGATCTAGGAAAGCTTAGAACAAGAAAAATTTCTCATAAAGTAGAGGTGTCATCCCCCGGCAAGATCCCCTATAATTACACCCCACCCAACACGGAAAGAAATCACTAAATAATGAGGATTTCTAAACATATAATCAAGTCAACGCTTTACGAAAATTTACCAAAGACAGCGGCAACATGTGGCATCCAGACCACCTCACAAAGACAAAAATTTCTCATAGAGCAGCGGCGTAGGAAGATGTTTGACATTGGGGGGGGGGGGGGAGGCCAGACCAGATGCGATTGCTCGACCTTGATACCCATTCCCCAAACCAGAACATCATATTTGCTCATTATAATTTTTCCGATTTTAATTTAAGCAAAATAAAAATATTCAAAGAAAAAGGAAACAACTACATCATCAACACCATGCAGCCGTGGTGTAGCTAAGATTTTTTTGTTTGGACGGCCTTGGAGGACTGGAGTTATTTTTGAGGGGGGGGGGGGGGACTCCCGTTTACTATCTAAGCGGAGCCCCACCATAGGTTGGCGCGGAGCGTACCAAGAAAATTTGAGACTGAATACATCCCAAATGGCCGGAAATGTCACTGCCAGACTTGATAGCAGGCATCAAGATGTGCAATTGCTGTGAAAAAATGTAAAGCTTGATTTGATTTTATTCTAAAACACATTTCTGTGAGGACGGATTAGCTGAGTTGGCCGGACTTGGCCGGGTCCGAGGATTGCAAGTTTGAATCCCATTTATCATCTAAGCGGAGCGCCACCATAGGTTTGCACGGAGCAAACCGAGAAAATTTGAGATTTTAATACATCACAGATCGCCGGAAATGTCACTTGCCAGGCTTGATAGCAGCCATTAAGATGTGCAATTGTTGTGAAATTTCTTTAAAGTTTGATTTGAATTTGTTCTAAAACACATTAAATTTGTCACAATCTATCAGACTTTATTCAAAATTATTCAGAGTGAAGTTAGCCCCATGGATTTCGGTGGATTGATTGGAATGGAGATTTTCCACAGCCAGAGTCTACTATTATTAAGTTGGTGGCGCCAAGATTTGCCCGACGGGGGCCACCGACCCGAATCCCCGACAGCCCCATGGCCGTCGGGTATAAGTGTGATTTGAAGGAAACCTGTGTAGGCTACTAGACCATTTCATTCGGGGCATATATTACATAAAATTTGTATATACTAGAGAAGCGTAGTTCCGCGTTGATTTAAATGTTTTCCACGGGAATCTAAGCTGTAAAAATTGCAAAGCGCACGAAGCGCCCTTTGCAATAGGTAGGTCGGTAGGTTTTCACAACAAAAAATATGTAAACATTAAGAACAAAAAAGAAAGAAAATCTGTAGGGGTTCTAGACCGTATAGGAGATAATATGCAATGTATCGAAACTACCTTACCTATGCGATGAAATAACCAAATATTGCTCCGTGAGTCCCCATCACCAACTGACACACACATGAGAACAGTTACTAGGTTTTGCGATATGGGAAGAAAATTTGCGACCTCTAAGTAAACTGTGTACTTTTCCTACATGTTACTTGGTAAGGTGGAAAAGGACTTGCGCTATCTAGCGATGTAGAATGGAACTATTGAAGAAAGTAGAGAAGCTCTTCTGCGCGCGTAGCGCGCCGAAAATTTTGCGTTCTTATCAGAGAAATTGTCCTCTTGCGAGCAAAAACGGGTAAAACGAAACTACGTAAACTAAATGTCGCAATACTGGGGGGCCAAAATGACATTTGGCCCCCACAAATCATATTGGGGGCCATGCCCCCCCCCGGTTCCTACGCCACTGAAGAGTATAGAGTCTCATTCATTTCTCCTATAGTCACAACACCTCTTGACTCAATTACGCCCAACTAAAAAATAGGAAGAATATCACTAAATAACGACATGAATTTGTAAACATATAATCAGTTCAAAGCTTTGTCACCTATAACACAATTTTGCACCTAAGCCAGGCCTTACTTGTGCCCTCCTCTCAGCACCCTCCCCAAGGATGACACTCATGCACACACAGGTGAAAAAAGAAGGGTCCGGTGTCAAATATATGTAGACCGCACGCCACTTTGTGTTCCACTTAGTGTCATGAACTGCCCCCTAGAATTTCGCCCAGGCTACGGCCCTGTGGCGTGTATCTCTCATGTCGCTTTTTTTCGAATGAGCCCAATGAGTTTTCAACGGTCCCAACATAGGTTCGTCATGCCAACTTGAACACCCGGGTCCCCACATGTGTAAATTCGGCCGTATAACTGGTCGGGGACGACCAGTCGCCTACGGGAGTTACATATAGTACCCAGGCGCGGATCCTTTCAGCCCCTCTTTTCGAAATTTCTGGATCCGGCGCCTGGTACCCATTAAGGTTACCCAACGAAACTGGGAAACTTTTTCTGAAAAGGAGGGGGAGCCTTCGACCGAGGCTATGCAGGTGATGGTGCCATGTGGGGGAAAAGGCCGTGGCAGTTCGAGGCAGTTCGAGTTCAAAGAGAGTGCGAACCTGCAAGGGCGACGTCGAATGACTGGGTTCCATATAAACGACTTGAATAAGTTTACAGTTTACAATATATCCGGTAAACGTCAGTAGCTAGTGTCAACTTGCCAAGCCTACGCCTTTGTCAATGTCCAAGCGTTTCAAGGTTTCCAAGACAAGTGACTGTGGCGATTCCTCCCTACGATGTCTTTGCTCAGAGATTTTGAGGTAATGAAATTATTTCTTTGGCGAACTCTAATCTTACCGGTAGGCCTAGGCTAGGCTAAAGCAGGTACTAAATTGTTCACCATCATCAGTTATCGATCACATTCCGTTTTCCATACTAATTACTATCTACCATAAACATTGCGTTTAGGCCTAACGTTACGCTACAGTAACGTACAGTTATTTGTGTCTTTTTAACCCGGCCCAAAACAGAGGTTGTTAGGTTAGGTTAGATGAGATTTAACGGCCCAGTTTCCAACCAATTGGTTCAAGTTGAGCCGGCCACGGCCTTTTTTTCAAGTTGTGGCTCACTGGCTTGTTTTCCCTTCATTACTTACGCAGAGCATCTCACACAACGGCAGTATAGGCCTACTGAATAGGTTCCATTTTTAAAGTCTTTGGTATGACTCGACCTGGGAGTCGAACCCAGGCCTCCTGCGTGAGAGGGGGATGCTCTACCAAGAGCGGCAATTTGTTCTCAATATTGGGGGGATATGACCAGGATTTCCAATAATTTACTGTGTGAAAAATCAAAGTCAAAGGTCGATTTCTCAAATATTGGGGGGGGGGATGTACATATCCGGCCCCCATCCCCCCGGGATCGCCACCCATGTGCTCTACCACTAGACCAAACATGCGGTCCGACAGAGGTTGTTACAATCAACAGACGTTCGGAGCATTAAATACAAATATATGTATATG